>CM042017.1:94843479-95100979 GCA_023525715.1 Cichorium intybus
ACACAGCACGTCTGGCCTTGTAGATATTTTCCATGTGTGGAGCAATTATGCTTTCAACAGACCTGTCTGTTGAACTTCCAGCGCCAGCTGATCCCCCAGCTCCAGATGTTCCCATGGTAGTTGTAGTGATGGTTGAAAATCTAGGACCAGCAGTAGTGGTTGTTATGGCTGCGGAGGTTACCATTGTGACCACTCTTTCTCCCCCTTGTGAGGCACGGCCCGCATGCTGAGCAGTGGCAGGCCTGCCTTGTGGTCTAGCAAGCCGATCAGCAAAGTTTATCAGAGGTTGTAATACAGTTCTTAACCGTGTGGCCATATCTTGGTTAAGAGATGTATTTGTCTTTTGGAGTTCCTCTGTAAACTTAGTGATCTCCGTAGCAGCTTGGGTGGCTGTGAGCTCTTCAATCTTCGCTCTAGCCTCATCAAGTTGTTTTTCAGACTTGGTACTTTGCTGAGTTTCGCTCCGAAGTTCTTGTAAGGCTTTCATAACTTCGGAGTTTGAATGTTCAACCTTTTCAGCAAGTGTTTGGATTTTCTTGTCAACATCAGCAACAGCAGAGACTAATTTTTGTTCAAACGAGGATTGGATCTTATCCTGTTGATCCACGAGTCTCTTCTCGAGCTGCTGCACTGAGTCTTTTATTTCTTTGGACAATGTGAACTCCAGAGTTTCGATCTCTTCGGTAATGTCACCCATGGTTGTTTTGTAGGATCAAAACCAGTTTGTGCTTGAATCAGAGTATCAAGCTTTGAATTGAGAATCTTGTACTGTTTCATTAGTACAAAAGCCTCATCTAGTAGTTCTTCATCGGATGTTCCTTCAACAACCAGGTGGGCCAGATGAAAAGCCTCAAAGAAGGCTGCTGAAGTAGGGTTTTGTCTTGAAGGTGATTGAGGTAGATCAAACTCTGGTAATGAAAAGTCAATACCAAAGAAATGAATAGTAGACGTTTGAGGGGCAGTTGTAGGTGGTGGAGGAGGTGGTACATCAGATGATGTAGTGTGGATTGAGGTTGTTTGTTGAGTTGTTGTGTGAGGTGGAGGAGGTGTTATTGTATGAGGTGGTGTAGGTGGTCTGGTTGTTTTAGGTGGTGAGGGTGGTGCAGTAGTGTTTGGTGGAGTGGGTGGTCTGGTGGTTGGTGGAGGTGAAGGAGGTTGGTTATCATGCTGTTCTTCTTGTTCTTGTTCTTGTTCTTCTTCTTAAACTATGGATGAAGTCCTGTTGGATTCCGAAGACTCATCCACAATAGCCAATTTCCTTGACCTCTTCAGAGTAGTTTGCTCCGAACCTTTTCTCCTTTTCTCTGCCTTCTTCGGACCACTCGGTCCACCAGTTGCTTTCCTCTTCCCTTTCGCTTTTTCTTGTGCCTTGGTGGGTGCGGCTTGAGTTGTATCACGAATGGGGTAAGGTATAACAAGGGTATTACGGTAAGTGTTTACCTCATTGCACTCCATGGGCACCTTTGAAAGCATGGCTTGAGGAATTTGGGCACAGAAGTTTGCTGGTTCATCATCTAGTGGTGGAATCGCAATAGGAGTGTACCTCAATTCTAGAAGAGAGGGATCAGGAACATACCCTGCTTGCTGATAATGTGCGTGAACAACAATTGCCCAAAATCTAGCATTCGAAATCTCGGTTCCCTTCAGGCTATGGTTGATGTGCGAACAAAAATCGGCCCATAGAATGGATGAGAAAACTACCTTGACATCATAGTAGATTCCGTAGAGCAGACTTTGGAATGAGACACTTGCAGAGTCTAATCCGGAAGTTCTTCCTGAGAGACATCTGAGGAAGATACTGAAGTAGTATCTCCAAAGATCAGGCAGTTGGTTCTTCTTGAACGTACTGATCTTCTCAAGAAGAGGTGAGTAGCCCATTTCGTTGAACATGTCAACGAGTTGATCAGCAGAGGGAACAACCATCTCCTTAGAATTGTAGACGGGAAGGTGGAGGGCTTCAGTGAATTTTTCTTTAGTCAGTTGCACCTTCTTGGTCTTTCCATTTGAATCGACGGCCTCATAGAACACCGATTTTACTTGATTGTTAGTGTCGAACAGAGCGTTCGATGTGTAATGGGCTCTGTGAACAAGAGTTGCCGGAATTGAAGGAGTGCAGGTCAGGGCGTAGCCAAGAACTGACCTCTTCAGGCACTCAACCAAGGCATCGATTGGTTGAGGATATAATTGCATATTGTTGCGAAGAACCAAGTTTGCAGACTGGCTCTTGAGATTCGGGATTGAAATGGCTTCAGTGGTTTGGGAAGATGCTTCAGTCATTGTTGAAGATTGATGAAGACGAAAGAATTTAGGGTTTCTTGAGAGAGAATTTTGTAGAGGAAATTTTGGGAGTGATGAATGCGTAAAGAGTAGAATTGAATCTATGTGAGGTTTATATAGTATTCGTGGTCCCAAGGCCATTAAATGCACGATTGAATTGGTCCACTAGTACGAAGACACCTCAGCATATGCGCGTCCCACTAGCCCTGCAAAAGTGGAAACGTCACGTTGTCAGTTGTGATGATTTGAAGATGAAGCGTCATTTTCATAAGATCTTTTTGTTAAGATCTCCCATTATTCTCTCACGACAGCTGTTATTACAATGTTCATTTATTTCAAACGAATGTTTGTCTCTGTCCTCAACATAAATGTGAAAATCATTTGAACAATAGATGGACTTCGGATCATTAAGGACATGAGTAACTTGTTTTGAGTTTCCTTTAACTCCGAAGTGTTGTTTGGGTTTCGTTCAACTCCGAAGTGCAGTGATAACAGATGAAATTAGAGTTTAGAGATAGTGTTATTAATTCTACGAAGTGATTTTTTTGTTTGTGAAGTTTTTGTTTCACTTTTGATTTGTTTTGATGATGCATGAAAACTTCTAACCTTAACTTCCATGATTATTGAGAAATTGAGTTTTGACAATTTAGGATTCAGAGTCATTCGGATCATGTTGGAAGTCCATTTTTCATTCCAAAGGTTGTTTGATTGACCATCAGTCATAAAGTGCATAAATTTAACTACCCCAATTCTGAAGTTGATTTCGCAATTTTGCAAGTATGTTTGATTTTCCATTTGTGTTTCAAATTTTTCATACAAAGAGACGGTGACATTCACTGCATTGAATTTTAGAAGAATTTCTCTTTTGAATTGAGCATCAGAAATTTTGTTTGAAAGTTTGGATTGACATTGAAGATACATTTGAAAATTTTATTCCATTTCATCAGTTGAGGTGTTTGGATACTATTCTCTGATGACAAGCCTTTGAGCTTCGTACACCACCCCAACATTATCATTTAAGATAGACTACTTTAAATGTTCATATTCTCTACATGGTACTTGACTATGTTATAGGAGTTCCTTGTATTGTCATTTAAGACAGAAGAATAAGCCTTTGAGTGCTGATTTTTCTTTCTTTTGCACTCCCTAGATTATCTTTTACTTGTTTATTGTCTTTGATTCTTTTGACATGTTGAATTTTTGTTTATCTTTTTCAACTTTTCAATTTTACTTTGAAACTGATTCTTTTCCTTTTGGAGTTTCATATCCGAAGAGCTAAAAATTTCACCATGTGGAAGTATTTTGATGGTGCTTTTGTATTTGCTTGTACAATCCATTGTGTTTAAAAGTTTTCATTTAGTTCAATTTTGAAACAAGAGTGAAAGACTTTTAAATTTGCTCATCAGTCAATGCCTTTATCCCTTTTTGGAAGAAAACTTCGGAACATGTGAATTATCCTGAGTAGTTGTTAGACTACTTGATTAGTTTATTGATAAAGCGAGTCAAGTTCACCAGGGAAGTTATAGATAAACACTATGTTAAGGATGTCTTAATCAAATAAGACTTCGTACTGTAAAATAGCCTTAACCTTACTCCGAAGTCTGTTGTTTTACCATTGTTTCAAGTCGATTCCCAAATACCTATTAGTGCAATAAGGTATGATTATCAGAATCTAAAATCAAAGTTTTGTCCTTTAATCGATTGAATCATGAAAGAAGATTAAACTTTGTCGTTTGTGCATCAAAATTTTATTTATTTATTTATTATTTATTTATTTATTTATTTATTTATTTTCAAAACATTAAGTGTATGTATAAGAACATTTATTTTTCTTGTTTTTGATTTTTCTTCGAAGTAAACCTTTTTATGATTATCCTTAAGAATCGAAGTCAAAATATGTTTTAATGATTTTACCATTTACATAATTTTATTTGATAGAAATTTCTGTTCCGCAGAGCTCCGAAGTGATAAAGTACTTCGGGGTGCTGCGGTGTAACATTAGGGAACATAAATTTTTGTTCCGCAAAGCTCCGAATCGATAAAACTATTCGGAGTGCTGCGGAATGTTATGAATTTTGTTTTGCAAATGAAAAGATTAAGAAAAGGAGTGAGCAAATCTGAGATTTACTGTAGAGTGGATCCATCAATCATTCCAAGTCCACGAACAATTCTTGTAAATGCCTTTTCATTCAAAGCCTTTGTGAAGATGTCTGCAAATTGTTCTGTTGTGTGAACGAAGTGCACTTCTATATTCCCCTCCTCAACATGACTTTTGATAAAGTGATAGCGAAGAGCTATGTGCTTTGTCTTGAAGTGTTGAACAGGATTATGGCAAATACGAATGGCACTTTGTGAATCACAAAACAGTGGAATATTTCTCATGTTGATGGCATAGTCCTTCAATTGACTTTGAATCCAGATGATTTGTGAGGTACAAGCAGCAGCAGCAACATATTCAGCTTCAGCAGTGGATATAGAGACACAAGTTTGCTTCTTGGATTGCCAACTGATTAGCTTTCCATCAAGGAATTGACAACCCCCCGAAGTGCTCTTGCGATCAATAGAGCATCCACCATGATCTGAGTCAGAGTAAGCTTGTATATAGAAGCCTGAGTTTGCTGGGTACCATAAACCATAAGCAGTTGTGTTGTTTAGATATCGAAAGATTATTTTAACCGCAGCCAGATGAGGTTCTCGTGGGTCAGCTTGATATCTTGCACAGTTACATACAAACTGCAAACATGATATCTGGTCGACTAGCTGTGAGATAAAGCAATGATCCAATCATGTTTCGGTATGTCTGGATGTCAGTCTTCGGTTTGTCCAATGAAGGATTTAACCTTGTACCTGCAGGCAATGGAACTTTTGCTTTGGAACAGTTAGTCATTCCGAAGCGTTCAAGCAATTTCTTCGTATATTTTTGTTGATTAATAAAGATCCCCTCCTTGGATTGTTTTATTTGTAATCCAAGAAAGAAATTAATCTTTCCCATCATACTCATTTGAAATTTGCTTTTCATTAGTTTTTCAAAGTCTTTTGAAAGGTTGGGATCAGTGGATCCAAAGATTATGTCATCCACATAGATTTGGACTAACATCAAATGAGATCCAACTTTCTTTCTAAAAAGTGTTGGATCCACTGAACGCTGTTTGAAATTTGACTCTTTTAAATTTTTTTTTTCAAGGTCTCATACCAAGCTCTTGGGGCTTGTTTTAAACCATAGACAGCTTTGTCTAGCACATAGCAATGGTTGGGATGTTCTTTACTCTCAAAGCCAGGTGGTTGTTCAAAAAATACGGTTTCCTCGAGATCTCCGTTCAAAAATGCACATTTAACATCCATCTGATAGACGTCAAAACTTTTATGTGCAGCATAAGCTAAAAAGATCCAAACTGATTCGAGTCTGGCAACAGGAGCAAATGTCTCTTCGTAGTCAATCCCCTCCTGTTTACAATAACCTTTGACAACCAACCTTGCTTTGTTCCGAACCACATTGCCTTCGGTGTCTAGTTTATTTCTATACACCCATTTGAGACCAACAATTGAAGCATTTGCAGGTTTTGGAATTAGCCTCCAAACTTAGTTTCTTTCAAATTCCTCTAATTCCAACTGCATTGCTTCAATCCAGTTAGGGTGATCAAATGCATCTTTAACGTTCTTTGGTTCAATCTTTGAAATAAAGACATTGAACATGCACAACTCCGACGTTTTGTTCAAATCAAGTTGTTTTTGGTGAAGTTGTGCACGAGTCAATACTCTATCTTGAACATTACCGATGAAAAGTGATGGTGGATGATTTCTAGTCCACTTTTCCAAATGAGGATAATTTGGATCAAATTCAGGAGGTCCTTCAGAATCAATTTCCTCAATATCTGAAGGATATCCCGAAGTGGAAGGGAAATCATCCATAATTAAATGATTATCTGAGATTGTGACATTTGTTTGTGGAGTGTTTAGATTTGAAGAATGAATAGAAGAGTTTAGAAAATGCTCCCCCTCGACTCTAGCTGGCGGAGAGACTGTTCTTTCTTGATCCGAAGATATGGGAGTTGCTACTTCTGGCTCGCCCTCGACTTGAGGATAGAGAGACATGATGTGTGAGACTTCATGTGGAGGGTTGTTGAGACTTGTGTTGGTTTGCTCCCCCTCGAAACCAGAATCTTCTGCGGATCCATTTGAACTCTCCCCCTCAACCAAAGAGGGTCGTTGAACACTACTTGGAGTTGAGTCTTCGGGGCCATCTGTAAGCTTGGAAAATTCAGACACTTGATTGTCTGGTACTCTGGCTTCGAAGTCCACAGCTCTTTCCGGTGGATCAAAGAGAAGAATAAAGTCAGTGTTAAAGGTAGTGATTGGTGATGCATCAACAGTTGACTGTGGAAAGATCGATGACATTGGAAAGGGATGTTGTGATTTCTTGATATAGTAGTCATCGAACGAGAGGTTGAAAGTTTCTTCGATTTTGCGTGTCCTCTTGTTCATAACTCTATAGACTTTTGAGTCTTGTGAATAACCAAGAAAAATCCCTTCTTCTGATCTATCATTGAATTTTGTCAAATGATCTTTCAAGTTCAATATAAAACACCTGCAACCGAAGATGTGGAGAAACTTGACATTTGGTTTCCTTCGGTTGAGCACTTCGTAAGGTGTAATATGAAATTTCTTGTGGATGTAACATCTATTTTGGGTGAAACACGCAGTAGAAATAGCTTCAGCCCAGAAGTACATGGGCAAATTTGCAAAGTTAAGCATAGTTCTAGCAGCTTCACACAAAGAACGATTTCGTCTTTCTACAACACCATTTTGTTAAGGAGTATATGGTGCTGAGAAATTGTGATTGATCCCCCTTGTTTTCAAGAATCCATCAAGAGTTTGGTTTTTGAACTCCGAACCATTGTCAATGTGTACGGTTCGGACTTTCTTGTTGAGCATTACCTCCATCTTCCTGATGAAGTTGATGATTTCTTCAGCTGCATCTGACTTGTTCCTTAAAAATAAGACCCAAGTGAACCTCGAATAATCATCAACAGTCACTAGAATATACTTTTTCTTCCCTATTGACTCCACTGCGGATGGTCCACAAAGATCCATGTAAAGAAATGAAAGAGGTTCGGTGATTTTAAGGTTGATCACAGTTGGATGCTTTTGCTTTGTTTGCTTGCCATGTTCACAAGCAGCACAAAGTGAATCATTATCGAATTTTAGAGCAGGCATTCCTCAAACCAAATCCATAGTTACTAGCTTGTTTAAGTCTTTGAAGTTTAGATGAGCAAGTCTTCGGTGCCATAGCCAGCTGACATCAGAGTTGGCTTTAGAGAGAAGACAAAGGGATTGCCCACCAGTCACTGGCTTCAGATTTAAGGGAAACATTGATCCATTTCTTTCAGATTTCAATTGGACTTCTTTTGTGTCCATTTTAGCAATAACACTTCCATGGTGATTGAATGTAACTTCATTTCCAGTTCCCACAACTAACTGAGAAATGCTTACAAGATTATGCTTTAAACCTTCAACAAATGCCACCCGGTTGATTGTAAATTGACCATTTGTTATCTTTCCAAAACCTCGGATTGGACATGTATCATTGTTACCAAATCTAACATTTCCAGCATCATCCAACATCCTGTAGTCCTTGAGATATTCCCTCTCCTCTGTCATGTGTCTTGAGCAGCCACTATCCATGTACCATTTAGCATCATACCGCTCATTAGACGTTATCTGCAATTAATCAAGAAGGATTTGGTACCCAATCAATCTTGGGTCCTCAGGGTAAGCGAAGGATTCTTGAATCCACTTTTCTACAGCATCTTCTGATATTTCATTTGCATTTAAGTTGATCAAATTCTCCGAAGCCTCATGTGATGAACATGATTCCGAAGAGTTTGAGCATGATTCTGAAAGGCTTTTTGTCAAAATTGAAGAGTCCAAAGTGACTGACAAAATGCAATTCTTCGGAACCCATTTTTGTTTAGATGACTTCGAGGTTTTTGATGTTTTCTTAGAGGTTGATGATTTTGAAGACTTGGTTTTAGCAGTGAGATTTTCTTTCAAATCATTTCTTTTCCAATTTTGTTTTGGATTTTTAGTTGTTGATTTCTTTGATATTGAACTGCATGACGTGGAAGCACAAAGGTACTCCTCGTATGCCAGTTTGAAATCATTTAATGAAAGATTTTTATCTTTAAACAAATCCAAATTTTTGTCCAGCCATTGATGGAATCTGTCTATTAAATTCGTTCCTTTGGAAAATGTTTTTTTTGTTGGTTTAAGAACTTTGGGATTTGGAAAGTTAGGATTTGTCGGTGTAAAGGTTGGTTTGAAAAACTGACTGGGTTTTGTTCCAGAAGTTGAAGCAATTGCATTAGTTGGTTTTGAAGCTACGAAGGGTGTTTTTCTTTTAACCAAATTTGAGGTTGATGCATGATTTTGAAGTTGAGGTTTTTGCAAAATTTTGATGTTTTGTACCACAGGCTTCGGATGGTTTTTAGTTTGAGGTTTATCCAAAAAGTTAGGATACTGCATCATGGGGTAAGAGTTTGCATGTTTAAGTTTTGAATCTTTATTTTCAACAGATTTAGCATGTGGTACACTCTCTTTTGATTCTAATAACTGAAAAACATCCATCTTCGGAGTTACAGATTTCTCCATAACTTGAATTTGTTTGTCATTTTGGTTTGTGTAAACATGGTTGCTGGTTTAGACTTTCAAAAGATGATTTAAATTCTTCGGAATTTTTTCCTTTTCATAGCACAAACGATTGCAAATGTTATGACCCTACAAATCGTGTTTTCTTATGTTAATTTTCGCTTCCATGTTTTCATTCACTTGGTTCTTGTAACACCCGACTTATTAACAAAAACACCCCCAAAATTTTTGTTTTTCAAACCCAATATTTTACAATCAAAACCATAAGTATGGGGTATTAGTTAACATAATCCGAGTACAAGTGTATCACGAAGTACAATACATAGATATTATACATTCTTCAAGCCGGGTAGTCACATCCAGATTCTAAGTCCTCAGTCACGGACTTTATCTTTCCCTTTGGCGGGATCACGCTCACCTGCAGGGACATATCAAATAAAACTGTGAGCTATAAAGCCCAATGAGTAATCAAGAAAATAAACATGCATATATAAGAGAATAACAACAATTAAACTCTTAAACATTTTCTGTCCCAAAAGTCATAGTCATCGCTGACCGCACCGTATATCATAGCCATAAAGGCCGCACCAAATATCATAGCCATATAGGCCGCACCACAATATCATAGCCATATAGGCCGCACCACAATATCATAGCCCGAAGGCCGCACCAGTTATCATAGCCCGAAGGCCGCACCAATAGTTTTATTATTTAAATCATAGCCCGAAGGCCGCACCAGATATCATAGCCCAAAGGCCGCACCAGTTTAGGTTCAATAACCCAATATCATGGTACTAAGACCGCACCAGTTAATGTCAAAGATAATAATCATAGCCAACAAGGCTGCACCATCTGGAATTACAATCCAATGTCCTGTCCGAATACTATTCGGGTAATCTACCATTGTCCCGTGTTCAACTACTTCAAGTAGTGCCATTGTAATCACCATATATCACACTAGATATAGTCAAGATTACTCACCTAAAGGCTTGCTACTACTAGCTTTTGTTAACCCTTGCCTTTCAAAGTATTCCACAAGATCTTGTCCCGTACCTATAATGTCATTCATTTTCACAATGATTATAGGTTAACAACTGTTTTAATTGACTCTAAAGCATAAGAGTTCAATATAATATCAATACAAACAATGTCTAGATAATAAACTTTTCGTTTACTATCTTTTTATGTATTTTACTATTCACCGAGGCATTCGTATTGATCTACAGTGCCCCCGAGGGGTCGAAAACTCAATATAAAAATTTTCCCAAACTTTTCAGACCATAACGAGCCTACGGTTCATGTTTGAGCTAAATCGGACAAGCCAAACAAAAGTTAGCGATTCTGACTCCCTGCCTTGGAGGCGCACTGCGCCTAGAATAGGGCGCACTGCGCAGTGCGCCAGTGCAGCCTCCTGGGCAGTCGCGATTTGTGCACTGTAGCAAGCAGTTTTGACCCATTAAGTCCTTAATGCTGTTCTTAACCGTTTGGGGTTTGTTCCTAGGCTAAAACCTTCTATTAATACAAGGTTTTCAACCCTCAAAACCCACTCAATCAATCATATGAAGAATTAGGGTTCTTAGTTCCAAAAACCCCAAAACTTCAAATTTATCAAAAATAACAATCTACTTCCATTATCTTGAATTAAGCCCTTATTAGCATGACTTAATGGAAGTATTACATCATTTTAATCACCCAATCATGACTGTAAATGCAGTTTTTGAGTTCTACAAAACTCATCAAGAACACATAAACTAGAACTTGGAAATCTTACCTCCAAAACTTCCAATTCTACCATTCAAATGCTATAATCCGATTTTTAGCTTTAAACCTTCAAGATCGCTCCAAAATTCTGCAACTCTCGTACCAAGAAACTCTCCCGTAGCTCACCAAATTCTGCACAAAATGGGAGAAGCTTCCAACCTTTTATACTTCCAGAAATTGCAGTTTGGTCCTTGAAGTTGCATTTCTTAAACTTTTGCCACAACTAACAAAGTTTATGACAAAAATCAGATTTTATAACATTTTAAGTCCAAAACTCAAAATATTATTACAAAACAAATCCTTTTCTGTCCAAAAGACCAAATTACCCTTCTAAGGTAAAATGACCAATTTGCCCTTTTTATTATAATTACATAATAAACATGTTTTGGCGTTACAAATTCTCCCCTCCTTTAAGAGATTTCGTCCCCGAAATCATACAAAAAGTTGAGGGTATTTCTCCCTCATTTCACTTTCGGTCTCCCACGTCATGTCGGAACCTTTGTGATGATGCCAAAGTACTTTCACCATGCTGATCTTCTTATTTCGCAGCTGTCTTACCTTGCGGTCTAACACCCTCTCGGGTTGTTCCGGATATCTCAACTTTTCATCTACCTCAATTTCAGCAAGAGGTACATGTTGAGACTTATCAAACAAAGTTTTCCTCAAATGGGACACATGGAATACATCATGTATACCATGAAGTTCATCAGGTAACTCCAATCTATACGCCACGGCTCCAACTCTTTGAGATATACGGAAAGGTCCAATGAAACGATGACTCAACTTCCCTTTCTTCCCAAAACGAATTAAGCCTTTCCAAGGGGATACTTTGAGCATTACCATGTTCCCTACTTGGAATTCTATTGGTTTCACCCGTTTGTCTGCATACTGTTTCTGTCGATTCTGAGCTACCTTCAAATTTTCTCGTATCAGTTTGATCTTTTCTTCAGTCTGTGCTACAATTTCGGGTCCAGCCAACGGCTTTTCCCCAACTTCAGTCCAGCAAGTCAGAGTACGACACGGTGCTCCATACAATGCCTCATACGGGGCCATCTGAATGCTGGAATGATAACTGTTATTGTACGCAAATTCTACCAAAGGCAAATGATCTTCCCAGCTTCCACCAAAGTCTATGACACAAGTTCTCAGCATGTCTTCCAGAGTCTGAATACTTCTTTCACTTTGACCATCAGTCTGCAGGTGGTATGCAGTACTCATGAGTATTTTTGTACCCAATCGCTTTTGAAGACTTTGCCAAAACCGGGAAGTAAATCTGCTGTCTCGATCCGACACGATCGATGCTGGTAATCCATGTCGACATATCACCTCATCTATGTAGATTTTTGCCAGTTGATCTACTATGTACTTTTCCTTATATGGTATGAACTGTGCCGATTTGGTCAATTGATCCACAATCACCCATATAGAATCATAACCTCGCGGTGTCCGTGGCAACTTTGTTACAAAATCCATAGTAATATGGTCCCATTTCTTCTCTGGAAACGGCAATGGTTGTATTTCCCCGTACGGTTTCTGATGATTTGACTTAACTTGCAGACAAGTCAAACATCTTTCCACATATCTTCCAATATCTCTTTTCATTCCGGGCGACCAATACAATGGTTTTAACGTCCGGTACATCTTGGTACTACCCGGATGAACTGCATACCGGCTATAATATGCATCTTCTAAAAGCAAGTTCCGCGCCTCTCCTTGTTTTGGGACCCATACACGACATTTGAATGTTTTTAATTTCTGTGCATTTTCTTGCAGCTGCTTCAAATATCCAACCATTCGCTCACTTTTAACATGTTCAGGCTTGCACGCCTCTTCCTGTGCTGAACGGATCAATTCTGGTAACCGGCTTGCTACACCCAAATAATCGGATGTAACTTTCAAAGGAGCTTCTTTTCTGCTTAGAGCGTCTGCCACCACATTCGCCTTGCCAGGGTGGTACTGAATTTCACAGTCAAAGTCTTTAAGCAGGTCCATCCACCTTTGTTGTCTCATGTTGAGCTCTTTTTGATCAAATAAATACTTCAAACTTTTGTGGTCCGTATAGATGACAAATTTCACACCGTATAAATAGTGTCTCTACAACTTCAATGCTAGAATCACCGCAGCTAATTCCAGATCATGAACTGGATATTTCTTTTCAGCATCTTTTAATTGGCGGGACGCATATGCTATGACCCGACCTTTCTGCATTAGAACACATCCAAGTCCGACTCTAGAAGCATCGCTGTAGATCACATACTCTTCTCCGTTTTGTGGTAGTGCAAGCACTGGTGCTTCACATAAAGCTTGTTTCAACTTTTGAAATGCTTCTTGTTGTTTTTTAGCCCATTCAAATCTTTCGCCTTTCTTGGTCAACTTGGTCAACGGGGCAGCTATTGAGGAGAAATTCTCAACAAATCTTCGATAATAGCCTGCCAAACCAAGAAAACTTCGTACCTCCGTTGGACTTCGAGGCGGTTCCCACTTCATCACAGCATCAACTTTCGCTGGGTCAACTTTCACCCCTTCAGCATTAATTACATGGCCAAGAAATTGAACTTCTCTTAGCCAGAATTCACACTTGGAGAATTTTGCATACAACTTCTCCCGGCGAAGCAACTCGAACACTTGTCGCAGATGCACTTCATGTTTGGCTTGGCTTCGTGAATACACCAAGATATCATCAATAAACACTATCACCGAGGTATCAAGGAACGGATGGCACACTCGGTTCATAAGATCCATGAAGACGGCTGGAGCATTGGTTAATCCGAAAGGCATCACCAAAAACTCATAATGGCCATATCGCGTGCGAAAAGCTGTCTTCGGGATGTCAGATTCTCTTATCTTCAACTGATGATAACCCGACCTCAGGTCAATCTTGGAAAAGTAAGACGCACCCAGTAGCTGATCAAACAAGTCATCTATTCTGGGTAGCGGGTACTTGTTCTTCACTGTAATCTTGTTTAATTCCCGGTAGTCAATACACATGCGCATTGACCCATCTTTCTTTTTAACAAACAGGATAGGGGCTCCCCAAGGCGATGTACTCGGTCTGATGAAACCCCTGTCTAACAATTCTTCCAGTTGCTTTCGCAGTTCATCTGGGAATTCGTTTACCATATTCACATTCGCTACTCCCACTTTGACTGGCTTAGCCACCGCTACATAGGCCAAATAAAACATCCCTCCACCATCTCTGAAGGTGCTAAACGGTATGGAGCTCGGGCAACAAGTGTAGCTCCCGGAATCAGTTCAATCGTGAACTCAACCTGTCGATCTGGTGGCAACCCTGGAAGTTCATCTGGAAACACATCTAGGAATTCGTTTACCACATTCACATTCGCTACTCCCACTTTGACTGGCTTAGCCACCGCTACATAGGCCAAATAAAACATCCCTCCTTTACTAATACAGCTTCGGGCTTGAGCAAAGGAGATAACCGGCATTCTCAACCGAGGTCGTTCACCCTGAATCTTTATCAAATTCCCATCTGGTGACAGTACTGTGAGGCTTTTATTTCTGCAATCCATGTTAGCATAATTCGTCGCCAACCAATCCATTCCCACAATCACACCAAATTCATTGGTAGTCATCGGCTTCAAATCTATAGGGAAAGCGGTCCCGTAGATTTTAAGCTGACAACCTTCCAAGTGTTCAGAAACCCAAACATATCTGCCGTCCGCTACAGCCACTTCTAAACTTTCACCCATTGGAGTTAACGGTACATTCAGGCAGGACAATAAAGACTCCGATAGAAAACAGTGAGTGGCTCCTGGATCAAAAATAACATATACAGGTATGGAATCAAGAGTGAAGATACCTGTCACCACATCTGTCTTCTCACGGGCTTCCTCCACAGTCATCTGGAAAGCTCGCGAGGTCACTGGTCGTCCCCTGTTCTTTGGCTCTTCTTTCTTTCCGCCCTGATCAATCCTGGGTCTATCACTGATTGCTCTGGATTTCAACTCGAGACAGTTCAGGCGAATGTGACCCGTAGATCCACATTGAAAACACCTACGTTCCGCCCGACAGTTACTAGCATCATGCCCCGGTTTTCCACAGTTCCGACAATTTGCAGATGTAGTGTTGACCCGGCAACTCCCAGAGTGCCTTTTTCTGCATTTCTCACACCACTTTCCTTCGTCCCCCTGGCCTTTACCCTTAAACCCGGTTTGCTGCGACTTTTTCTAAGGCGTCCAACTATGGTCTTCCGCCTTTCTCTTTGTTTCAACGGCATTCTTTTCATCTTCTTGTCGCTTCAACTCTGTCTCCCTTTCTGTGGCTCGATCCACCACTTGCCGGAAAGTAGACAGTTTCAGTGGTTGTACAATCTCTCTGATTCAGGTCGTCAGCCCCCAAACATATTTATGAATCTTCCTCTTTTCGGTATTGACGTGATGTTTTGCAAATCTGGCTTTCTCCAGAAGGCTCAAAGTGTACTCTTGGACGGACTGGGAACCTTGTTCCATGTGCAGGAATTCGTCCTCCAGCTTCTTTATCGCTACTTCTGAGCAGTATTCTTCATTGAACTTAGTCTTGAATTGTTCCCAAGGTACCGACTGGGATGAATCAAGATCCAGTGATTTGTAATAAATTTGCCACCAATGTAGTGCATTACTTATGAGTTGGTTTGTGGCAAATTCTACCTTGTCCTCTTCCGCACATTTGCTAACTCGAAACACTTTCTCGATATGCATAATCCATTCCATGGCCTGGACTGGATTATCTGTCCCCGAAAACTCCTTTGGTTTACAACCAAGGAAAGCTTTGTAAGTACACCCAGCTTTCTTTATCGAAGCTTCCCCGCCTTGAGTTTCTTTTATTGCTCGGGCACGACTTTCTCCCTTGCTTTCATTTTCCGGCTGCCTATCATGAATACTTTTTGCAGCTTCTTCACTGGGATTAGGATTGGCACTCGGGTTGGGATTGCCACTCGGATTGGGGTTATTCGTTAACGTAGGCATCATTTGCCTAACCACTTCTTCCACTATTGCCCATATATCAGGTGGATTTCCTCCCACCGGTTCCCTTGCTGGTGCCCTTGCTCTTCGTCCCGCAGAGCCGCGTGAACGGGCTGGTCCACTTCTTGAGGTTCCACGCGAATTTGCACCAGTGGGATTACTCCTTGTATTTCTCATACTTCAAAATTCAGCAAACCGTTAGATTACATGTATAATAACAAACTTATATATATCTAACAGTCCATTTGTCTGTGTTTCTCTCAAGGTTTAAGTCCAGGAATCTAATCTAAAGACACCTAGTTCACTTAAACCACGGCTCTGATACCAACTTGTAACACCCGACTTATTAACAAAAACACCCCAAAAATTTTTGTTTTTCAAACCCAATATTTTACAATCAAAACCATAAGTATGGGGTATTAGTTAATATAATCCGAGTACAAGTGTATCACGAAGTACAATACATAGATATTATACATTCTTCAAGCCGGGTAGTCACATCCAGATTCTAAGTCCTCAGTCACGGACTTTATCTTTCCCTTTGGCGAGATCACGCTCACCTGGACATATCAAATAAAACTGTGAGCTATAAAGCCCAATGAGTAATCAAGCAAATAAACATGCATATATAAGAGAATGACAACAATTAAACTCTTAAACATTTTCTGTCCCAAAAGTCATAGTCATCGATGACCGCACCGTATATCATAGCCATAAAGGCCGCACCAAATATCATAGCCATATAGGCCGCACCACAATATCATAGCCATATAGGCCGCACCACAACATCCTAGCCCGAAGGCCGCACCAGTTATCATAGCCCGAAGGCCGCACCAATAGTTTTATTGTTTAAATCATAGCCCGAAGGCCGCACCAGATATCATAGCCCAAAGGCCGCACCAGTTTAGGTTCAATAACCCAATATCATGGTCCTAAGACCGCTCAAGTTAATGTCAAAGATAATAATCATAGCCAACAAGGCTGCACCATCTGGAATTACAATCCAATGTCCTGTCCGTATACTATTCGGGTAATCTACCATTGTCCCGTGTTCAACTACTTCAAGTAGTGCCATTGTAATCACCATATATCACACTAGATATAGTCAAGATTACTCACCTGAAGGCTTGCTACTACTAGCTTTTGTTAACCCTTGCCTTTCAAAGTATTCCACAAGATCTTGTCCCGTACCTATAATGTCATTCATTTTCATAATGATTATAGGTTAACAACTGTTTTAGTTGACTCTAAAGCATAAGAGTTCAATATAATATCAATACAAACAATGTATAGATAATAAACTTTCCGTTTACTATCTTTTTATGTATTTTACTATTCACCGAGGCATTCGTATTGATCTACAGTGCCCCCGAGGGGTCGAAAACTCAATATAAAAATTTTCCCAAACTTTTCAGACCATAACGAGCCTACGGTTCAAGTTTGAGCTAAATCGGACAAGCCAAACAAAAGTTAGCGATTCTGACTCCCTGCCTTGGAGGCGCACTGTGCCCTGCGCCAGTGCAGCCTCCTGGGCAGGCGCGATTTGTGCACTGTAGCAAGCAGTTTTGACCCATTAAGTCCTTAATGCTGTTCTTAACCGTTTGGGGTTTGTTCCTAGGCTAAAACCTTCTATTAATACAAGGTTTTCAACCCTCAAAACCCACTCAATAAATCATATGAAGAATTAGGGTTCTTAGTTCCAAAAACCCCAAAACTTCAAATTTATCAAAAATAACAATCTACTTCCATTATCTTGAATTAAGCCCTTATTAGCATGACTTAATGGAAGTATTACATCATTTTAATCACCCAATCATGACTGTAAATGCAGTTTTTGAGTTCTACAAAACTCATCAAGAACACATAAACTAGAACTTGGAAATCTTACCTCCAAAACTTCCAATTCTACCCTTCAAATGCTATAATCCGATTTTTAGCTTTAAACCTTCAAGATCGCTCCAAAATTCTGCAACTCCCGTACCAAGAAACTCTCCCGTAGCTCACCAAATTCTGCACAAAATGGGAGAAGCTTCCAACCTTTTATACTTCCAGAAATTGCAATTTGGTCCTTGAAGTTGCATTTCTTAAACTTTTGCCACAACTAACAAAGTTTATGACAAAAATCAGATTTTATAACATTTTAAGTCCAAAACTCAAAATATTATTACAAAACAAATCCTTTTCTGTCCAAAAGACCAAATTACCCTTCTAAGGTAAAATGACCAATTTGCCCTTTTTATTATAATTAAATAATAAACATGTTTTGGCGTTACAGTTTTCAAACATTTTAGACGAAGAAAAGAATCCTTCCTCAGTTACTGTGGAATTATCCTTATCAACTATCTTTTTCAAATCATTATCAACCAACAGCACACCACCAGGTTTAACAAAGATAGAATTTTTGAAGTAAGAAACCTTAGGATAAACACACGCAACATGGACTAGTCTTTTTGAGTTGTTTTTGAGATAATCTTTATAAGATTCACATTCATCAGAAATTTGAGTTTTAAATTTAACATTTTCCAAGTTTTCAGAGTTTTCATTTTCATAATCAACTTTGGCTTTGCCTTTATCCACCGAAGACAATTGTGAGATGTCTTTGGAGGGTAATGCGGATGTGGAGGATGATTTTTGCAAGGACAATGTTGAACAATCAATATCCTCAATATCTGAATCGCATTCATAATCTGTTTCAAACACAGTTTCCACAACAACATTAGATTCGTTTTCAATTTGAGGTACTTCCTTTTTCAAAATTGGAATTTCTTGTGGCAATAGTTTCAACAAGTTTTCAGCAGTTAAGTGTTTTTCCACCAAAATTAAACCATGTTTATACGAAGGATTTGTCACTTCGGATCCTGAGACTATGGATTCAAATTCATATGTAATGCTATCAACATCCTTAAGCTTAAATTTAATAAAGGGCAATAGTTTCCTATGTTGCACATTACACACATCCGCAGAATGATAAATACGAGTTATATGAGCATACAACCGTCTAGCAGTTTCACAAAATATATTCCGTTGTCTCAAAAGTACATCATTATTATTCAAAAGTTTTTCTCTAGTTTCCTCTAGCAGTGTGATTCTTAAATTGGTCTTCTCTAGGGCTAGCTTTGAACTTTCTACTATCCCCCTCAAGTTGAGAATCTCCTGCTCATTGATTTTCTCCCTATTTTTAGCATCAACAAGCAGTTTATGCAATACAGAACAGTCACGAGTTATTTCATTTATCATAGAAGCAAATTTAGATTCAGGAATTTTAAAAGACAAGAGAAGTTTTGATACCTGCTCCGGGATGGTGAGACGAGTGTCCTTTGCGATAAGACAAAACTCCTCTTCATCATCCGAAGAGTCATCATAGACAGCCTTCGGAGCATCAGCATCAAGCGCCTTCTTCATTCCAGAATCTCCATGACCAAAATCACCAAAACCTTCGTAACCAAGTCCCTCACAAACCACATCTTCACCCAAATCTTTTTCACGAACAACTTTCTCAGAAGTGTTACCTAGAAGACTCTTATCAACATCATAGGCTAGGAAAGCACTATGAGATGGCTTTCTCACTTCTTCATCATTAGAGTCCGAAGACCAAACTTGATAAGTTCCCAAATACACGTCACAGGCCATCAAGGCTAAGTCCTTGGTCTTTGCTCTTACTTCGTCCATATTCTGGCATAATACGCTTCATCCTTCACTTGAGTTTGTTTCTCATTTTTCTTTATCAGCATACAATCTTTTGCAAAGTGATTCTTCCCATGACAGTAGTTACAATCGAAACCAGAATCACCTGCAATCTTCTTCCCTTCTGATCTGTCTTTAGAAGACTCCGAAGTCTTGGATGTTGCATCTTCCTTTAGAGTAAAAAATCTCAGGTTTAGGCTTCGGTGTGTAAGAAGAGTTTTTATACGTTTTTGTTGGATTGGGCTTGTTGACAAAGGGTTTCTTAAATCTATGATTGTTTGCAGCATACAAGGCAATCGTTTCACCGTTTTCACCTTCCATGTAGCCATCAGGTTCATCATTATCATCTTCTTCTTCACTTTTTGACACAAGGGCCAGTAAACTAGAACCCGCAGCTTTGTCACTTCGTCTTCCATAGATATCAGGCTCATGAGCTTTGACAAGATTATAGAGGCTGGCTAATGAATACGTGTTAATGTTTTCATACGATTTGATCATCAGCATAATGGGTCTCCATTCAGGCCTTAAGCTGCAGAGAAACTTTATATTTATCTCATGTTGGCTCCTCGTTCACCATATTTCTCCAGGTCATACACCATTTTACTGTAACGCTCGTAAGCTTGTTCTAGGCTTTCATTTTCCTGCTGCTTGAAGTTGCCAAAATCTGCCAATACTTCCTGAACAACGCTTGATTGCAAGGTATTGTAACCTGCGAAGCGAACAGCCAAACGATCCCATATTTCTTTAACTGACTTTGCTCCAGAAATATGATGACGAACATCAGGTCCGAGTCCACTTCGTAGTTCACGCATAGCTCTTTCATCATTCCTCACTTTCCTTAGATCTGCTGCATTCAGAACACCACCGGCTTCGACATCATCAATGTTAATGAACCTTCCTGCTATATCGGTGTGAGGACCATCTTTTACTGATCTCCAGATCTCTTTTGCTTCATTGAGGCCTTCCAAGTAGTCCTTCATACGATCAGCCCAGTAATCGTAGTAGGTTGGAACGAGCACAGGAGCTTTTGTGGACGAACCAATCAGATTGGCGTAATTGAGCATGTTAGCGTACGTAGCAGTTGAATCAGTCATTTTGAATGGAATTCAACGGGATCTTTTCAGAAAAACTAGTTATAGAGATGAGTAACAGTTGCAGAATACTAAATCTGAGAAGCGATTCAGATCTAGAACTGTAACAAAGAAATAAATCTCTATGAACAGGTTTTTGAGCTGACCCGCTCTGATACCACTTGTTGAGTGTTGAAATCAATAAAATGAACAAGTAATGACTAGTGATTCAACAGCAGATCAAGTAATAAGCAATCAAACAGTAATATGAATAATCAAGAACAGTTAAGGAACAGGATGAATTGGATAACTTGTGCCGAATGCTTTGATTGATTGATTTAGGGTTTTACAATAGGATGATTACAGTCTCGCATATAACACGGTGTGGTATCACTGATATTTATACTAGATCAGTGATACGCATAGTACAAAATGTTACAGAGAATATTCTATCAGATGTACTATCCAATAAAATGCTAGATACATGCAACACGTAGTCTGCAACCACGCGTGCATCAAAATGTTTGACAACTGTGAAGTCTTCGGATCCTCCAGGTGATACCCTTCGGAGTCTTCAGACTTCGGGGTCTTCTCATTGTTTATTACTTCGGGGTTTTACATCAAGAGGTCTTCGAATAGAACTTCGGATACATTAGCACTCCATCACAAATATTCCCAACAGTCATCATTCCTATCTTGAAGCGCCAGCAAAAGTGATGTTCGAGAGTTTCGACACAGACATCCTATCCCAGAAGAAAGGTGAAGCGTAATTCCATGTGACAAGCTGCATTGAATTCCTCCTCAATCAGTTCGTTGCAACATTTGCACCTCTTTGTGATCTAGAAGAGAAGATGAAGAATCAAACTCCAGTTCCAGTCAAAGTCAAATCAAAAGCTTGATGTGCTGATTCAAGACCTATGCTGAAGCCTGTTCGCAAATGTGTATTCAAAGTCAAATCTGAAGATAGTCCAACACCGAAGATGAAGTTGTCTCCGCAACGTGCTGAAAGCTATTAACGTCTACACCCGTTACTTGTGTAGGGAGATTGTTAGAATGTTGCTGCAGTGTTCAACGGAATGTAAAGATCAAGAGAAGCCTGAAGATCAGTTCAAGCAGTAATGCAAGCAGTAAACCAAGGGGGAGATTGTTAGGACCCAAATTGTTGGTTTATGCTTGGCATTAAAGTGGATTAAATCGAAAATATGAGGCTGAAATGGGTTTTCGGCCAGGGACCGAAATCACTTGGGATTTCGGTGGTCATGACCGAAATCTATAGGATTTCGGTTGGGCCTGGCTAGTTTTCGGTGGGCTTCTCATCCGACGGGCTTAAGGTTTAGGCTAGGTCATTCGTAGGGTATAAAAGGCTATGTAGCCGTCATTGTCATAGTTGGTTGCCTTGAAGTTTGTGCTAAGCTAGAGAGAGAAAATTGTATTCAAGCAATCAAGAACCATATGTACTAGACTATAGTCAATATAATATGCATTGAAGGTTTAATCTCCTTTGTTCTTATTGTTTTGATTGATTACACATTTGGGATTCCACACCAAACGTGTTTGTGATTGATACATGTTGATCTAGTGAGTATTAAGGACTTACAACTTTCGATTTCAATTTTTCTTTAATAAAATGCCTATCGAGCTCAACATGTTTAGTACGATCATGGTGATTCAGATTCTTGGAAATTTCAAATTGCCGCCTTATTGTCACAATAAAGTTTCATGGTAGGATGAACAGATACTTTTAACTCCCCAATATTCTTTTAATCTACATTCCCTCGCAAACACCTTGTCACAAAGCTCTGAACTCAGCCTCAACACTACTTCTTGCGACTACAGATTATTTCTTACTTCGTCATGTAACTAGATTCCCCCACACAAATGTGCAATATCCAGTTGTGGACCGACCATCAACACATGAACCTCCCCGGTCTGCATTCGTAAATACGTCAATCTCTCGACTAGAGCTCTTTTTGAACAACAGGCCATGACCCGAATTACCTTTTAAGTATCGAAGTATTTGAAACACTGCTTCCATATGTTGTGAGTTTGGGTTGTTCATGAATCTGCTTACCATGCCCACAGCAAATCCAATATTGGGTCTAGTATGGGCAAGATAGATTAGTTTCCTAACCAATCTTTGATACCTTTCTTTATCCACAGGATCCCCTTGAGCTTGAAATTTCTTTCCTGGTTCTAAAGGAATGCTAGCTGGTTTGCAACCCAACATTCCTGTTTCGGTGAGCAAATCAAGAGTATACTTCCTTTGAGACACCGAAATTCCGTTCTTTGATCATGCTATTTCCATTCCGAGAAAGTATTTGAGTTGGCCAAGGTCTTTAATTTTGAACTCTTTGCTCAATAAACTTTTCAATTCATCAATTTGTTTTCCAAAACTTCCCGTTATGATTTTATCATCTACGTAGACAGTCATGATTGCGACTTGTCCTGTGTCTGAGTGTTTGAAGAACAAGGTGTGGTCAGCCTGAGCTTGAGTAAACCCGTAGCTCTTCACAGCATTTGTAAGACGCGCAAACCATGCTCGGGGTGATTGTTTTAAACCGTATAACGGCCTTTGTAACTTACAAACCAACCCTTTGTTTGAAGAACAAGGTGTGGTAATCCTGAGCTTGAGTAAACCCGTAGCTCTTCATAGCATTTGTAAGACGCGCAAACCATGCTCGGGGTGATTGTTTTAAACCTTATAACGACCTTTTTAACTTACAAACCAACCCCTTGTTTTCCATGGTCTCTAGTCAAGGTGGAATTTCCATATACACGTCTTCTTCGAGTTCCCTGTTCAAGAATGCATTTTTCACATCGATTTGATGTAATGGCCAATCAATATTTGCTGCAAGCCTGCAAGTGATACTAATATGTGAATATAATTTAGCTTTGCAACGGGTGCAAAGGTTTCGGCATAATCGATGCTGTATGACTCAGTAAACCCTTTTGCGACTAGCCTCGCTTTGTATCTATTAACACTTCCATCCGAGTTGTACTTCACCGTGAACACCCACTTGTTACCCACAGCTCTCTTCCCCGGAGGGCGCTTAGTATACGACCAATTGTCATTTTCTTGTAGTGCATTCAGTTCCTCGGTCATAGCATCAACCCATTCTTTCTTTAACTTGGCTTCTTGAATAGTCCTGGGAACTTCAGACAATGACAAAGCAAATGACTTGTATTTGGATGATAATTTTTCGTAGGACACGAAGTTCCCTATTGGGTGTGCCGTATAATTTCTTTTCCCCTTTCGTAAGGAAATTGGTACATTCAAATTATTAGGAGCCGAAGATTCATGAGTTTCAAGGGAATTATGAGTTTCAGAATCACCTTGTTTATCCGAGAATGATTCTTGGACAGTATCTGCATCCGTGACTTGCTCTACCACTAGTCTTCTTTCATGTCTTGTAAAAACCACGTATTCTTTTTCTCGAGCTTTTGGTATTTCGGTTGAGTTGCTATGGGATGTTTCGGTTTCAGTTTCTTTTTCTTATTGGTTTTCGGTGGTGGTCATGGTGGTTGGTTCCGGGTTTGGACTCAAGTACTCTAAAAATTGATATTCCATAGTAATCGTGTTCTCCCCCTGAATATCAATTTTGGTGTAAAAAGATTGACTTTCAAAAAAGGTGACTACAAAGTCGGATTTGATGTGTGCGGAATAATAATAACATGAAGATCAAACAAGATATCCAAAGTGTTGAATGATTAATATTTAAATATAATCAAACATGTGAGAGTGTACAAAGATCTTTCATAAAGCACCTACAGCTCACCTCACATTCTGAGCTCTACCTAAAAATGAATAATGACATGAGTATATATAGGTAGCTACACAACTAGGGCAAAGCCCAATAAACAAAATCTAATATGGGCCTTCCAAGCTTGTCATACATCACTCCATGAGGGCCTTTGTACCCCAACATTCTCCCCCTCAAAGGGCGGAATGGATGATGTGTCGCAAGATGACAAATGGGCACTAGCGGAACGGAAGATGATGACAACACGGGATGTAGAGGTGAATCCAATCTCCTCATATACGTGAAAACTCCCCCTCAACGTGTCACCGATCTTCAAAAATATGATCGTGAAATAATCCGCCAAATATGAGAATGCGCTCAATCGGGAAAATTCAATAAAAACACCCCCTTGATTTGAGCGTATCCATCAACGCCTAAAAATTCGGCATTTTCTTTGTAACAATATGAATTATGGAATTCAAAAATTTTCTTGTGTTGTTGTTCATCCGTTTTTTATCACCATTCATCCAAAAAAACAATTGTTTTTCGATTTTTGATTTTGTTTAGAGTGGGGGGTCTAAAATTTTACAAAAGGGGTCTCGATTTTGTTTAAAAATATTGGGTTCGGATGGGTTTGAAATGTTTGGGTGTTGGGCTGTCAATATGAGATTTGTTTAGGTGTGGGCTGAATTTAATTTAAGTTGGGCTGGAGGGGGTCTGATTTGCTATGTTGGGCTGCGATCTGAAAGTTAGAAGATGGGTTCCGATTTTGTTTAAGATTTTGGGGTCCATCGTGCCTTTTTGTTGACTACGAAGTAAACATGAATCCATCTTCTCCACGGGACTACCCCTTCAGCGTATTCATCCTCACAGTTCGGATCCAATTTCCGTTTTTCATCTTCATCGGACACAGGTAGCAATCGAAGGCAACTCCCTTCAAATCAACTTTTTATGTTTATTTTCGTCCAATTCCTTTCATCTGTTCATCGTTCATTTCGATTTTCACTTCATCAGTTCCGAAGGCATCCAACCCTTCAGCGTTGTCGTTTTCTCTCCGATCGACAACCACCGAAGGCAGTCACACCATTCTTCTTCTCCGTTTCCGTCATCTCCATCCGATTTGAGTTCATTTTTTGATTGCTTGTGATTCACCGTTTTCGTTTTCATTGATATCTGAAGCCTTTGGATCCATCCTTTACTGATTCAGTTCCAATTCACTCATCCTATTTCTTCCCTTCGTTCTCAATATATTCTGTTTTACCGATTTCACACTCGACCCCTGTTGGGTGTTGAAATCAATCAAATAGTGAAATAGAATAAGTATTCTCACAGATTATATCTAGCTAAACAATTAACACAGGCAAATATAAACTAGAACAATGAAGAACACAAAAGAAATTGGATAACATGTGCCAAATGCTTGTATTTCACGTTTAGGGTTTTTACAATGAGAGTGGATCTGAACGAACACTCGACACAGACCGGTATCACTGATATTTATACTTAATTAGTGATACAGTTAGTACAAAAGATAGTGCTAAATATTCCTACAGTGTACTAGCCAATAGGAATAGAGTATTGTGCAACACGTAGCCTGCTGCATACGCGTGTTTACAAAAGTTGTTACAGATAAGCCTTAGGATCCTTAGGAGAAGTCCTTCGGAGTCTTCAGGGTCTTTACTTCGTAGTCTTTTGGGGCTTCGGATGGTCCTGCACTTTAGTACAAATATTCCCAACAATCTCCCCCTTTGTGTGAAGTGCATCCGAAGCCTATTTTGCAGAATTCTTTTTGAATGCTGTCCTCAAGGCATATCTTACTGCCAGCCACCAGTTGAGGTGCTCTCTAACCATCTTCTTTTCTGTCCAGTGATTCACAAAGCATGAATTCACTACGGATAGAATATTGGTGAACATGCCCGTAGGGTAAAGACCCTTGTAGTCAAATTCAAAGAACTTGGCAATCACTGTTTCATTATCTTTTGATAGTCCTTTAAACACAACACCCCAGGGCTTGTCCAGAATCTGCCCTTGTTTCAGATGACTAAAGTTTTCAACAGTACAAGGTGGGGGTGCTAAGGACTGTCCGAAGAGATTTGCCACTTCAAGATCGAATTTGGCGAACCGCAGCAGATAATTTCTGAAGAAGGATAAGATGTGAGCCTTTGCGGTTCGGAAGACTGAAATTGACTTAGCTTCATTGCCTGCGGAATTATTCATTATATCAAGAAGTACAATGAAGTCATGTGGATTCATGATTAGAAGATCCGCAATCGTGAACCCTAATTCCTCTTCCTTGGAGCCTCGAAGTACGAAGAATTCAATATACTGCAATCCTTTGTAGACTTCACCCATCTTGATGGAGATTATCTTAAAAATCCTTTTTGCATTCCATACCTCCTTCGGTTCTTTGGTGAATTTAGCATGAAATGCAATCTTTTTATTTTTAAAGGCTGTTAGCTCATCATCAGGTATACTTCTAACAAATTGATAAAAAGCAAACATCTTCGGATTGTATGGTATGTCAAGTTGATGGTTAACCGAATCCTTTACATCATAGTTGAGGAGAGGGAGTCTGTTGAATATTTTAAAATCTTTAAACCTAATGGCAGCAATGGTTTCGGCTGTCCATTTTTTATTTTCAGTTATGATGTTGTTGATTTGGAGCATTTTGTTAAATTCCTCCTCTCTCTCATTATGGACTTGCTCCATCTGAGGAGCAATCCTTATCTCTTTGGGCTCAGGCTTTGAACTTGAGCTGCCTGCTTCAGTTGATGTAATTGTGCCAAATGTAGGGCTAGCTTTGGACACAATGGGAGCAATAAATGTTGGTCTCCCCTAGGATACAGGTTGATACGTTGTTGTTGTTGTTGTTGTTTCTGTTGCTGTTGGTTCTGTTGTTGTTGTAATCATTGCACGAGACCTAGAAAGACTTGATTCTCCCCCTTGTGAGGGTTGAACCAAAGGATCAGGCTGAACAAATGCCTGGGGTCTCGATTGTGCAGTTTGAATTCTCTCCATACGAATAGACACATTTATCAATGGTTGAAGGGCAAGTTTAAGCTTGTCAACCAACTCAGTGGTGATAGCTGTGTTTGTCTTCTTCAGTTTTTCTGCAAAGTTGACTACTGCAGACACACGTGATAGCTGTGTTTGTCTTCTTCAGTTCTTCTGCAAAGTTGACTACTGCAGACACAGACTGTGCATCAGTCAACTCTTCAACCTTTTTCTGAGCATCCTCAAGCTGCTTTTCAAAATTTGTGATGTACTGAGTCTGGAGGGCCTTGGTCTCAGTCCGAAGGTCATTGATGGCCTTGGACAGTTCAGAGTTGGAGGACTTAATCCTTCCAAAAAGATCATCGATATTTTTCTCAGTTTGATCCTTGAGGAGCCTGTGTCTTTCTTCCACCTGCTCAACAACAGTGTTGAACTTACCTTAAAAAAATGCTCCGGATCCTAACTTGTTGATCCGAAATTCTTTTCTCCAAACTCTTGACAATTTCATCGACTTTTTCTGTCAAGGTTTTCTTTGCTTCACCAATCTGTTCACTAACACTACCCTCAGTTTTCTTCAAAGGATCATAACCAGTTTGTGTTTGAAGAATAGCATCAAGATTTAGATTAAGGGTTTTGTATTTCTTGATAAGCAAAAAGTCTCCATCATCCATATTTTCATCATCGGGACTATGGTGATGGGAGCCATGTGGTAGGCCGCTAGGGTTTCATCTGTGGTTGGTGGTTTAGTGATGAAATCAGTTTCAAAACCAAATTCTTCTTGGTAAAGATAATCAGGTAGTGATGTATCTAAACCAGAGGAAGGAATGTTGAAAAGAGGATATGTGGATGTTATTATGGGTTCAGAAAAGGAAGTTTCAATGGTTGAGAAAATTGGTGTTTCAATGGTTGAGGTTACAGGTGTTTCAGTAGTTGAAGTGATGGGAGTTTCTATTGTTGTGACTATGGGTTCGGATGTTTGAGTAGTAGAGATTGGTGGTGTTTCTGTAGAAGTTGAGATGGGAGGAACATCCGAAGATTTTGTATGTATAGTGGAGGTAAGAGTAATGGTTGTGGTTATCGGTTCTGTGGTAATGGTGGAGGTATGTGGAGTTGTGGTTGGTGGTGGAGAAGGTGGTCTTGTATCTTGAATGGGGGAGGAGTGATGTTCTTCTTCTTATTCACCCTGAATGTCTTCTGTAAGAGTTCTCTCGGACTCTGAAGATTCATCCACAATCATTGTTTCTTTGTACGCTTCAGTTGGGTACGTTTTGTAGGAGTCTGCTCCGAAGCTTTCCTTTTCCTCACAACCTTCGGACCACTTGGTCCACCAGTCACCTTCTTCTTGCCTTTGGATTTAGCTGGTGCTTTGGTTTGAACATCTTGAGTGATTGGGCTAACATGTTAAGGCATTAGAGTGGAGCGATATACATTTACCTCATCAATGTCTAAAGATACCTTTGAAAGCATTACATGTGGAATTTGGGCACAGAAATTAGTTGAGCTTCCATCCACAGCAGGAACTGTGATGTGGGTGTACCTCATTTCAGGAAGAGCAGGGTCGAAGACAAAACCTGATCGTTGGTAATGCTCATGAACAACCATGGCCCAGAATCTGGCATTTGAAATCTCCATTCCTTTTGTTGAATGGTTGATGTGTGAGCAGAAATCAGCCCACAAGATAGAAGAAAAATCAACATTGACATCATAATATACTTCATACAAGAGACTTAGAAAAGTCTGACTTGCAGAGTCTCGCCCTAATGTTCTCCCAGAGAGACACCGTAATAAAATACCAAAGAAAAACTTCCACAAGTCGGGAAGGTGCTTCTTTTTGAAACTTCCAATACCACTGAGTTGTGGTTCATATCCCATTTCGTTGAACATGTCAACGAGTTGCTCACCAGTAGGTACAACTATCTCTTTTGGATCAAAGATTGGAAGCTGTAGGGCTTTAGCAAATTTGGCCTTAGTTAACTGAACTCTCTTGATGCTACCATCGGCTTCAATAACTTCATAATGGACTGATTTGACATTGTTTTCGGAATCAAAAAGTGCATTGGAGGTATAGTGTGCTCTGTATACGAGAGAAGCAGGTATGTAGGGTGTATAGGTTAAAGAATGACCAAAAATCAATTGCATGAGGCATTCGACCAGAGCATCGATAGGTTGGGGATAAAGTTTGAGATCTGTACGAAGGAATAGGTTCGCTGATTGATTCTTGAGAACGAGAATCGACATTGCTTCAGGGCTTTGCAAATATCCTTCAGGTACTGCAGTTGCCATTGATTATCGATTGAAGAACTTAGAGAAGACGATGAAAAATTAGGGTTCTTTGAGAGGATTTGCAGAGAAGAAGTCAATCGATTGTACGCGTAAAGATTTGAACAGACGGTGTGAGCGGTATTTATACTGATTGTGGTCTCAAGGTCATTTAATGCGCATGTTTGAATGGTCCAATGAGAATGTGCCACATCAGCTTCCCAACGTTCCACTAACCCTGCAAAAACGAAACCGCCTAAGTGTCAGTCATGATGAATTTGAAAAAGGAGAGAATACAACTGTCATATCTTTTTGGTTATGATATTGGGAGATATTCTGTGACACAGACGATTATTCCCTCGTTCATTTATACCATGGAATGTTTGTCTTTGTAAGCCTCATAAATGCCTAAATCATTGATTATTTAATCGACTTCGGATTCTTGATAAATGGTTTGAACTTTTGTTACACAAGATGTGAGTGAAGTACTAACAACAATTCTGAAGTGTTTTAAAAATCCTTCGGATAAGGAGTTTTGTGAAGAATGTTATCAATATTCTGAAGAGTTTTGTCTTTATTGAGAACAGGTTTTACTGTTGAAGATGCATTTTGACTTTTGACCATTGTTTTCTTGAACTTTATGAAAATAAGATTTAGCATTTTAGCATTTAGAAACATTCGGATCATGTTGGAAGTCCGTTTTTCACTCCGAAGTCTGTGTAATTCAACATCAGTCAAGAAATGCCTAAGTTTAACCACCCTGAGTTAAGCTCAATTTTGCATTTTACAAGGATGCTTGATATTTCGTTTATGCTTCAAATTTTTCATGCAAAACAATGTTGGAATTCACAGCGTTGAAATTTAAAACATGTTTCCTTTTGAATTGAGTATCAGAAGAGGAGATAAATGTTGGATTGAACTTGAAGATGGTTTTGAAAAAGCTATCCCTTTTCATCAGTTAAGGTGTTTGGATATGTTTCATTGATGACAAGCCTTTGAGATTCACACACCACCTTAACAAACTCATTTAAGACAGACTACTTGAGATGTTCATATTCTCTACATGGTACTCGACTATGTTATAGGAGCTCCTTGTATTATCATTTAAGACAGAGAATTATGCCTTGGAGTACTGATTTATCTTTGTTTTTGCACTCCTTCTTTTATCTTTTTACTTGTTTTGTTGTCTTTGTTTCTTTTGACATTTTGATTTTGCTATTTTCTTTTGAGTTTTTCAATTTTTATTGTTTGAAACATATTTTTCAATTTGGAGTTTCGTATCCGAAGAGTTAAAAGGTTCACCATATTATGCCTTTTAATGGTGTTTTTGAAAATTTGTGCAATCCTTTTGAAAAGCTTCGTATAGTTTAATTTTGAAACAAGAGCAAAGAGAGTTTGAAATTTGCCTATCAGTCAATGCCGGTATCATTTGTGAAGAAAACTTCGGAACATGTGATTTATGCTGAGTAGTATGAGAACCACTTGATTAATTTGACAATGAAGCGAGTTGAGTTCAACAGGGAGCTTAAAGATAAACACGATGTTAAGGCTATATAATCACACATGACTTCGTATTGTAAAACAGCCTTAACCTCACTCCGAAGTCTGTTCTATTCGATTCCCAAATACCTTTTAGTGCAATAAGGTATGATTATCAGAATCTAAAATCAAAGTTTCGTCCTTTAATCATATTATTCATGAAAGAAGGTCAATTTTGTCATTTATGCATAAAACTTGAGAATTTAACTCTTGAAATTTTGCAAAGGATCTTTATTTATCCTGTATTCTTGAATAAGACATTTTCCATCTTTAAGATACGAAGACAATTGTTGTTTCTATAATTTTTGACACTTATGAAATTTTATTGACTGAAAAGTCTGTTCCGATGGACTCCGAAGGTTCGGAGTGCTGCGGAACAGCATAATTTCTTATTTTGTAATTGAAAAGAGTAAGGTAAGAAAAAGCAAATCTAAGGTTTATGTCAGAGTGGATACATCAATCATGCCAAGTCCTCGAACAATTCTTGTGAATGATTCTTCATTCAAAGCTTTTGTAAAGATGTCTGCCAGTTGTTCTGTTGTGTGAACAAAGTGCACTTCTATATTTCCCTCATCAACATGACTTTTGATGAGGTGATAGCGAAGAGCTATATGCTTCGTATTGGAATGTTGAACAGGATTGTGACATATCCGAATAGCACCTTTTGAGTCACAAAACAAGGGTATCTTTCTCATGTTGATGCCATAATCTCTTAATTGGCTTTGAATTCAAATGATCTGCTAAGTGCAAGCAGCAGCTGCTACATACTCGGCTTCGGCTGTGGATATAGATACACAAGTTTACTTCTTAGATTGCCAGGTGATGAGCTTTCCATCAAGGAATTGGCATCCACCAGAAGTATTTTTGCAATCAATGGAGCATCCACCCAAGTCTGAATCTGAATAAGCTTGTATGTAGAACCCTGAGTTTGCCGGATACCATAAACCATAAGCAGGTGTGTTGTGAAGATAACTAAAGATTGGTTTAACCGCAGCCAAATGGGGTTCACGAGGATCAGCTTGATATCTTGCACAATTGTAAACTGCGAACATAATGTCAGGGCGACTGGCTGTGAGGTAAAGCAATGATCATATCATACTTTGGTAGGTCTGGAGATCAGCCTTTGGTTTATCCAAAGAATGATTCAACCTGGTACCTGGAAGTAATGGAACCTTCGCATTGGAGCAGTTAGTCATTCCGAAGCGTTCAAGTAAACTTTTTGTGTACTTTTGTTGATTAATGAAAATCCCTTCTTTAGATTGTTTGATTTGTAATCCAAGAAAGAAATTAATCTTTCCCATCATACTCGTCTGAAATTTGCTTTTCATTAAGTTTTCAAAATCTTTTGTGAGGTTTGGATCAGTGGATCCGAAGATTATGTCATCCATATAAATTTGGACTAACATCAAGTGTGATTTCACGTTCTTTCTAAAAAGTGTTGGATCCACTGAACCTTGTTTGAAATTTGATTCTTTTAAAAATTTAGTCAAGGTCTCATACCAAGCTCTAAGAGCTTGTTTTAAACCATAGAATGATTTGTCTAACACATAGCAATGATCAGGATTTTCTTTGTCAACAAAGCCAGGTGGTTGTTCAACATAGACAGTTTCCTCGAGATCACCGTTCAAGAAAGCACATTTGACATCCATCTGATAAACATCAAAGTTTTTGTGTGCAACATAAGCTAAAAAGATTCGAATTGATTCGAGTCTGGCAACAGGAGCGAATGTTTCTTCGGAGTTAATCCCCTCCTGTTGATAATATCCTTTGACAACCAGTCTTGCTTTTTTTCTAACCACATTGCCTTCAGTGTCAAGCTTGTTTCTATATACCCATTTGAGACCAACGATTGAAGCATTTGCAGGTTTTGGAATTAGTCTCCAAACTTTATTTCTTTCAAATTCTTCTAATTCCAATTGCATTGCTTCAATCCAGTCTAGGTGATCAAATGCATGTTTAACGTTCTTTGGTTCAATTTTGGAAATAAAAACATTGAACATGCACAACTCCGAAGTCCTGTTTAATTATTGTTGTTTTTGATGGAGTTGTGCACGTGTCAGAACTTTATCATGAACGTTACCGATGACAAGTGATGAATGATGATTTCTCGTCCACTTCTCCAAAGGAGGAAAATTTGGATCAAATTCAGGTGGTCCTTCAGCATTGATTTCCTCAGTGTCCGAAGGATAGTCGAAGTGGATGGGAAATCATCAGTTATTAAATGATTGTCTGAATTTGTGACATTTTTTTGAGGTGTGTACAAATGTGAAGAAAAGTTAAGAGTCTGCTCCCCCTCGACAGCAGGAGTTGGAGAGCCACTTCTTTGATTATCCGAAGAGTTAGGAGTTGAAGTTTCAGGCTCCCCCTCGACAATAGCAGGGGAGGATGTTCTTCCATGATCTGAAGAGTTTGGAGTGGAGGCTTCTGGCTCCCCCTGGACAGAAGGATATAGGGACATGATATATGAAATTTCATGTAAGGGGTTATTGAGACTTGGATTGCTGTGCTCCCCCTGGAAACCATATTGTTCTATAGATCTATTGGAAGACCCCTCCTCAACCGAAGATGGTCTTTGAAGACTGCTAGTTGGAGAATCCTCGGGGCCATCTGTGAGTTTGGAGAGTTCGGATACATTGTTGTCTGGTGCTCTAACTTCGGAATCCACGTCTCTCATAGGAGGATCAAAAAGAAGTTCAAAGTCCACATCAAATGTCATTATGGGTTGTGCATGAACAACTTGTTCTGGAAGGATAGATGACATTGGAAAGGGATGTTGAGATTTCTTGATATAGTAGTCATCGAATGAAAGGTTGAAGGTGTCTTCAATTTTGCGTGTCCTTTTATTCATGACTCTATAAGCTTTTGAGTTTTGTGAATATCCAAGAAATATCCGTTCATCTGATTTATCATTAAACTTTGTCAGGTGATCTTTCATGTTCAATATAAAACACCTATAACTGAAGATATGAAGAAACTTGAAATTTGGCTTTCTTCGGTTGAGTAGAAATGGCTTCGGCCCAAAAGTACAAGGGCAAGTTTGCAAAGTTAAGCATTGTTTTAGCTGAAAGGTTTTCTGCAACTATGAACTAAAAATCCTAAGTTCACATGCAACCTATAAAGATCTAAGTTTTTCTTCTAATTAAACATATAACAATTCCTAGAAGGCCAGAAAAAGATTAACTAAAAGAAAGATCAAGAAAACCAACCTTTAAGTGAATCTTGGAAGCAAAGCAACAGAAGTCTCTTGCCTCAAATGCAGTGACACCCTAGCAGGAGCTCTTGGCCGAAAATTCTTGAGAGAAAGAGAGTCAAAATCGTGGCTTTTAGGGTTAAGGAGCCTCCCTATTTATAGGCTCCAAGTGGTGATCAGATAAACCGTATAGATAAACCTTTTTGAATTCGAATTAAGATAGTCTATTATCTTAATTATTCAAACCTTTAATCTATATATATATATATATATATATATATATATATATATATATATATATATATATATATATATATATATATATATATATATATATATATATAATCCGCCAATCACTCACTCACTTAAAACTGTCACTTACTCAACTATTGAATAATTACAGTTTTAGTCCATGTACCTTAATTAATCAATTTAATTGCCAAATTAATTCCAATTAATTCCAGAAAAATTCCTAATTAATTATTATAGTTTCTAATTAATATATTATCATTTAAATATATTAATAAACTATTTATTTAATTTCTATTGATTTATTAATCACATAATAAATCAACCTTTCTCTCTACCGGACTTTCTGCCAATCCTCCAACTATGAGGGCAACCCAAATGGACTATGCTACTATTAATTAGGTAAATACTAATTATTAGTCATGGCTTAGACACCTAATCCAACGGTCTCCCACTTGGATAAGTCTATGACTAAAATTACCAATTTAACCTCTAATTAACTAGTAACTGTAGCTTCCTAGAAAACGCTGCCGAACTCTGACCTAGTCAGTTCTGTCCAAATATAAGTGATCAGATGATCCTCCGTCCAACAAGATATTTTTCAGACTCAAGACATGGATTAAGATCAATCCTTGTCTGATTCCCTGTTTCCCGATTTCTGATTTGCATATGACTTTAAGACTACCAATTGACCATGTCAATTTAGTCCTGGTTGGCCAACCCTTTAGTCAACTTCAAAATCATCGAGAGGCCTACAGATATCTGTTTTCCCGACAGGGTCAAGGGACGAATAAGTTTTGACTCATATACTTATGTCTTTTACTTGTCAAATCATTCACAACAACACGTTTTATAACATCGTGTTACCGATGTGTTTTCGCATTGTCAATGAACAACCGCTTGGTAAAACATAACTCATATGTCTCTACTTAAAGATCAAAAGATATTATCGTCTCAACATTGCTTATGATGAAATCCATGAAGCAATCTGTTGAGCGTGGGTTTATCCAATACTCAAATCCCTATTTTCTAAGTACTCATGAATATTGTAGCAATCTTATTGCTATGTCTAACTCATTAGACAATCTACAAAACTATTCATGACAGTCTTCATTCATACTTACTTCCTAAAAGTATGAGCGACTGTGGATATTCGAATAATAATTGAATTACCCAGGAAGTAAACATGCAAAATTGAAACACAATAATAAACAATCAACAAATGGTAGTATCAAATACTCATCAACAAAACTATATTATTAATTCACCAAAGTTAATTACGTTTATATTGCTACAAGTTTCAAATCCTATCTAATTACAAAAACTAATATCATCTGTTAATCCTATGCGCCGTACATGCTGATAGTGCTTAACCCTACTCAGAGCCTTTGTCAAGGGATCTGCAGGATTATCTTCTGATGATACCATCTTCACTATGAGGTGACCTTCTTCTACCCTATGTCTTATGTAGTGGTACTTTCTGTCGATGTGTCTGGACTTTCCATGATCTCTCGGTTCCTTTGTCAAAGCAACCGCTCCTTCGTTATCGCAGAACAGTTCCATGGGCTCCTAAATACTCGGGACTACTCCAAGGTCACCGATGAAGTTCTTCAGCCAAGCTGCTTCCTTTGTCGCTTCACTCGCTGCGATGTACTCTGATTCACACGTTGAATCAGCCACCATCTCTTGCTTGGAACTTTTCCAAGTCACTGCTCCCCCATTCAATAGGAATACCCAGCCCGACTGAGACCGACCATTGTCTCTATCTGTCTGAAAGCTGACATCAGTATACCCGTCAACTCTCAAGGTATCACTGCCACCAAGGACTAAGACAAAGTTCTTCGTCTTGCGCAGATACTTGAGTATGTTTTTGACCGCTGTCCAATGTGCCCTACCAGGGTTTCCCTGGTATCGACTGACCATGCTCAAGGCAAAGGCCACGTCGGGACGAGTACACGCCATGGCGTACATGATCGACCCCACAGCCGAAGCCAAAGGTACCCGACTCATGTCCGCAATTTCCTCATCTGTACTTGGACTCTGAGTCTTACTTAGCTTAGCATTACTTTGCATTGGTAGCTCTCCCTTCTTGGAATTTTCCATCTCTCAATATTCTTATCCCGAGTATATAGGCTGCCTCTCATAGGTCTTTCATGTCGAAACACTTCCCAAGCCAAGACTTAACATCTTGCAAGGTCGGAACGTCGTTTCCCATGAGCAGTATGTCATCTACATACAGCACTAGGAAAGTGACTATACTCCCACTAGCTTTGACATATACGCAAGACTCATCCTCGCTCCTAGAGAAACCAAATTCTTTGACTTTCTTGTGGAAACAAAGATTCCAGCTGCGAGAAGCTTGTTTTAATCCATATATGGATTTCTCAAGCTTACACACTTTGTCAGGATACTTTGCATCAAAAAAACCCTCTGGCTGATTCATGTAAACATCCTCAGTCAACTTCCCATTAAGGAAAGCGGTTTTGACGTCCATCTACCAAATTTCATAGTCATGAAATGTAGGTATGGCCAGCATAATCCTAATTGACTTTATCTTAGCCACTGGTGAGAAGGTCTCATCATAGTCAATCCCTGGGGTTTGAGTAAAGCCCTTCGCAACCAGTCTTGCTTTGAAAGTGTGTACCTTTCCGTCCATGTCGGTATTCTTCTTGAAGATCCACTTGCACCCGACTGTCTTTCGACCCGGTACACTGTCAACCAAGTCCCAAACTTGATTGTCATACATGGACTTGATCTCGCTGTCCATTGCCTCTTTCCACTTAGCAGACTCGGGGCCCGCCACCGCTTCCCGGTAGTTAGCAGGTTCATCCAAATTTATCAGGGTCCTATCACTGACAAACGTATCTCCATCCGTAGTTATATGGAATCATTAAAACTCGGGTGGCATGCTAACTCTACTAGAGCATCTAAGAGGTAAGGATATGTCAGTTGGACCAACAGGAACTTCTTCCTCTTGTTGGTTGCTGGTTTCTCCTAAGGTTGCATTGTCGGGTAACTCTTGAATTTCTTCAAGGTCAATGGTACTCCCACTGTCCTCTTTGAATATGAGTTCTCTCTCTCGAAAGAATCCCCGTCTCGCTACAAAGACCACGTCCTCGCTTGGTCTGTAGAACAGGTATCCAAAGGACTGTTTGGGATATCCAATAAAAAACATTTCTCGCTTCTCTTTGCGAGTTTATCGTGAGTCTCTCGTCTAACGAAAGCCTCACAACCCCAGAATTTGATATGTGCTAACGAGGGAACTTTCCCCATCCACATTTCATGAGGTGTCTTAGCAACCTTCTTAGTAGGGACAAGATTGAGGATGTGGGCGGTAGTCTCTAAGGCATACCCCCAGAAGTGAATGGGAAGTGAAGCTCGACTCATCATGGAACGTCTAACAAGGTTCGGTTACGTCTCTCGGCAACACCATTCAACTGTGGTGTCCGAGGAGGCGATAACTGTGAAACTATTCCACATTCCTTCAGATAGTCTAGGAACTCGATACTAAGATACTCTCTGCCTCTGTCGGACCTGAGCATCTTTATCTTCCTGCCCAATTGATTCTCAACTTCATTTTTGAACTCTTTGAACTTTTCAAAGGTGTCTGACTTGTGTTTGATTAAGTAGATATACACGTATCTACTAAAATCGTCAGTGAAGGTTACGTAGAACCGTGTGCCGTCTTTTGTGGTAGATCTGAAGGGACCACACACATCTGTGTGTATGATGTCCAAAAGACCTTCACCTCTTTCAAAGGAACCCTTGAAAGGTGATTTTGTCATATTGCCCAAAAGACAAGATTCACATACATCATCAGATTTGAGGTCGAATGATTCCAACACTCCATCCTTTTGGAGTTGGGCGATGCGTTTCTTGTTAATGTGCCCAAGACGACAGTGCCACAAGCACGCCTTTTCTACACCACTAGAAGAATCAATAAATTTTACACTATGACCTAAATTGTCTACACATTGCACAGTTTCATACACACCATCACAAGGTAAAGCAGTAAATACAGAAATGCCATTTTGAAAAACAGAAATAGAACCATTACTATTATCAAACGAAAACTGTAAACCTTGTTTAAACAATGCGTGAAATGAAATAATATTCCTTACCATTTCTGGCGAATAGCGACAATTTAAAAGTTTTAAACAAACACCACTACTGAGCACTAAACTATAAGTCCTGATCTTGGTCACAGGTGACGATCTCCTATTCCCCATGATCAGGTTGAGTCTATCGTGCTCCACCTCCCTGCTTTCCCTTAGGCCCTGCAAATCAGAACAAATGTGAAAACCACATCCTGTATCAAGGACCCAAGAACTGGAAGATGGTGAGTTTTTAAGGATAGTGTAAATACCTGCTGAAGACGGCTTGACTTTGCCATCCTTCAAATCTTGTAGGTATGTAGGGCAGCTTGTCTTCCAATGGCCCTGCGCTTTGCAATAGAAGCACTCTGCTTCCTTGGGATTGGCATTGTGAGGAATGCCAGAAGTCTTGGGTTTTGTCCCACTGCTGGATGACCCAACATGGACCTTTTCCCTCCAATTTTGCTTATGAGGGCCCTTTCTCTTCTTCCCCTTTCCACCAGTAATGGCCAGGACGACTTCATTAGCTGCGGGTACACTCTTACCCTTCATTCCGTCCTCAGCGGTGCGGAGCATGTGATGCAGTTTGGCCAGAGTGGCCTGATAATTGTTCAGATGATACGCCAGCGTGAACTGGTCATATGAACTAGGCAGAGAATTTAGCACTATGTCTACAGCTAAATCCTCGTGAACTGGCATCTCAAGCTTCCTAAGCCTTTCCACGTATCCTTACATCCTCTGCACGTGGTTACAAATAGACTCTCCATCCTTTGGCTTTGCATTGGTGAAAGCTTTGACTACTTCTCGCCTCTCTATGCGCTCCTGCTTGCGGAACTTTTCTACCAGCTCTTTGTGCATTTCATAGGGCCAGTAGTCTTCATATATTCTTTGCAACTCTGGGTTCATTGTAGCTATCATGATGCAAGCCACTTTGGTTGCATCATCAGAATGTTTTGAGTATTGAGCGATTTCTTCGGGAGTAGCATTATCAGGGTCAATTTCAACTAGCTCGGTTTCCATAACATACTCTTTATGTTCAAACCTTAGAGTCATCTTGATGTTACGAATCCAGTCATTATAGTTGGTACCGTCCAACGTAACTTTGGAGCATAATGACAAGATAGAGGTAACATTGGAGTTTGATTGGGGGCGGTTTGATCAGCAGAAGACATCTATAAAAGAAGATAGTTTTAATTAGATATTAATAATAATCCTTATAATAACCCAATAATAATTATAAAGCTAGGATCCTACAATAACAATTTACAATCTCGAAGACGGATGCCGTAATCAATATTATAAATTTTATAAGGTAGGCGAATGACGATTCAGCCAATTCCACCGCGGAAAGATAATCTTATTAAAATGGAATTCCTAGATTCTTTGAGATTTATTGAACTGTTCAATAGCATGTTTTAATCTCGGATGTGCCCCACTGTTTGTGACTGGGATACCGAGGATCATAAACCGGGTGTGAATAACCATGCAAATTAGCTTGGTACTCTCGGGGTCAGTTGTCATCTCAAATTGATGTGCCGGTAAACCACACACGCTCCATCAATAATGACAACACCCGAGAAACCCATTGCAACTCTTTATGTTCCCCAATTGGCGTGCCGGTAAACCACACACGCTCCACCAATGTAGCAAAAAGTGCAATGTGCAATTTCATGGGTTAGCACCAATTCACATTTTTCCTAAAGTAGCTAGATTGGGATTTTATTTTGAAATGTTATAGTACTTTGAATAATATCATTATACTTTTAATGAGATTAGGCGGTCCTATCAAACCCGTTCGGCTAACAACCCTCCACTGATCAGGCGAGCGGTGAGCGAGAGTGTTCACCCATTAGACCGCCATTTTATAGGCAGTCTCCTTATACCCACTTTATAGATCAGCTTCGTGAATGAGGCCTACTATTGATTTGACTAACCATTTTAATCTTATACATATAATAATAACTCCCTAATTATAATATATATAAGATGTAATTTTTTTAAACCATTTAAAAAATTGTTTCTGGTTTATCTTTTAATTTATTGCCAATTTAAACTATTAAATTTCAAATTAAATTAAACCTTAAAATCGATTTTAATTATCTTTTAATTAACCAATTAATTAAATTAATTAAATTTGATATTTTAAACCCTTTAAAATATTTTAGGATTTATCTATTTAATTTTCGCCAATTTAAAGCAATTAAATTTTAAATTAAATTAAATCCTTGAATTATCTTTTAATTACAAATTAATTAAATTAATTCAAATGTAGATAGGTTTTTATCAAATTAATCAAATTAACTAAAAACTATCCTAATCCCTTAATTTTCGATTTTAGGATAAAAGGTTTTAAGGTTTATCTTTTAAACAATTTAAAGTTACCAAAAATAGAATACCTTCTAAACCTAATCCACAAAAGCGCCAAATCAAAGGGGAGGGGCTAGGGTTTTCAAAACCCTAACCCTAGTTGTCGATTTGCACAAATTAGGGTTTAGGAACAATAAACCCTAATTACTAGGAACACAGTTATAGCAATTTAACAAGAAAAACAACCAAATGCTCTGATACCACTGAAAGGTTTTTTGCAACTATGAACTAAAAATCCTAAGTTCACATGCAACTTATAAAGATCTAAGTTTTTCTTCTAATTAAACATATAACAATTCCTAGAAGGCCAGAAAAAGATTAACTAAAAAAAAGATCAAGAAAACCAACCTTTAAGTGAATCTTGGAAGCAAAGCAACAGAAGTCTCTTGTCTCAAATGCAGTCACACCCTAGCAGGAGCTCTTGGCCGAAAATTCTTGAGAGAAAGAGAGTCAAAATCGTGGCTTTTAGGGTTAAGGAGCCTCCCTATTTATAGGCTCCAAGTGGTGATCAGATAAACCTTATAGATAAACCTTTTTGAATTCGAATTAAGATAATCTATTATCTTAATTATTCAAACCTTTTATCTATATATATATATATATTATCGAAATTATATATATATATATATATATATATATATATATATATATATATATATATATATATATATATATATATATATATAATCCGCCAATCACTCACTCACTTAAAACTTCACTTACTCAACTATTGAATAATTATAGTTTTAGTCCCTGTACCTTAATTAATCAATTTAACTGCCAAATTAATTCCAATTAATTCCAGAAAAATTCCTAATTAATTATTATAGTTTCTAATTAATATATTATCACTTAAATATATTAATAAACTATTTATTTAATTTCTATTAATTTATTAATCACATAATAAATCAACATTTCTCTCTACCGGACTTTCTGCCAATCCTCCAACTATGAGGGCAACCCAAATGGACTATGCTACTATTACTTAGGTAAATACTAATTATTCGTCATGGCTTAGACACCTAATCCAACATTAGCTGCTTCACATAGAGAGCGATTACGTCTTTCAACAACACCATTTTGTTGAGGAGTGTATGGTGTTGAGAAGTTATGACTAATCCCCTTTTTCTTCATAAATCCATCAAGTGTTTGATTCTTGAACTCTGAACTATTATCACTGTGCACAGTTCGGACTGTCTTATTAAGCATTACTTCCATGTTCTGGATGAAGTTGATGATTTCCTCTGCTGCATCAGACTTATTCCTTAAGAATAGAACTCATGTAAACCTTGAGTCGTCATCCATAATCACCAAGATATACTTCTTCTTTCCAATTGACTCCACTGCGGATGGACCACACAAATCCATATAAAGAAGTGAAAGAGGTTCGGTGATTTTTGTATTAATCAAAGTTGGATGCCTTTGTTTTGTTTGCTTGCCATGCTCACAAGCAGAACAAAGTGAGTCATTATCGAACTTGAGAGCAGGCATACCACGAACCAATCCATAGCCACTAACTTATTTATATCTTTGAAGTTCAAGTGAGCAAGTCTTCGATGCCATAACCAACTGATGTCTGAGTTTGCTTTGGATAGAAGACATACATATTGCCCACCTGTTACAAGATTTAGATTTAAGGGAAACATTGATCCCTTCCTTTCTGACTTCAACAACACCTCTTTTGTAGCTTCCTTTGTAATGACACTCCCTTGGTTGTTGAATGTAACAACATTGCCAGTTCCAACCACCAATTGAGAAATACTTACAAGGTTATGCTTTAATCCTTCAACAAATGCCACCTTATTGATTGTGAATTGCCCATTCGTAATCTTCCCATAACCACGAATAGGGCAAGTGTCGTTGTTACCAAAGCGAACATTTCCTGCATCATCCGAAGTTCTATAATCCTTGAGATACTCCCTCTTGCCAGTCATATGTCTAGAGCAGCCACTATCCATGTACCATTTAGTGTCATACCACTCGTTTGACATACCCCGCAATCAATCAAGAAGAAGTTGGTACCTAATCAATCTTGGGTCCTCAGGGTAAGCAAAGGATTCTTGAATCCATTTTTCAACAGCCTCTTCGGTTATTTCATTTGCATTTAGATTGATCATATTCTCAGAAGTTTCATGTGATGAGCAAGAGGAGCCAGAAAATGACTCCGAAGAGCTTTTTGTAAGATTGATGAGTCTGAAGAGATTGAAATATTGGAAATCTTCGGAACCCACATTTGTTTGGATGATTTTGATTTTGAAGTTTTTGACATTTTCTTGTTTTTCGATGTTTTTGAAGAACTTAAAGACTTTGAAGATTTAGTTTTAGAGGTAAAAATTTGTTTTCAAGTCATTTCTTTTCCAATTTTGTTTTGATTTTTCGATTGTAGATTTCTTTGACAATGAACTACATGACGTAGACGTACACAGGTACTCTTCGTATGCAAGTTTGAAATCATTCAATGATAGATTCTTATCTTTAAACAAGTCCAAATTTTTGTCTAGCCATTGATGAAATGTGTCTATCAGATTTGTGCCCTTTGAAAATGTTTCTTTTGTGGGTTTTTGAGATTTGGGATTTGGAAAATTCGGTTCGGATGGTACGAAGGATGGTTTGTAAAATTGATCTGTCACGATATTTGAATCCTTCGTATAATTTGATTTTGTTCCAGAAGTGGAAGCCTTCGTATCAACAGGCTTTCTTGGTATGAAAGGTATTTTTCTTTTCATAAGATTCGGAGTAAGTTTTGCTTTGAGATTCACAACTGTTGGTTTTTGAGCTGGTTTTGAAATTACAACAGTAGGTTTTGTTTTAAAAGTCGATACGAAGTTTTGAAATTTGGTATTTTTCAAGATTTTGGGATTTTGTACCGCAGGTTTGGAAATGATTATCTTGGGTTTTGAAATCTCGTTTTCAAAGGTTTGTGCAAGAGGTACACTTTTATTTGACTCCATTAACTGAAAAACATCAGTCTTCGGAGTTACAGATTTATCCATAACTTGAATTTGTTTGTAGTTTCTGTAAATATAAATGTGATTTTCATTTTTGTCATTTAAAAGATGAGTCATATTTTCTGGAATTTTGTTTCGTTCATAACAAAGACGATTGTAAATGTTATGGCCATATAAATCTTGTTTTCGCACATTTATCTTTACTTCCAATTTTTCATTCATGTTGTTTTCAAGCATTTTTTAGGATGAGAAGAATCCTTCCTCAGTAACTGTGGAATTATCCTTCTCAACAAGTTTCACCAAATCATTGTCACTTAAAAGTACACCACTAGGTTTCACAAAGATAGAATTTTTGAAATAAGAAACCTTCGGATAGACAAGGGCCACATTGACTAATCTTTTTGAATTGTCCTTGAGTAATTTTCTGATTCACATTCAGAATCATTTTCTGATTCAGTCTCAACAATAACTTCTGATTCATTTTGCATTTGAGGAATGTTTTTCTGCAAGATTGAGATTTCATTTGGCAATGTTTTCAACAAATTATCAGCAGTTAAGAACTTTTCCACAGAGATCAAACCAACTGTACAGGAGGAGCAGATCAGTCAACGAATATCGTTGATCGTCGTGCGATGGAGATCATGGGGCTGACTGGCTTATCAACTTTGACTATCAAAATTTGACACGCCTAGGTTTTTGTGCGGTAAAAAATAAGAAAATAAAACCTCACACACACTAGTACAACGGTAATAAGGGTCGATCCACGAGAGTTTGGTCGTCAAGATAAGACGATAGCTTACCAACTGTAGTGTCACACTACAGCCAGAGGGACTAACTTCCACTTTCCCAAAACACACAGAAATCTCAAATCCACAATCAAAACCAAACATAAACTAAATGAAACTAAACCAAAGTCTAACCTAATATTGCTTACTGAAATCAGAAACTATACTCAGAATCCAGAAACATAAGCACAATCCAAAAGCATTCAACGACAATAAAATGTAAAAAGTGCAGTAAAACATGAACCGAATGATTAACTATATTAAACTCAAAAACAGAAGATCCAAAACATCCAATTACGAAAATAAGAAGCTTAACCTTCTTCTACTGGTTGTTTCAATCCAGAAACACTAAGCTAAGAACTAAAAACAACTAAACTAATATTGAAATTGAAGTGAAAACAAAACAATACCACAAAGGGTTGCTGGAATCTCGAAACTTGAGTCAAAGTCGTCGTAAGTCCACCTTAGGGTCTGATCTTCGCCTCCAGAATTCGACCTAAAAGCCTCTATTTATAGTTGTGGAAAATTAGAACACGCGACTAGTAAAGCTTGTAGCCGCGTCGCGCGTACTGGCTTATCCCCGATTTTTCGCTATTTGAATTCCTTCCACCGCCTCAACTTTTGACGTGGCTCGTCGTGCACGCTTCATTCCCGTGGCGTGCGTATTCATTCGACTGAATTTGACTTTATCCTCAAAACTTCTTCGATTGTCAGCTTTTAGTCCCTGTTTATAACTTTTCTTTGCAACCAAGAACTAGCACAAAAAGTAAGAAATACCAATGTATATATGATATAAAATCACCAAGAATATGGCCTAACAATGACTAAAATACTTGATATTACTAGGCGTTGTCAATCAAACCATGCTTGTACGAAGGGTTAGTGACTTCGGAACCAGACACAATAGATTCACATTCATAAGAGATGCTATCAACATTTTTCAGCTTAAATTCTAGAAAAGGAAGGCTATGTTGAACATTGCATATGTCAGCAGAGTGATAGATACGAGTAATATGAGAATACAAACGTTTAGCAGTTTCACAAAAGATGTTACGTTGTTTCAAAATTACATCATTGTTGTTTAAATATTTCTCTCTATTCTCTTCTAACAAGGTGATTCTTAAGTTGGCTTTTTCTAGGGACAACTTCGTACTTTCTACTCTCCCCCTCAACTGTAGAATCTCCTGGTCACTGTCTTTTGCCCTATTTTTAGCATCGATAAGCAATTTGTTCATCACAGAGCAATCACGAGTTATTTCATTAATATCAGCATAAAATTTTGATGCAGGAATTATAAAAGATAAGAGAAGTTTTGTTACATGTTTTGGAATAGTCAGGCAAGAATCCTTCGCCATTAAGCAAACTTCCTCCTGATCATCCGAAGAGTCATCAAACTAGATCTTCGGAACCCCTGCAGCAATCACATCCTTTGTCTTCAAATCTTCATAACCCAGACCTCCGAACCCTAGACCTCCGAACCCTTCTTGACCCATTTCTTCTTCAGATTCACTCTCCTCAAAGGTATCCTTCGAGAAGCTCTTACCATCATCATAGGCAATGAAGGCACTATGAGTTGGCTTCCTTACTTCCTCGTCTTCGGAGTCAGACGACCACACCTGGTACGTTCCATTCTATCTTCCGAAGCCATCAGGGCCAGATCCTTGGTTTTCTCCCTTACTTCTTCCATCTTTCTTGCATAGTAGGCTTCATCCTTGACTTGGGCCTGCTTGTCATTTTTTTTTGTGAATCATGCAGTCTTTTGCGAAATGATTTTTACCATGACAATAGTTGTAGTCATACCCAGAGTCACCAGCAATCTTCTTTTCTTCAAATCTGTCTTTAGGGGTCTCCAAAGTCTTTGTTTCAGCAGGCTTCGGAGTTGAAGATTTAGTATTTTCCTCCTTTGGTGTATAGATTTCTGGTTTGGGTTTCGGAGGGTAAGAGTTGGGATTTAATGAGATTATACAGAGCTGCTACAGAGTAGGTGTTGATGTTTTCATAGGATTTGATCATTAGCATGATTGGTCTCCACTCAGGCCTTAAACTGTAGAGAAATTTAATGTTAATCTCTTGTTGACTTTGAGTCTCTCCATACTTTTCCAAATCATAAACCATTTTGCTGTATCTTTCATAAGCTTGTTCCAATGATTCATTCTCTTGTTGTTTGAAGTTTCCGAAGTCTGCTAACACCTCTTGAAAACACTTGATTGAAGAGTGTTGTCACCAACAAATCTAACTGCAAGTCGATCCCATATCTCCTTGTCAGATTTTGCACCTAAAATGTGATGACAAACATCTGGACCAAGTCCACTCCTAAGTTCTCTCATGGCCCTTTCATCATTTCTAACTTTCTTCAAATCAGCTGCAGTATGCACTTCAGCATCCTCACTATCGACTACAACGAATCTTCCTTCAATATCTGTATGAGGGCCATCCCTGATAGATCTCCAAATATCTTTCTCTTCATGTAGACCTTACAGCTAGTCTTTCATTCGATCAGCCCAATAGTCATAGTAAGTAGGAACAAGAACATGAGCTTTAGTGGATGAGCCAATTAGATTGGCATAGTTCAACATATTTGCATACGTTGCTGTAGAATCAGTCATTTTGATTAAATTTCAACTTGATCTTTTCAGAAAAACAAGCTATAGAGATCGATAACAGTTGCGAAAACCTAGATCTAGGAATCAATCTAGATCTAGAACTGTAACAAAGAAAATGATATTCTCTAGAACAAGTTTTCGAGCTGTCCTGCTCTGATACCATGTGTTGGGTGTTGAAATCAATCAAATGGTGAAATAGAATAGGTATTCTCACAGATTATATCTAGCTAAACAATTCACCCTGGAAAATATAAACTAGAACAATGAAGAACACACAAGGAATTGGATAACATGTGCCAAATGCTTGTATTTCACGTTTAGTGTTTTTACAATGAGAGTGGATCTAAACGAACACTCGACACAGACCGGTATCACTGATATTTATACTTAATCACTGATACAGTTAGTACAAAAGAAAGTGCTGAATATTCCTACAGTGTACTAGCCAATAGGAATAGAGTATTGTGCAACACGTAGCCTGTTGCATACGCGTGCTTACAAAAGTTGTTACAGATAAGCCTTCGGATCCTTAGGAGAAGTTCTTTGGAGTCTTCAGGCTTCGGGGTCTTTACTTCGTAGTCTTTTGGGGCTTCGGATGGTCCTACACTTCAGCAAAAATATTCCCAACAACCCCAGTTCCGAAGGCATAATACGCTTCACCATCGCTGTCTTTTTCAGCCGACAATGGTAGCAACCGAAGGCTGCCGGCAACCCATCGAAGGCAACCAGTCGATTCTCATTTACAGTCCGATTGACTTTCAACATCTCCGATCAAGACCCAAATAAACCAAATCCAGTTCATACTTGCCGTATTCCATATCTCCATTTTTACAGGCTTAATTAGACTTTCCGAAGGTATCTACAAAAATTACACATGCTCCGAGTTCAGTCAAGGTCAACAAACATGTTTTCATTGAATTGGTTTCCAAACCAAGATCTGAATGGATTAGGACTCAAAATCAGTGTCAAAAACATTATCGTGAGTTCTTCCACAAATTTCATTCTATCATCATCGACTAAACCCAGGTAATGAAGTTTTGTAATAACGTTGTTTAAATCGTTGTTTCCATATAGCCCATTTGAATCAACATTTCCAGAATATCATTTTCATCATTGAACAATCCTCATCAAGAAAACCACAACTAGCCATTCAATCGGTTAATAATTCCAAAGAACCAACAACAGTCAAATATCGATTGTTATATATTCTTCTGAAATCGATGTTCATATTTTATTTCATCTTGAAAGCTTCACTTCATCTCATATCCGATTTTTTAATATTCAACCAGGAATTTAGAACATAATAATCGAGAGTAATGTTGAGGAGTCGATTTGTAAATATGATTGAGATGAAGAACACAACACGGAAAGCACTATTAAATCTGAATGATTTGGGAAAAAATTGAAGAATAGAACACGAAAAGCAATTTGAGATCTGAATACAAATATGCAGTGAACATTTAGCACATGACAGTGGAGTGGTGGAGATCGATGTAATACTTAAAAAGGGTGAAATGAATATAATAATGACAAAAGTGAATCGATTAAAAAAGAACATATCACGGATTTGGATGATGAACAGTAAAGGACCAAAAGTATGGATTCAATCTGTAAATTCAGATCTAAAAACCTTAGATTAGGGCATGAAGAACGATTTCTAGATCTAAAACAAAAGATAAATATGATGAACAGTGGATGAACAGATCTCATATAAACATGAATATACAACAATCAAGATAAACTGTAAAAGAAAGGATGAGCCAACTCTTTCAACAGTAAAATCTTGATGATGAACAGTAACATGAACACTGTGATGAACAGTAACACCAAGAACAAACAAGGTGAACAATATCCCAAAAAGATAAATGAATCCAAAAATTCATGAGATACTCACCAACAATCCTTGAAACTTGAACCAATCTTCAAAAGTTGTCAAATCGAGATCGTTCCCTTGAAATAATCGCAAGATCTTCAAGGTACGGCTCTGATACCAATTGTAAAGTCGGATTTGACGTGTGCAGAATAATAATAACGTGAAGATCGAAACAAATATCCAAAGTGTTGAATGATTAATATTTAAATATAATCAAACATGTAAGAGTGTACGAAGATCTTGCATAAAGCACCTACACCTCACATTGTGAGCTCTACCTAAAAATGAATAATGACATGACTATATATAGGTAGCTACACAACTAAGGCAAAGCTCAAAAAACAAAATCTAATGTGGGCCTTCCAAGCTTGTCATACATCACTCCATGAGGGCTTTTGTACCCCAATAGTGACATCTTTGGAATTGTAGAGTTTCGTGGTGCTAGGTGCATACCATTTGTACCCAAGTTGATTCAGAGAATAACCGATAAAGATACATTTCACTGACCTTCGATCTAATTTGCTTCGGTTGTTGGCATTGTTGTGTACAAAAGTCGTGCATCCAAAGACTTTTGGAGGTATGTTAGATATATATCGTGAGTTGGGAAAGGATGAATGAAGAGTTGAATGTAGGGTTTGAAAACCAAGAATCCTATAGGGCATTCGATTCACGAGGTATGCCGCAGTCAGCACGGCTTCACCCAGAGAAAATTTGGCACGAAATTTGCAAACATCAATGATCGGGTTACTTCAAGTAGGTTTCTGTGCTTCTTTTCTGCCACCCCCATTTTGTTGTGGGGTGTCAACACATGAGGTGATGTGTACAATTCCCTATTGGCTCAGATAGCTTCCAAGTTCGGAGTGGAAATACTCCTTTCCGTTGTCAGGCTTTAGGGTTTGGATTCGGGTATTAAATTGGGTGAGAACCATTTTGTGGAAATGCTAGAAAATTCTCCCGACTTCAGATTTTTCTTTCATAAGAAATATCCATGTGACTCGCGTGTGATCATCAATAAAGATGACGAACCACCGGCCTCAGAAATATTTTTTACTCTTGAAGGACCCCATACATTGTTATGAATAAGATGGGACGGAGATGAAGGCTTATACGGAATGGGATAGTATGAACTTCTAGTATGCTTGGCAAGTTAACAAACTTCACAATCTAAATTACTAACATTTTTATTAAATAATTCCGGAAACAATTTTTTAGATACATGAAAATTGGGTGTCCTAATCTATTGTGCCATAGCATAATTTTATTTGAACTCGAAATATCAGCGGATGAGGATAAGGCTTGGTGGTTACTCTCTTTGTCGACTTCACAGTGGTAGAGCTCGCCTCGTACTTCAGCACTGCCAATCATCTTCCCCGAACTCAAGGCCTGAAAGACACATATGGAAGGGGTTAACACTGTAATACAGTCTAGATCTCTCATAAGTTTAATTGGAGATAAAAGATTACAATCTAGAGTTAGGACATATAACACGTATCTAAGTGTTATATTATTTGATAGTATTACAGTACCGATACCAGCCACGTGCGCATCATTTCCATAATTTCCAGTTGCAACTCTAATTGTTCTCCCGTTTTGTACAGGTTGGAGGTTTGAGAACAAACTTTTGTCACCGGTCATGTTATTCGTGGCCCCACAGTCGCATGAAATGGATCATCATCATCCAGTTATTTAGACTAATAGAAGATTGTGAGAAAGTTGTTTACATTTGTTTGAGTATGTAGTTGCAAAATGAAAAATTTAACCAACCAAATTAGGACTTGTGTCCTATCTCTTCGATGTAAGTGAGTTTCTGATTTGTCAACTGTACCCTTTCTCCACCATATCCCTTTCAACTCCACTTTTGGGGATGGACAAAGTATGAAGGCATGAAGAAGTATTGTAGAAGTCCTGTAATATAAAATAAAAGGTCTAAATACTAATAATAACTAGAATTACATTGTAGCTTCCATTCCTAGCTAAAAGTAACTGTCAAATTGAATGACGCACATTGCATTTTCTATTTTTTTTATAATTATTCTTTTTCAAACTATGATTTTCTTTTAAATACCAAAAAGGGGTTACGTCTAATCCTAAACCAAAATAACGATTAATGGTAAATATTGATTAGTGTGTCCTTTGGAAAATTGCATGTTTATGAAAATACACTTGCTTATACTTATATTTTTAACCAAAAAAAAAATCAAATACTTTCATTTTTAATCAAGATCTACAATGTATTTTTTTTAACTTGAACGACAAAATATGTTTATTTCAACTCAAAACAACCAGCTAATAAGAAAATAAGCAATGCTCAAAAATAAGTTGAAATTAATTCAAACCGATTTTAGCATTTCGAAATTAACCACACGCTTATAAGTACTATTTAACAATTAAGAATCTGTTTTGAAAACAACAGAAGCATTGCATGTCATAAACCTTAAAAGGAATGATAAGCAAAAAAAATTGTATGCCATCCGCAAACGTAAACAATGGCAAAATCAATTCTCTACTTATGACGCATTTCGTATTATGAAATATGACACGCCATTATTCCACGTATGATGAAAGAAATTTATTCGTCGCCCGAAACTTGTTCACGTAAATGAAATTAGACCGTTACATCATGCGGGTACACACCTAGTGTGTATATATATATACTAGGCGTATTCCCGCGCGTTGCGCATGAGTAAATTTATATAGTAAAATATATTGACCGATCAAATATAAACATAAATACCTTAGATCTAATCAAAATATGCATAACTTAAAAAAAAATCAATCATATAACATATTGTATTAATAATAATTTTTCATCCAAACATCGAAAAAAACATAGTCATCTTTTTGAAGTCAATTATTATAAATGATCAAACGTTAAAAATATTATAGAAATATATTTACATAAATTATCTCAAATTTTAAAATAAATATAAAATAAAACGAAATAAATAATAACATAAAGATAGTCTATGAGAAATATATTGGTGTGGATCATTTTTTTAGAGTTGTATGTGTAAATAATACTTCAATAATATTAACAAAAATAATATTATATATTTTTAAATAAAAACTTTTTAACAGATAAAATTTAATACAAATATATGAATATGGTTTTATTAGACTTATTATTTAAAACATATTTTTCAATCAGTTTTGAATCCCTTATTCACTTTCATTTATGAAAAAATTACTTTTATTAGAAAGTTTTATCTTTTTATTTCTTCATTTAGTAAAATTTTCTCATAAAAACTTTGAAACCCTAAATGTTTAGATATACATTGAACTGAATAATAATAATAATGAATTAAAATAATGTAAGATAAAGAAAAATGGTTTTATGTATTTTTCTCAAAAAAAAGTAAGAAATCATTTAAAGAGTAAGGAGTCAAATAAAAACAATATGAATTTGGAATGTGAAATATGATACAAATCTATTAAAAAGTTTAATCTTGTCATAACTTTTCGTTTCATTTGATTAAAAAAGTAAATATTGATTGCTTTTGGTCCACTTATCAGCATGTTATATTGTTTTTAGAAAATATATTACTAAATAGTAATCAACTTTTACGTTTGTTAATCTTATTATCTAAATATTTTAAGACTGTTTACCACAAAGTTTCATTTTTTGTTGTATTTATAAGTAAAATCTAAAATTTAAATATTTAACAACTGACTTGACAACAACCTCACAAATTTATATTATTTTTCTTATCAAATAATGTTAATCCCAAAAGTACGAATATGTTGGGGTAGAACTAAGCATGCAACAGGTCTATTGTCTTGCGACTTGTAATTTCTTTTAGCTTATTTATCTTCGTCTTTTCTAGTTTAATATAAATAAATAGTCGTCTCTAAAGTAAATATTGTGTGTTATCAAGTCATGTTTTCCTCCATCTTATTTTCCAAACTACAGCAACATAAGCTACCTATGTGAACTATATATATCTTTATATTAACCAATGTGTCATAAGTAGCAATTAAGTACCATAAGTTCAAAAACTTTTAGGTTGTAGTTTTTAATTAGATGAGAGGTAAAGAGATTTAGTATTAAAATAAATTAATGGAGTGGCTAATATTAGGAAGATAAATAGTTGAAACTTTCAAATACATATGGTTCAATATAGATATTATATCTTGAAATTAATGTAATAAAAACTTGTTAATTGAATTGGAGAATATATTAATACTGCAACTCTTAAAATTCTTAGCAATTGTTATATAACATTAAACAACTATAACCCAAAAGTCTTTTTAGTTATGATACTTAATTGATATTTATGGAATCAATTAAAAATGATTGAAATATTTAAAGTGTTTTTTAACCAACTGAATAAAGTCTATATGAAAATTTATGTCAACCACATCCAAACACTTAAAACACATGAATGTAATAAAAATTAGGTAATTGCATTTATTTAAACACTATAACTCTCCAAATTCCATGTAAGAGTTATATATCATTATACCATAAGTAAATTCTTTTAATTGAAATAACACTTGCAATTGATACAAAATATTTACACTTTCGTCAATATCTAATTTGTCACACTCTTTCTTTTTTTTAGACGATTTATTTTATACGTTAACATTAAAAATTCATTTAATAAAGACGTACACATTCTAACTTTAAAAAATTATATCAAGTGAGACTGAAAATAATAATGGATACATATGGTTTCGTTTAAACAATTTTTTAAGTCTGTTTAATAAAAATATAATACTATTTAAATTGTGCGAAAATAAATTCAATGAAAAAACTAAAAATATTTACTTCTTTATTTGTTTCCTTCTTCATCTTCATAATTAATCTCATAGTTGTTCTAAATTTACAATTTAATTTATATTATAAATAACAAACGGTTATTTTTGGAAATTGAAAAAAATGATAGTTCGTTGTACGACGTCTAATTTAACATTTGTTATTATCATTTTTGTAATGATATATATCTCTATTGTTTTGAGTTTCATCTTCTTAAAAAGATTATTAACACCATAAAACATAAAACAATCAAAAGCAAACTTCAATTTAAAGCAATTCCTAGTTATACTAAGAAATATTAGAAACATTAGCGATTTATCTAAAAATAATTATAAAAAAAATGACAAAGATACAATATTAATAAAAAAAATTATGGGATCAATTGTGATGATATCTTAGTGAAGAAATAATACAACGGAAATCAATTAACTTGTAATGCAAAACATCAACGTATTTTACATCAAACCAATAGTTTTATCGTTTAAATATTTGATAGAGTTGAAGATTGTATCCCGCTACATATTTCATAATACTTTTTTCATTTACACATCACACGACTACAAACTCCTATATTTTCACTCAGTCTGCATGAAAATTGGAAGATAAGAAAAACAAATGAGACTAACCAAACATGGAAAATAAGATTCTCTAAACATATTAACTTGCTTCCTTTGATCAATGCAAATTCTTCAAAAGTGGCAGTGAGACATTTGTAGAGACGCATCACTATGTTTTAAACCAATCAAACAATTCGACCATTCAAATATTTGATATAGCCAAAGAACAGCATATCTCTTGACATATTTCATCGTTGAACTTTTTCTTTTACACATGAGATGACTACGACCTTGTACTAAATTTTCATGTACTCTACAAAAAGAAATTGGAAAGAGAATAAAAAGAATTAAGAGTAACCAAACATGAAAAATTATGTTCTTATATAGCCAAAACATTTTATTTAATCAAATCATTAAGTAGAATAAGTTGAAAAGTCTTGGAGGTTTCAAATGAATATGGTGGAAGTATTTGATTTATCTTGATCCACATTCATAAATGACCTCTATTATAAGAGTTATATATATATATATATATATATATATATATATATATATATATATATATATATATATATATATATGTATATATATATGTATATATATACATATATATATATATATATATATATATATATATATATATATATATATATATATATATTTATATATATATATATATATATATATATATATATATATATATATATATATATATATATATATATATATATTCATTAGAGGACTTATAAAATGTAGAGAACTGGAGTACAAATCTCAGCCATTAAAATTATTAAATCAATGGTTAATATATGGGTAATTAATGTAATTTTCAAAAATATTTAAATGAAATTTAACTTTTTAATAGACTATAAGGGTATAATAGTCATCAATCATTAGCCTATTTTTATAAATTTCTAAAATCACTCTCTCTCTCTCCTATCTCCATGTATCTCGAATTCAAATTGTAAACCTAATATAATTCGCCTCCCGTGTCCTCTTTTCTCGACTCAACCTCTCCCGTCTTCCGCTTCACCTACGCCTTTCTCTTCTCCAACAGAACTCGTCAATGCCATCTCTCGTATCTTCAGTCAATGTTAAGGGTGAAAAATACGAGCAAAAAAGCAACGAGTACACCCAAACAACCAAGAGCAAAAAAAACCAAAGAAATCACCTTTTGTACCAAAAGAAAATGGGAACGTCGAATGTCAAAATCCATCAAGAGGAATATAGATGTTGTGATATAAGGAATTGACATGGATATTCTGGTTTCGATGGCAAGATTTTTTTCGGAGTAGACTTTTGAGGTTATTATAACATAGTTTATGTCACCATCGAAGTTATATGCCGCGGTGAAAAATATGTGATTTGAAGCTATTTATCTTACGTCCTTTAACAAACGACAGGTACGCTGTATCTTTCATTTCAGGGCCGTTTCAAGCTAATTTGGGGCCCGGTGTGATTAAAGAGGGCGGCACCTCTAAAATTTTTTATTAATTGAAAAAATTATTACAATTGAAGGCTGGGGACTCCCCACATATGGAAATGAAAAAAGCTATGAGACATGTCTCATGAGCCAAACAACCTAACAACTACATATTACAATAGAATAAAATAAAATAAAAAACTAAATCTAAAGTTTACATTTTCGAGCTTTATTAGATGCAAAATTATCAATAATAGTATCAATATCAATGGTGTTTAACATATATTTCTCAATGCATAACATAGCCAACCCATTTAATATTTCTTGTGACATTGATGATCTTAAATAGTTTTTTAATAATTTTAATTTTGAAAAGCTTCTTTCGGTCGATGTTACCGTAACGGGTATAGTTAATAAAATTCGATATGCAATGGTAGCATTTAGATAAAAACCTTTTTTATAATAAACTCTAAAATTTCAAATGCGGACATAACCACATTTGGCAAAGTATCCAATCTTAGTTTAATGTTGTAAATTTTTATCAATTGTTTTATTAGTATCCAATCTTAGTTTTAGTTCATCCCAAGAATTCATACAAATAAAATGTTGGATACTATTTTCATGTTCTTTAAGTCTAACAAAAAGGTGTTTCCAATCGTCAAGTCCATCATTCCCTAAAGAACCTTTAATATTATTATTATTAGATTTAAACAACTTACAACAAAAATAAAATATTTTATCAACTTTTTTTTGAGTAAACTAGCCAATTTCGATCACTCGTCTCTCCATTATCATATTTTCTAGTATAAGAAGCATAAGCAAAATGTCTAGATATTTTATCTTTAGGATAATCCAAATTTGATTCTCTTATTGGCCCTTTTTCAATCAAAATATCTCTTAATTTATTATCAAGATTTTCCCAATTTATTGGATCATAAATATCTAAGGGCGAAATAAATTGCTCATTTCTATTTTCATTCTCATGTGCGACATTATAATCTTTATAATTGTAATTCTCATTTTCAATATTAACATCTTCATGTGTGACATTTTCATCTACATTATTGTTAATTTCATCATCAATAGTGACATATTCATGTGTAATGTTGTCGGATTCATTTGCTCCATTTTCTTGTTCATTTAAAACACCACAACTAGAAGAGCCTAGTTTTTTTATAAACTTATTCATGGGCCCTTTTTGTTTTTCTATGGATTGTTCAACTTTTTACCTTTTTTCATTTCCAGACATGTATTTTCTAGGCAACATTTTAAAATTAAACTAAATAAAGGTGAAAGGGAAAGAACTCAGAAAGTGAGAAACTACCTGCCTGCAATGCCAATGAAGAAGCAGAAGAACAAAGCTCTGTAAACAATCAAGCAACAGCAACAAAATCTATAAACAATCAAGCAACAGCAACAAAATAAATCAATAATCAGCCCTCCAAATACAAAACAGAAAAAAAAACATACTCAAGATTCAAGAATCGATACTCAAGAATCAATTGTATAAACAGAAAAAAATCCTTATTATATAAACAAAAAAAAAGATTACAGATGATAAACATATCCAAGAATGAAAAATCGATTGCTTGGTCTGTTGGCACTTGGTCAATCGATTTCGATATCAGGTGCGATTGCGTGGTAGAGTGAAATTAGAATTCTATCATTAATTAGAAATAAGAAATCAGAATTCTATTAGAGAAGGAATCAGGGAAATCAAAATCGAGCAGAGGCAATAAAATCCGAAATCAAGAATCGAGCAGAGAGAGAGTAAAATCAAAAATCAGAATCGAGAATAAGTAGAATCAATTATCGTTTAAGATGCCGAATACTAATCATTGATATGGTCCTATGGATTGTCGGATTGAGTGACGAGCTTGCCCCTGGTGAAACGTTTGAGATACCTAGAAGGATCCGATTAGTTTCGCCTAGAAGGAATGATCGGCTTATGCAAATTTTGGGTCTTTTCTGATTTTTTTAGGCCTTTTCCTGTATCAAATTATTTTTGGGCCTTAAAATTTCTAAACTAATATAAGAGCTCTATATAAAGGAGCCTATGAATTTGGGAGCCCTAAGAATTTGGGGGCCCGGGGCGGTCGACCACTTTACCCATGTCCACGCTATGGCCCTGTTTCCTTTTCATCGTCATATCATCATATGCTCAATTGGGGTTTTCAATTTTGATTAACTCTGTCTTACTTTATTTCTTTTCGTTGTTTTATCATAAAAATAATATATAGTCAATAATATACATGATTATGTCTTACTTTATTTCTTTTCGTTGTTTTATCATATAATTAATATATAGTCAATAATATACATGATTAGATTTTAACAAATGGGATTATTCATTAATGAATCCTACTGTTCTTTTTCAAAGTTTTTTACTTATTAATTTATTATGGTTTTTTGTTTGGGTGTTTAGTGCCTTCCGAATTAAACAAGGAAATAATAAAAAGGCTTTAACTTAAAACAAAGGAGCATGATTTTTTATCTAATAAATATGAATAATAAGGTGAATTCACTAAAAACTAGAATTCACTAATGAATAACAAGGTGAATTCACTATAATCACTTGATGATTAAAATGCTAACTATAATCACTTGTGAATACACGTATATGATTGACTATATCAGGTATAATCACTTATGATTAGAACTATTGTTTCATAAATGATTACATGCATTGTTTATTGATGATTACAATGTTTTATTCATTGATGATTACATGATTTGTACAAGTTAATGTCAATGAGTCTTTTCAATTTACTTTTAATTTAGTTACTGTTATTGATATATTTAATTTATGTTTGACAATGTACACAAAAAATCAAGAATATCTAGATAAAACAAGAATGTCGATCATTTTGGAATGAAGTATTGGAATGCTAATGTACAACCAAAAGTGGAGAAGATCATGACTTATTCATTGATGATTATATAATTTTCATTAACGAATAGAACTTTAGTGTTATATTATTGTTTTAATTCATTTATGAATATAATGTTATTTTCATGTTTTCAATTATGATTATAAGAAAATTAGTAAATTTCTACATTGTAATTTTATTCTTTTTGTATTATACATTTCAGAATAGTGGTATAATCTATTAATTTATGTAATGTACTTTATTCACTTATGATTATAATTGTATTGAAATTATCTTCAATTTATGCTTTATTCATTTACGATTACAACCATATTGATATATGAATACAAAATGCTTTTATTCATACATGATTAGAAAATTTCTGATAAAATTATAAAATTTTCAATATCATTGATACTTTGATTTATAAATAAAAACGTTTTTTGAAAAAAATAATAATAATAAATGACAATTACTTTTTTTAGGTAACAATCAATCAAATCTCTAGATTTTAGGAAATTATCAATTAATTTATTATATTATAATTTAACTAAAATACACAATTACTAATATGTCCTTATAAAATGATTGGTCCACGTTTGATCTCTAGTTCTCCACATTTTATTCAAACTCTATATAACATCTCCCTATATATATATATATATATATATATATATATATATATATATATATATATATATATATATATATATATATATATATATATAAATATATATATATATATATATATATATATATATATATATATATATATATATATATATATATATATATCAAGGTTGTAAAAATCGTTTGACGGTAGCTTAGCGGTCGGGTGGGGTTAAGGGATTAATCGGACTAATCAGGGATTAGTCGGGGATTAATCGGAGACCCTAAATTATAAAGGAATTTATTTAAAAATATATAAATATAAAAAATAGCAAAGTTTGATTCATTTTTATTTCGAGATGCACATCAAAGATTATTCATTTGTTTGTTTTTATTCTTTAATATTGATTTTTTTTCAGTATTCTTGAGTTATTAGAGAGTGTTTGTGCAATCATTTAAACATAAAAAATAAAAAATAAATTAAAAAGTTTAAAAAAATTAGAAAATGACCGCCAAGACCGATTAATCACCCGCCAAGGCCGATTTTTGCAGCAAACCGCCAAGCTGGCCGATTTCGCCTAATCGTAATCGGTTGAAGACCGCCAAGCGATTAATCGCCGATTAATCGGCCGCCAAGGCCGATTTCTGCAACACTGATATATATATATATATATATATATATATATATATATATATATATATATATATATATATATATATATATATATATATATATATATATATATATATATATATATTTGTGGATAGTTTCAAATTTAAAACTTTGATCTTAAAAACAAGGAGTCATCATCTCAGCCCTTTAATTTTTTTTAAAACAATATTTATCCTCCAATTATACTGATCCATATGACCCTAAGACTACTCCCGGAGTCTCACCTCGACCAGCTCACCAATTTAACATTAAAAAAATTAAAAATTAATAGAAAAACATCGACTTAGGTCGTACAACCGATCTGCTCACTCATCAAAAATCATTCTCCTTTCTTCTTTTCATTCATATTCTTCTTTATTTCTTTTTTTTTCTTTTTAAACTTTATTTTAGTAAAGAATAAATATAATATGTATTGAAAAAATAAATAAAAGATCCCGAAATATTAATTTTTTTCTACAAAATGAGACTAGTATTGATAAACTTTTCTGATATTTTTTTAAATAAAATATAAGATTAGATTGTGTTGCTAATGGATGTGAAAAATGAAGTTAGGTTGGGTTGTGTAGGAGAAAGAGTAAGAAATTAGTTTTTTTAAAAAAAAATATAAAGTGGGTTAGGTTGCTGACGGCGATAATATAGAATAACCAATCATATTGCTATTTAGATTGGAGAAAAAGATAATAAAAGAAAACTACTTAAAGTTTTTTTTTCTTTATTTCAAAATTATATAGTGTGCCTCTTTCTTTCTAATTATGGAGACGGATCAAACCCTACAGACGTATTAGTTGAAAGAGTATTTTCTCTCTCTAAAACCTATCGCCCTTATTCTCCTTATAACCCTCTTTTTAGCCACACCACCACTACCTCCATTAGCCACCATCATCGACCATTACCACGACCAATCACCTCCACCACCTCCAGCATCACACCACCATCAACTCATATACCATTAGACCAACTCTATTACGTTACCTATATTGAACAACCACCATCCCCATACTTATCTTTTTAAGAAACTCTAAATCTAAAACCTCTGGCACCACCACACATTTATCACCGTCTTTAGCAGTCGCCACTACACCATTATCTCATCTTTCTTCTTCTGTCTTTCATCCCTACAACTTCCAATATCTACCATTCTCAGCGTAGCAATTATACCATCGTTGCTAAGCCACAAGTCGCTCTGGTTTATTCCTTTGATCTGATAGTGTATCTTGTAGATCTATATGTGTATGTTGTAAATACTATTGGAAATATGTGCTAGGTCATCAACTGTGGTGATATTTTTGATAATAGTAGGGTCCTACTTTGGTTGCCCTCACGGCCCAGTAAATACAATCAGTAGCAGAAATAATAGATTGAATGATCATTGTATTAATTTATTGGAAAATAAGTTAATCAGAAACTGGATCAAGAATTAATTAATAAATTAATTATGAAATTAATTAATAGAAATTAATAAGGGATTTGATTGTAATTAATTAATAGAAACAAGTCCAGGGGTGCGGACGCCAAAATGCTCCTATGTTTGAAACTCTAGGAGCCCATGCACTATAAATAAAGTCCTTGGGGTTCGACCCTAAGGCATCCCAATAACTTAGTGAGCCGCCACCTCCCTTCTCCCTCTCTCTTCCCTCATTGTCGAAAACCACAAACCCTTTCCAAGTGTTTCTGGATCGAAATCTTGAAGCCATGAAGTTTCTGTCTGCTTGTTCTTCTGGTGATCTTGGGTGTCAATCATTAGAGGGATTCTGGTTTGGGTCCTTACATCCAAACAGAGGTATGAATTCAAATTCATCTTGTTGTTAATGCAATTGCTTTGAATATTATGATCCTGATTATGAACATGATATGATCTTGTTAGTTAATCTGCTCAGTTATGGGATTTAATCTGTTTATCTTCCGATGCCTGATTGAATTGTTTTAATATGTATGTAAACTCCAACTATGGCATCAGAGCCACTGTTCTTAGGTTGCATGTACATTAGATTAAAACAATATAAATTTTTTGCCTGCTTAAAATTTCGATGATCATAGGTATAATGCTAGATTAATCATGAAAATTGCATGTTATGAATTTTGCATGATCTATGTTCTTGTATACATGTCAGTCGAAAATTTTGAAGAGTTTAGAACCCTCCATAGGATTTGGCGGCCAAGGTTTCACAAACCCTTCATTGCCTTGCAAGTTTCCTAACTTGCATAGTTGCCTTAAATGCCTTATTGCCTTAATAGCCTTTTCTTTAATTTAAGTAAATTCAATTAATTATTAAATTGTTTAAAGTTTACCCTTATATATATATATATATATATATATATATATATATATATATATATATATATATATATATATATATATATATATATATATATATATATATATATATATATATATATATATATATATAGAATCAGGATCGGGTGAGGACTCTTTTTTCGGTGAGGACTTGCGAGGACACCTTAAAAAAATTGAAAAAAAAATAAAAAAATATATATAAATAATAAAATGGATCATAGTACTATGTCGGAGAAAAAAAAGATTAAAAAAAACTTTTGGATCATTATTATTTTTATAATGAAATAATAATCCAAAATAAAAACAAAAAAATTGGATCATCACGTTTTTCAATGATCCAAACTTTTTTTCCATTTTTTTATAATGATATAGTACTATTCTCGATTCTATGATTTGTATTTTTTTTATATTTTTTTTTCAATTTTTTAAGGTGTCCTCGCACGTTCTCACCGAAAAAAGAGTCCTCATCGGATCCGGACCCTATATATATATATATATATATATATATATATATATATATATATATATATATATATATATATATATATATATATATATATATATATATATATATATATATATATATACTAGCTGCGTACCCGCGCAATGCGGCGGTAGCATATTGTTTCGTTTCGGCAACTATGAGTTAGGTTTTGGGTTTCAGATTTGCCGCAAGGGGGTGGGGGTAGGAAGTATGAGTTAGGTTTTGGGTTTTGATCAATTGTTTACAATCTGTATAATTTCGTTTCAGGTATTGATCCCCTTTTCTTAATACATTGTATTGAATGTAAGTTCGTTTCGACAATTACTATCAATAGTTTACGGTCGGCATATAGTTTCGTTTCAACAATTAATTGGTAATTGGAGTACCCATGCAATGTGAAGGGCGTCAATTAGTTTTTTCACTATTTATTTCCTTTTGGTGGGCAGCGAATAGTTTTCGTTGGACGATAGGTATCATTTTTGAAACATGTCATATTCCAAAAAACATGCATTGTACATGTTTTAAAGCACGCCCCATTCCAAACATATAAAGCTGAAGGGTGTGCCGGACGCATAACATATTGGTACTTAGATTTAGGTATGCCGAATTACATACTGTGTCAAAGTCCATTGGGTTGTACAAAAGATCAATTTACAGTTCCACATCTTCATATATTAAAAATATTAAAAATTTTCAGATTTTTCAAATTATTCAAAATTTTCAAAAATTTAAAATTATTCAATTTTAAAACTTTTCAAACTATTCAAATTTCCGAAATTTTCAAATTATTCAAAATTTTCAAATTTTCAAATTTTGAAAATTTTGAAATGATTCAAAATTTTCAAACTTTTCAAAATTATTCAAATTTTCAGACTTTTCAAATTATTCAAATTTCCGAAAATTTCAAACTATCAAACTTTTCAAATTTTCAAATTATTCAAATTTACAAAATTTTCAAAATTTTAAACTTTTCAAATTATGAGTTTTTTTAATACCAATTTATGTTAAAATGTCAAAAACCATACATTTGTTTAAATGAAACAAACTTTGAGTAATTAACTTATCCGTATTTGGTTGGTTCCATATCTTTTTAAACTAAAACTTAAAGAAAAAAAAGGGTTCTACTATTTACACTAACAAATGATTATAAAATTATGATTTTGAAATTATGACTTGACACATTCTTTTAAGTAAACTAGAAGGCTCAATTATATAGGGACACAAGGAAAATTACTTACTTTAGCATTTTTGGATTTGTTGGGCAAAGGACAGTCGAGTACTTGTTTCCATTTGGTCGTGAGACAAATATCTGCACAATATCATAAAGTAAATATGATATTATTTAAGAGTCACATGCTACACAAGAATTTAGAATAGTGAGGGACAATAAAAGTATGAAAACTTACAGAAAATTGATTTGCTAAAACTGGTTTATCTTCACATATTTTAGGAAAGAGTTGCCAACGCAAAAATTCACCTTTATATGTCCTTCCAATGCTACCTGCACTGCCAGGTGTCTTCTTTCAGATAAAATGACCAAAGAAAAGAAATCGTGATTATCAATTTATCATAAAAAAGTTTAGTTAGCTTACCCAATACCACCTAAAGGAACACCATTACAAGAAGTAAAGTAATGTTTCTTAAAAGGGTCAACAAAAGTTCCCTGAAACAATACAATATATACAACTCACTTTATTATCCTGATTAAATTACTTCTCAAAAAGATATTGCTATGAATTAGAGAACTACATTTCCATTTCCCTTTGAGGCATCTTCTTGTAGCCAACGCCATAAGCGATATATTAATGGAGCCTATGCAAAGGAAAACAATTAAAAAATCCAATGAATGACCAGAGTTTGCTATAGACAAAATATTGATAAAGTGAAGAATTTGTATTGATTTCAATACAGTTGTATGATGTATGAACAAATCGCATAACTTGATATAAAATACATACCAGACTGATTACTTCTGTGATCTTTATTCCCAACATTTAAAGGGGAATTCCTTCCGTGTTAAGTTTCCTATTCCAAGTAAGAGATGCTGGTTTTGCTGGATCAACCTTACCCTAGAGAGAGAGAACATGTCAGAAGTGGGCAAATTCAGTAATAATTGAACATCAATTTAACTTCCGAAGAGTTTAATCATGGTTAACTTTTAGGGTTTTACCATAGCAAAACACAATTTACAGATGCCATGCAGGACAACAATTATTTACAGAGATATGAATAAAAATAGCATATTAGAAGCATTACATTCCGTGTACCTTGATATTAATAGAATTAGAAGCTTCTCCATCAGCATCATAACTATTTGCGTGTACCTTGATATCACTAAAATTACACGCTTCTCTATCAGCATCATATTTATTTACCGTCATTTCTCTGAAAAAGAAGTTCAACTGTAATTTCCACAAACTCAGCTATCGTGCTGATTGGAGTGTTTATCGCTATAACCAGTACGAAGATTCAAAAACAACAAACTGTAAGCAATAAAATAAAATTTGCTTAAAAAGTATCGTCCGAAAAAACACAATCGACGATTACAACATATTTCCACAAATCAATGGCAATTTTTCACAGAAAACTTAACGTTGACTTAACATTGAATCTCCAATGCGGAATCAAAAGCCGCATGCGGAATCCTTTCCGACTGAAACAATTTTCGAAAAAAGAATGAAGCAGATATTTGGAAAATCAAACTTATTAGCAATTAATCAACTAAGAGTTCCGAATCATCGTAAGGGAGAGAATCAAACCGTTAATAGTTTCAGTGATGAACTTCGTGAACCCTACCACGTTGTGAAGAAATGACATGAAACCATTCTGTTTCAATAGAGGTACGAGAAAGGGTTGGGGGTCTAGAAGGTTGAGTGAGGTGATCGGTAAGCGGAGATCTGTGCCTCTCTTCTTGAGGGAGAATCGAATCGTCTGGAAGATGAAAAGAAGAAGATAAAGGGGGCGGTGATGCAGGATCCGAACGGATCTAAAAATGGATCCTAAAGAACCCGCGTGTAACAAAAAAACGTACACATGGAACCAAAAATTACGTGAATTAAACAGATGTATAATGTAAGTCTACATATCCTAATAATTACTCCTTTACTTATGCAAACGATTTAAAATACAAAATTTTTATCAATAATTTTAATAAATGTAGTATACGTTAAAATTATATATAAAAATATTAAAAATATTATATTAATCGTGAAATATCATTAGATATATATTCAAATTATATTAACATATACATATTATTTAAAGTTATTTTGTTACTAACATATAAATTTACAATTAGGGTTTACGCTTATAATATATCGGCATATTGATATTCGGTTCCAGTTCGGTTTGGTTATTTCGGTTTTTGGTTCGATTCGGTTTTTTCATGATCAATAGTAGTGTTAGTGGTAAGCATTGTCCGGGGACCGGACCAAAACCGAATTAACATTTTTTAAAAACCGAAAACGGGACCGACTATGTATATTCGGTCTCGATTCGGTTGGTTTTCGGTTCGGCTTATCCGATCCATATGTTCATCCCTAGTGGCGACGAAGGTGGCAGTGGCGATGATAGTGGTGGCTTGGCGACAGTGGATAGTGGTAGAGGATTAATATTTTCTATTTTTATATTATTTATTACTTATCATTTCTCTTGATGCTCCATGTTTTTTTTCTCGCATATATATATATATATATATATATATATATATAATCCGGATCAAATAAGAAATATAATTTTGTGTTATATTATATCGAGAATTTTAGAAATCAGTGATCTCGAGAATAAATTTGAAGCAAGTATTTTTTTTTTCTTGCCGTTCCAACGCTCTAGCACCTTCGGAGAGTTGATGTTTTAGCGACGAGATTGTATATTATTATTTATATATGATTGTTACCTCTTCCACTTCCTCCACGACCTCCACCACCTAAACACCACTACCACCACCGCTCCGCCATTATCACTGTCGTTGCCAATGCCCTCTCTTCCAATTCCGCCACCTCTATCACCACTACCACCTTCGCCACACACTTTTTACACACAATTCTACCTATTAAATATTTTTAGGTTAAGAAAACCAATTTTTTTAATTTCCGGTTTGGTAAACTGAAACGCTAAAATCTTCGATTTTTTGGTTCGGCCACATAAAGATTGCAATATAGCTTACATTTAAAATAAAAAAAAAATTGCAAACAATTAGCGATGCTGACGGTTTGTGGCGGCGGTGGTGACGGTGACGAGGTGGCGGTGGCGATGGAGGTGGCGGAAGTAGCGACGACGGCAAACCGAACAAAATAACTAGGGGTGAGCAAAAACCGAACCGCAAACTGAAAAATCGTAAAAAACCACAAAACTGAAACCGAAAAACAGAAATCGAATGAATAAATCGATGGTGCGAATTTTTATTTTTTAAAAACCGATTATTTACGGTGTGGTGCGGTTTTATAATTTTATAACCATCTTCGAAATGGTCTAACATTCTATTTCATCTAACGGCTGAGATTAATTCTTACCATTCTTACGAATATTTTATCTCTTATTTTATCCAAATTATATATATATATATATATATATATATATATATATATATATATATATATATATATATATATATATATATATATATATATATATATATATATATATATATAACTTCCTTGAGAATAAAACGTCAAATCATGCAGGGTTATTAATTATTGTGAAAAACTCGTAATAACATTATGATTAGTAGTGTAGATAAGAAAATTTTAGTGCGAATAAAATTACCCGAAAAAAAATTGTTTCCAATTGTATCATGAAAAGCAACGAACTAACGTGCCATTTATATAAGCATCCTGTGTATCAAATACGCCACGTCCTTTATTAATTATATGCTTAACCACATTTTAGTTTTTATTAGTTTTATTTAATTTAATAAATAACTTTGAACTTTCATCAAAGTCTAATTAATCATCAACTTTTTTCCGAACCAAATCGTATCATTTTTGCAGTGAACAAACCAATACTCACTTATCCCATTTTCACTCTTGTACATTAAATCAAATTATTTTTTACTTTATATATTTATTTATATATTTGTATTGTGTTACATATAGTAATATGTATAATAAAATTCTGTAACTTGCATCCTGGAAAAATGAAGGATATGTCGGTCGCATTATAAAAGAAGTTATAACAAACCATTCTAATGAAATTTATGAACCATGCGACAATGGTAAATTATAAAATGTGATATCCCGTATGTTATTTAGAAAAAAAGTTAATATAACACAACAGTGCCCAAAATACATTATCAAACATTTTTATCAGATAAAAAATCAAATAAAACCCCCTACAGGTTAACCAAAAAAACAAAGAAAAATCAAACAACAAATACAAAACTCAACTAAAGAAACAAAAACATGACAGTAAATATTTGCTTTAACTTTGATACCCTAAAAGGGACAATTCCTATGCCTTCGTTTCTTTAGAATTCTTTTGCAAGCTTAGACTTATAAGTTATAAAATATACGATATATGTTACAAAAAGACACAATCAGTCAATTTTTTCTAAATATTTACCTATTCTATCAAAAAAACTTATTTTCTAAATTTACTAAAAATAATACATATAAAAATAAATTAAAATAAAACAATATCTATAAACACAAATCTTCCTGAAATCTTGCAGCAAAACCTTATTAACTCTTCCTTCAGATCTGTTTTTCAAAAAACAAAAAGATTCAAAATTTATCATAAACACATGTATTTTAGTTAACACAAACAAAATAGATCAATGACACACAACACATCCGACTGACACAACCACATAGTGAAGCACACACTCATAGATCTCCGGAGAAAGATTTGTTTAAATACATAAAATGCACACACTCTTTCACCGACCCATCATCTTATCAGCCATCAGTTCTATCTCTTGGGGAAATTTTCGCATCTAGTATTTATTTTTCTTCGGACCATTAACTTCCTGGCAGAAAAGAACAGAGACACAGAGCGAGAGAGCCAGAGAGAGAAAATAGGCGAAACGGCTGCTGGAATCTGCAAAGTATAAATGCAACACACCAAACATAGGAATAGAAACGACTGTGGTGGTGGTGGTACCGTGGTGCGCAACTATGGTCTCTAGAGAAACTATGTTGGTTACTGGTACGATGAAGGTGGCGGCAGGAGTTTTAGGACATGTTGGTGGCTGTAAATGATGGTGGTGAAGTCGAAGGTGACGGCCAGGGATTTTAATCTAGTGGTTGACCGTGGCAGCGTGTAAACTGAGAGAGGTGAGCTGCGGTGTAGTAATGGACATGGAGCTGGTGGCTGTGGCAGTGGTAGCTAGGTGGCGATGGCAACAACTGATAGTGCTGGTTGGTTTCTGTGTAGAGGGTGGGTTTTTTGTTGACCACTGCGGCTGTCTAGGTTTAAAAAGGAAGAGACGATGCCCCGCCAAGGTATTTCAAATTTTGAAATGTACTGCTTTTAAGATTTTATATTTGGATCAAAATAACATTTTGATTGGTGGTTTTTAGAGTACACGGATCACCACAATTTAACGGTGAAGATTGTTTTGCAAAAATTAAAAGGCTGGGATGCCGAGTAGTTTTTCCATGCATTAAGAGTTTGTACAAAATTTCTTAAATTTAAGACTTTATGCATTAAGATACTTGTAAGTTATATATGGTATATATATATATATATATATATATATATATATATATATATATATATATATATATATATATATATATATATATATATATATATATATATATACTAGCTGCGTACCCGCGCAATGCGGCGGACGGTGAGTAGTTTCCTTTCGGCAATTTGTTTTCGCAAGATTTTGGTATCATTTTACGGGAATTCCATATGTTGTTATAGAGATTTTTATCGAACAACACGACAAAAAAAAAGAGAGAGAATTGATTAAAGAATACATGATACATTGTTGCCCTATTTTTATATTCATCAATCAAATGGTTTAAGTCGTTTACTTTGTCCACTTACAGGTTCAAAAATTACTTCAATCTGAAAGAAAAAATCAACGTGTCCGAAGTCAAAAGTCAAATAAAGTTCTCTGTGCTCTTGTGTTATCACGTTGTTTAGACGAAATTTAGGTGTTACCGACATGCGTAATTTTTTCCCCGTTCATTAATTATTGTAACTATACCCCTTGCAATGTCCCTCCAACAAGTTAGAGCCATGATAAAGTTTTGCTGGATACGAACTCAACATAAGTGTAAATTTGTAAATTATGAAGGGTAAATTTGTAATTAGCTTATACCCTAAATCTATAACCTAACCCTAATACGGATCAGGTCTATTTTCCATGAGACCATGACCTCTCGTCTCTCTCGTCTTCCCCTGAAACCGGTGAACCACCTTGCCCCCATCTCCGCCACTTCCATTTTCTGTTTAATCTCCATCTTTGGAAACCCCGAACCCCCTGGATGAACGTAGCCAATTTAAAGAGATGGTGAGTTTGCTGGAAGTCTTGTTGACGTGGATCTGGCTGGAAACCACTTGGCAGCGTACATTTGGGCAGAAGTCTCGCCATCTTCTCTGGTCACCTTCTCCGATCTGCGCACTTGGTGGGAAACCGATCCGATTCACCCGATTCAGCCCGATTCGCCTCCACCATCACAGTTGGTTCGTGATCGATCCACCGTGTTCGTCTCCAAATCACGCGCCTCCAGTCTCCAAATCACACGCCTCCGGGTCTCCTTCTCCGGTTTTCCGATCTACCAGTCTCCAAATCACAGGCCTCCGATCCATCCGACTGTGAGCTCGGATCCATCTCCATAGTTCTCGTTCATACCTCTGATTCATCCGTTACTACCGGCTTCACTCCAATCTGCCAAGCTTCACTCCGAGTCGATACTACCGGCGGTTTCACAGAATCAGACCAGAATCTCATCCTTCACCTGCGGTTTCTCCGATCGACATCCGGTTTCTAGACCACCGCCCATCTCTAACACCACATAAGATCTATATCCCTCCGGTTTCTTATGATTTTTTTTTCATTTTTTATCTTCATTATTGCAAACCGGTTATCTGATACTTGATAATCAGATTCAACTCTAAAAATCGGTTTCGTGAATATTGATTTTGATAATCTATTTTCTGAATTTTTAATGTTCTGATATTTGTTTTTGATAATCTATTTTAAAAATCGGTTTCCTGATTATTGGAGAAGATCCGATGATAAGGGGGGTTTACAAATGTCATTCGACTATGATTTTTAGCATCTTGGATCTGATTTTTAGGTACAAATCAATGTTCTTATTTTGGGTCTGATTTTTAGCATGTGGGCTAAAGATTTTCAGATTTTGGATCTGATATTTAGGTACAAATCAACTTTGTTTTCTGATTATTTAGTTTGTGTTTTATGTTTAGTTTTCGATATGATTTTCATTATTATATTATACAAATTTGCGATATGAACTGAGATTCAAATGTATTTATCTCTCCTGTTTCTCAGCAAAGTCAATTCATATGAGGGAAAATCCGAGTTGCATGAACCAATACCCGAGCAAAGTCATGAGTCCCAGTCACAAGAAGCTGAATTTATTGACAATGTCGGGGCAGGGGTAAATTTGTAATTAGTAAAGAAATCAAGAATGACAAGATTGGATCCGAATGGGAAAATGTAAATTTGTAATTAGTGAAGAAATCAAGAATGACAAGATTGGATCCGAATGGGAAAATGTTACAGAAGTTGTTAAAGAAGCTGAAATTCTTCCTGGTGTAGAAGAGATCAAGCATGAAAAGGTCTTTTTTTTCTTTCTAAAACCATTAATTTCATAATTTTTTTCAGACCTTTGAACAACAACAATAAAATAAAATCTCTAAAAAATAAACAGCAACCTGCAAAAATGACTATAATTTTAATGTTTGTGTTTGTATGCAAAAATGAAATTGACGTTGATTCATATACCTTTGACAACAGCAGCAGCATCAAAACTTAGTATCTCTAAATAACAACAATTACCTGTAAAATGACAATTATTTTAATATTTGTGTTAGTATGCATGAGATTGATAACAAAATCAAAATAAATGACAAAATTGTATGCTTTTGGAATATTACAGGACTGAAATGTGTAAACTTTGGCCACCAGCAGCATTGATAATGCTGGCATATATTGGTAGGTACCTTCAAACACCAACAACATCAATTGTTAGTTTTTTCAAATGACCTGTAGCAAAAGAAATTTTCTAAATAATTGTGTTCATGTGCAGAAATTGAAACATGTGCAGAAAGCAGATGGAGAAAGATAAAATGGAGTAAATATTTGCAGAAAGCTGATGGAGAAAGAAAAGATGTAGTAAAAATTGTGTATGTAGCTTCATATTTTATAGTGTAATTTTTGGAGGGATTTGATGATTTGAATTAGCTATCCATGTGAAGTTGTCAGATTTATTGTAAGCCATTGATTGATTTAGAATCATCTATGGTCCAGATTTTTTAGATTAAAAGTTTTTATTAAATAGGAAAATCAGGTTGGTTGCTTTATTTAGTTGTACATTTTTAAGACATTAAGACTTTTGTGCATAAAAATCTTGTAATTTATATATGGTTTATAGTATAGTATAGATATATATATATATATATATATATATATATATATATATATATATATATATATATATATATATATATATATATATATATATATATATAATTTATTAAAACTTAAATTAAAACAAGGGTGTTGGTCAAACCATGACTAGGCTCATCCACTTTAAATGTGTTTGATGGTTTGAAGGAGGATACATTAGAATTCTAATGAGATCGGTTTTTAAATGACATTTTTTGTTTACCACCCTCACCGTCTATCACATTTTACATAGTGGAGTTACCGAAATGTTTTGATAGGGAAATGTTCATAAGTTAGAAAGTATTAACTCAAAAGTATTAAAACAAAAGTCCTGTTTTAATTAAAATAAAATATGAATCATATGCTACCCATGAAAAACGCACATTTTATTTATGATCTGCTCACAGAGTTTTGTGGTTAACCGGCACGTCAATCTAGGTCATAGTTGAGAATGATGTGGCACTTGTGATTCTCAAGTGTATCTTGAGTCGGGGATCACTTAGTTTTTGCATGGTCAATTCACCATCAGATCAATGATCCACGACATCCCTGTCATGGATAAGAGATAAGCATAACCGAGATTAACATGTCATTGACCTTAGTCAATGAATCTCAAAGATCTAGGAATTTCATAGAGACTAAAATTGATAAATGTTTATCTACCTTAACGACCATTATAATGTCATTAAGACATCCCTTTTCAGATCATAACTGGAAGATTTTGGATCCTAGCCTGGTTAAATAATAATAATTCGGTAATTGTTGAAAAGGACTAAAATTATACTAACTAAAATTCTGATTTTATAGACGTCTGAAGCTAGTGTCAATTCTCCTCATTCTCCTCCATCACCCATCTCTAAAAGCTTTAAGAAGTATCTGATGGATATGGATAAGCTTATTGGTCTAAACTATCTGGACTGGCTTTGCACTTGGAATCTTGTTCTAAAGTACGAAGACAAGTCATATCTGATTGAGAATCCTCTCCTTATAATACCTCCGCATAACCTTTCAAAGGAAGACGAGATTCAACACAACTTCCTTATTGATGAGTCCGAAGAAAGTTCGTTGCCTTATGCTATTGACCATTGACCCCAAGATCCACAGGGATTTCGAGTTTCTGGGTCCTTACGAGATAGCATGTCTGCTTGATGAAAAGTTCCAAGAGCCGGTTAAGAAAGAACGAAGTAGGATCTTCAAAGACTTGAACAGTGAAAACTAGAAGAGGGCAGTAGCGTCGGTCTCCCTGTTCTCAAAATTGAGGGATACATTGGCAAACTGTATAGACTTGGTCATCCTGTTGATTGGGAGTTGAGCGCCAACATTATTCTCGACTCGCTGACCAGCCAGTATGATCTTTTCATTCAGATGTACACAAAGGGAAAACAGGACAAGTCTATCATGGAGTTGCATTCGATGTTGACTCTCTATGAGTCGTTTATAAGGATACATAGTTCCACAAATATAGCTACTAATGAATTGAGTCCGGTTCGATGAGATATAAAAAAGAAAAAGGTCTGGGGCAACCATTGGGCCAGTTCTCAGGTGTCTTAAGCTGGGAATTCACAGGGTGGGATACAATCATAGAAATATTGGAAGATGCTCCAAGGCCAAACAGTTTGGCAACTCATGTATATCTAAAAACTCATACTTCTAATCCTTAATTCCTTAATACAGGATGTGCTCCTCACATTTGCATTGTATGCACGGATTGAGTATGATGCAGGAAGCTGAAGCATAGGAGCTTATTTGGATCATGAGAGACAGGAGCACTGCTGCTGTTACAGGATCGGGATTACAGGCTCATGTTGTTTTTGGTGTTTAGCTAGATATTGTTTTTTCTTATTAGCTAGTAGTTGCATATGACATTATTTTCTCATTTTACATTGTTTCAGGATATTTATATTTAGATTTAATAAAAATGTTGATTTTTTCTTCTATAAAAGCATGGTTGTTTTATTTTATCCTTACAATTTTGTATGAATGTGTTGGTTGCATAGAAAGTAATAATTTGAATGTTGATACATCCAAAAGTGTGTTGGATATATAATTGTGTTTGTATGATTGTTTGAATTAGATTTAAATAAGAATTGCATCAACCAAAGATCCACATGGATAGGATTTTGGAATCATTTGACTTAGAGTCATATGATGGATGCAACTCTTAAATTAAATTAGAAAATTAACAAAGTCATAGTGTACATAGAGATGTGAAAGAAATTAAGATTATAGGGCAATATCCACACTAATTCTTGTGGACAGTCCAGATCTGCTACTAAACACGATTATTTATACTTCATGATATCTGCTAATCGGTTTAACAAATATAACTTTGTTTATTGGAATAAAATTTAGTTAGGGACTTTGAATTGTTCAAAGGTTTAAAAAATGAAGTATAAAATCAACAAATTAGAAACATCTGAGTAATGAGCTATATGAACATCTAAGGAACTGTTAAAAGTCTCACAATTATCTCTTTGCAAGAAACACTACAAGTGTTATGGTGTATCTTAAAGGAGAAATAGAACATTGCTTGAAATGGTTCAATCCTCGATGTGTCGAGACACACTTCCAGTTAGTTTCGAAAAATTAGATATTTCAATTAGTTCCAAAAGAGTTAGACCATAAGAAACCACAAGTAACTTAATCCACATATTAACCGACTAGGTTGCGCAGACACCATCTGGAATGTGAAGTGAGGTTCATTCCTCACTCGTGCATATAAAAGGTCTGAGTTTATGTAGTGTTCATTTGAACCTCATAACTAGCTCAAAGCCAATCGGAGAATGTCATTTCATTGGTCATCCTTGGATCCTTGGATCCTTGTTTCAACAAGTCAATTGAGAACAAAGTGTTTATGTCTCAAAAGAAAGAGTATTTCTTCAAGGAAGAGCTCATATCCAAAGAATCCAGTGGGAGTAAAAGAATGATCTTGAAGGAGTTCAAGAATCAGCTAATGAAAAGAACCTTTAGTTAACATTAGCACTTAGAGGATTAGAATCCTGTTAAGAGAACCTGATATATATATATATATATATATATATATATATATATATATATATATATATATATATATATATATATATATACACACACACACACACACACACACCTCTTTGCGAATCTAGTACAGTTAGTCACTTACATGGTATTATGGTCACATATTACTGAAAGTGACATATTGATTGGTGGTAAAAACACTAAGTTAATAAGGATGAGATATCCAACTACATGGAAGCATTGGTGAGCCTGGTTGCTGCCAAATGAAAGAGAACTTAGATAGCGAGATGAAATCTATGTTTTGAATTTGATTGATCTTACATCTGGCATGAAAGCCAGCGGGAGTAATAAGATCATCAAAAGGAAAATAAAATGGATAGGAATGTACACACATTCCGAGCGAGACTGGTTGAGTAGGGCCATACTCAGATACAAGAAATTTATTTGCCACATGTACATTTTGTAACGCCCCAATTTCTCAATTATAAAATATCATTTATTACCAAGGTTCCAACAAAATCTTTATTTCAAAAAGATAAAACTGTTCGACATATTTATTAAACCAACAGCGGAAATATTTGAAAATCATAACATAGTTCATTAAAATATATCTCTTGTATGCGATGCGCTGCCATCAAGCCTTGCCCTTACCTTTGTCATTTGAAATACCTGAAATGTTATAAAATCAACGGGTAAGCTTTAAGCTTAGTGAGTCCACAAATTACCATACATGCCCACATATTAAACAACCCGTCCTCGAGAACGACCCGACCCTACCCGCTATACAACAGCTACGGGAGGCCATCATACAACAGCTATGGACACGGGGCGGTTCTACCCATCATGCAACAGCTATGGGTTCCCGGTTATGGCCCAGCCCATCATACAACAGCTATGGGACAAGGCAATAATCCAACTCGTTATACAACAGCTACAAGGGGACACGCATCAATACTGAGCCCAACAACAATTAATCACAGATATAGAACAAATCAGATAACTTTAAATAACACACAAGATGCCTAAAGGAAAGTCAGAAGAGTAAATCTTCTTACCTTACTTCTGAAAAACGGAGTGATGCCCACGATCCGTTGCAAGCCTTCTCTCGCGTTGGATCTCCTTCTTCTAATCTCCCAAAAACCTTCAACGCCTTGAAACCGAAGAGCCTCTGCTGAAACCAGTCGACTCTACTCTAGGAAACATCCAAAAACACGAACCCTAGGGCTAGGACCCTTTATATAGGCGTTTAAATCCGAATTACGGGTTTTCATAACTGCGGCGCACCGTACCGCGGATTCTCCCGAGCCGCGCCGTGCATACAAAATCATTCACGAATCTAGATCCTTCCCGAGCCGCGCCGTGGATCCGTCCGGGCCGCGACTCGGCGGAACGGGTCTTACAATTCTCCCCCACTTAACTGGATTTCGTCCCCAAAATCCGCGCCTGTAAACAACTCTCGGTAATGCCTCCCCATTTGCTCCTCCGGTTCCCAAGTCCACTCGGACCCTTTCCGATGTTACCACTGCACCTTAACTAATCCAATCGTCTTATTCCGTAAAAGTCTTTATTTTCCTTTCAATGATAGCAACCGGTCACTCCAAATAATTCAAGCGTTCGTCTAATTGAATATCTTCCAAAGGCACAATGGTAGATTCCTCGGTAATGCACTTCTTGAGTTGCGAAACGTGGAACGTGTCGTGAATCTGGCTAAGCTGCTCGGAAAGCTCCAACCGATAAGCTACCTTACCTACTCGTACAATGATTCGATATGGTCCAATGTACCTAGGGCCAAGCTTTCCTCGCTTCCTAAAACGAATAACTCCCTTCCAAGGTGACACCTTTAGAAGAACATAATCCCCAACCTGAAACTCAAGATCGGACCGCCGTCTATCAGCATAACTTTTCTGTCGACTCTAAGCCGTTAACAACCTCTCTCGAACCTTCTGGATTAGCTCAGTAGTCTTGAGTACTACCTCAGTACTCCCCAACACCTGCTGGCCAACCTCGCCCCAGCAAACAGGAGTCCGACATTTCCTTCCATACAACATCTCGAAGGGAGCCCTGTCGATGTTCGCATGATAACTGTTATTATAGAAGAACTCAGCTAAAGGGAGATGGGAATCCCAACTCCCACCAAAATCGATAACGCATGCCCTAAGCATATCCTCCAGCGTTTGAATCGTCCTTTCACTCTGCCCATCCGTCTGGGGGTGATATGTTGTGCTGAAATGAAGGCAAGTGCCTAATTCCTCATGAAACTTTTTCCAAAACCTAGACGTGAATCGGACATCCCAGTCGGATATCACCGAGACCGATATACCATGCCGAGAGATAATCCCGTCTACGTAGACCTTAGCCAATTCCCTTGCAGAAAAGGTCTCTTGGATGGGGAGGAAATGAACACTTTTAGTCAATCTATCCACGATAACCCAAATGGTGTCCATTTGTCGAGGGGTTCTTGGCAACTTCGTGATGAAATCCATTGTGATATGCTCCCATTTCCATTCTGGGATCTCAAGAGGCTGCAATCTACCATGAGGCCGTTGATGCTCGGCCTTGACCCTACGACAGGTCATGCATCTTTCGACAAACCAAGCTACTCCCCTCTTCATGACGGGCCACCAATAATATTCACGCAAATCCCTATACATTTTCGTCGCCCCGGGGTGGATAGAGAACTTGCACTTGTGTGCCTCCTCCAAAAGAGTTTGATGAACCCCACCAAATTTAGGTACCCAAATTCTTTCATAGCGAGTTAACAAGCCTCTGCTATCTTTGACCATAGTTGACAACTGTCCCACAATTCTCTCACCCTTCTGATTCTCGCTCTTGCTTGCTTCCACCTGAGCTTCCCTTATCAACTGTAGCAGTGGTGTCACAATCGTCATTTTAAGACAAATGCCCCGAAGGGGTGCACTCGTAACCTTACGACTTAGAGCATCCGCCACTACATTGGCTTTTCCAGGGTGATAGTGAATCTCACAATCATAGTCCTTCAATACATCTAACCATCTTCTCTGTCTCATATTAAGATTTGCCTGGTCCATCAGATACTTCAAACTCTTGTGGTCCGTGTAGATGGTACACTTCACTCCATACAAATAGTGTCTCCAAATCTTGAAAGACTACAGCTCCCAATTCCAAGTCATGAGTAGGATAGTTAGCCTCATGGGGCTTCAGCTGTCGCGAGGCGTAAGCAATCACCCTGCCCCGGTGCATCAAGACTGCTCCCAACCCGGAGATAGATGCATCACAATAAACTACCATATCTTCCATCCCTTCAGGCAAGGTCAGAACTGGAGCTTCACATAACTTCTGCCGCAAAGTCTCAAAAGCTTGCTGCTTCTCTTCACCCCATCGAAAAGCTGCTTTTTTCTTAGTTAGTCGGGTCAAAGGCACAACAACTTTCGAGAAGTCCTAGATGAAACGACGATAATAACCAGCTAGCCCCAAGAAACTTCTAATCTCCGAGGGAGTCTTCGGAACCTCCCACCGCATCACGGCCTCCACCTTAGACGGATCTACCATGATTCCTTACTCGTTGACGATGTGACCCAAAAACTGGACCTTCCGCAGCCAAAACTCACAGTTGGATAATTTTGCATAAATCTTCTCATTCCTTAAGGTCTCTAATACTTCCTTTAAGTGTTGTTCGTGTTTCTTCTTGCTCTGAGAATAGACTAAGATGTCGTCAATGAAAACTATAACCGACCGATCCAACATCGGTCGACACACCCGATTCATTAAGTCCATAAAAGCTGCAGGGGCATTGGTCAGTCCAAACGGCATCAATACAAACTCGAAGTGGCCGTACCTCGTCCGAAAAGCCGTTTTCGGGATGTCTTCCTCCCGTACTCGCATTTGATGGTACCTGACCGCAGATCTATTTTCGAAAACCACGAAGCGCCCTGCAGTTGATCAAATAAGTCATCGATGCGTGGTAATGGATATCGATTCTTCACCGTAAGCTTGTTTAACTCACGATAATCTATGCACATCCTATTAGACCCATCCTTGTTCTTAACAAATAATATAAGCGCTCCCCACGGTGAGCAACTGGGTCGAATAAATCCATTATCCAGTAGTTCTCGAAGTTGAATAGACAACTCCAGCATCTCTGGAGGCGCAAGATGATATGGTGCTTTAGATATCGGAGCCGCACCGAGAGTCAAGTCGATCATAAATTCCACCTGTCTCTCTGGTGGCACGCAAGGCAGGTCCTCAGGAAACACATCAGGAAAATCACGAACCACCGGTATATCATCTGCTTTCTGCTGTGACTTCTTTTCTCGTGTGTCTAAAACATATGCGACAAATCCCGAACCTCCATGTTGAAAATATCTGCGTGCCCTAGCAGCTGAACAGAAAATTGTACCTCGATTCCTTCTTTCGCCCTGCACAACCAGCTCTCCCCCACTTGGGGTTTGAATCCACACCCGTTTGTACTTACAATCAATCCATGATTCATGCTGACCCAACCAATCCATACCGACAATAACACGAGTTTCGCTCAACGGTATAGGAATGAGATCGATCGGGAACTTTATTCATTGAATCACTACTTCACAACCTTGATAAACACTAGTCTCTTGCACGGTTTTATCATCCATAATTTCTACTTCTAACGGACGATGAAGAGTCCCTATTGCAACACCGAAACTCTTTCCCAGAATGGCAGACACAAAAGAATGACTAGCACCCGAATCGAACAATACAAAAGTAGGCGTAGAGTTGACTAAGAATGATCCTAATCAAGCATAATAAATACATTAAATTCGTACACCAAAGCATGAGGCAAGTAAAGAAAGAGTACCCGTAATGACGTCGGGCTCATCCTGTGCATCCTCAGCGGTCATGACGAATACTCGACCCTTGGTCTTAGGGGTTTCCCCTTTCCCCTGCCTACCATCAGTAATTCAGAGAGTAGTGGGTGCAGGATTTTAGACCGTTCCCCGAGTCAGAAGGGGACACTGGGCCTTGAAGTGGCCCACCTGATTACAATTAAAACAAATCTTGACCTCCTGTCGACAATCCTTGGCATAGTGGCCCTCTTTTCCACACTTATTACACATACCTAGGCTCCTTTGCCCTTGCTTTCCCTGATCTGCCCCTCGAAACTTCTTTGATGCCTGCTGAGTCTGAGTAGGCGTCGGACGCTTCTGCCTTTGTTGGGTTTCAAATTCCAACTCGCAGGCCCGAGCGGCCGCGATCATATCAGTAAGAGTTTGGTGCCTAGCAGCAGACACAAATTCTCGAATGTTTGTGCGAAGCATGGCCAAATATCGAGTCATCCTCATGCGCTCAGTTGCCGAAAACTCTGGACAGAAGAGTGCTCGCTCATTAAACGTTTTGGTGATCTCCATCACCGTCTCAGTGGTCTGGGTCAGATTCAGGTATTCCTGTGCCAAGCGTTCCATTTCCACCTGTGGAACATACTCCAGTTTGAACTATTCCTTGAATTGTGGCCACGTAATAGATCCAACTGAGCAGGGGTGAGATCTTTCGTTCGTATTTCCCACCAATCTTTCGCACCCTCTCTCAGAAGATTCACCGCAAATGTTACCTTGAGTTCTCAGGACATGAACAGGTGTGGAAGGCACCCTCTACCGCAGAAATCCACCGCATACTGACAATCGGATCCCTGCCCCCATAGAACATCGGAGGCGAACAAGCTGAAAAGTTCTTATAGTTTGCATCCCTGGCCCGTGATGAACCCTGTGCAGCCAGTCGCTCCTCGAGCATTGCCATCAGTTCAGCCTTTGTGGTGCCAAAGAATTGAGATACTGCTACCACCACTTCTTGTGAAACCTCTGCAGTGATCAAGTCGCGAAGGTTCTCATCAACCGAATTATCCCCACTCGAGGTACCCACACCTGGTCCACCATTACTTCGGGTGATCGCCATTCTGAATCGCAAAATCCAAATATTAATACTCAGGTTCCACCCGTTTACCTAACTACTCGACTTTCTAGGACTTTGGTTGACTACTCTTGACTCAAGCGTGAATCCTGTGCTTTCGGTAGTACTGGCCTGGTACTACCTTCCACACCTATTCGCCCTTGTTCCAAGTTCATCAACCATCCTCCTAAATTGTCACACATATGCTGATAAACCACTTCCTATGAATCCTACAGTCATGCACTGTGGTGCCTAATCATTTGACCTAAATCTCACACCCACCCGTGCCTAAGAGAACTACTGCTAACGTCGTCGAGTCGCCTCACGGACACGTAGCGTACACAACCGGGAATAAGATAGAAGTTTGAATAACTGATCCTACCCTAAAGTCACAACCAAACAAGGAACAGCCAGTAAGGCCAGACCATGAATTCTTACGTTATCTTATCATAATTGTATATAACTTACTAGCATTCACTAAGCAACCTAACGACAATAGCATGAAAGTCCAAAGTGGCACATTGCACAAACAGTCTATAAAATATCTTATCTAGGAAATTCTACATCCTAGCATATATCTCACAGAACACAAACTTGGCATGGGTAATTGGGAATCACAAAACTTACTTGAGCTCAGTTGACGGTTCGCATTGCATCATCTTTCCTTTAATTAACTTAAAAAAATCATTTTCTTAACAAAATCACTCAGTCCTAAGTTTGAGTTTGGATTCCCAATACAGTTCATCCAAATCCCTTAAACCAAGGCTCTGATACCAATTTGTAACGCCCAAATTTCACAATTATAAAATTTCATTTATTACCAAGGTTCCAACAAAATCTTTATTTCAAAAAGATAAAACTGTTCGACATATTTATTAAACCAACAGCGGAAACATTTGAAAATCATAACATAGTTCATTAAAATAAATCTCTTGTATGCGATGCGCTGCCATCAAGCCTTGCCCTTCCCTTTGTCATTTGAAATACCTGAAATGTTATAAAATCAACAGGTAAGCTTTAAGCTTAGAGAGTCCACAAATTACCATATATGCCCACATATTAAACAACCCGTCCACGAGAACGACCCGACCCTACCCGCCATACAACAGCTACGAGAGTCCATCATACAACAGCTATGGACACGGGGCGGTTCTACCCATTATACAACAGCTATGGGTTTCCGGTTATGGCCCAGCCCATCATACAACAGCTATGGGACAAGGCAATAGTCCAACTCGTCATACAACAGCTACGAGGGGACACGCATCAGTACTGAGCCCAACAATAATTAATTACAGATATAGAACAAATCATATAACTATAAAAAACACATAAGATGCCTAACATGCAACATCAGATAGTAAGGTGAGGATACTCACCTGATTCGAAACCGTGTAGATATTCTCTAATATCCCCACTTAGATCATCCACACACCTAAATCCCACATACACAACATATTAAGCACTGACCAAACTTCTATAGACTTGCCTAAAGGTCAGACCCAATGTTTACTAACCAACATTGGTCGAAAATAAGCTTTTAGGTCAAACAGTCACTCGCCGCGGCATAGCTCCTCACCCTATGCATCGCGGATACCTTCGCATAGTTACGGGGTTTAGCCGAACCCGCATCGCCGACATAGCCTATCCGCACCGCGAATTCGTATTAATCTGAAATCTTATTAGCCCTTAATCAGTACAGCCATCGGCTAGGGTTCCTCTCTATACCCTTCCTAGGATCAAAAACTACCTTAAGATCACTTCCTTATGGACATGCAAGTCCATGCATGTCCTTGGTCCAAACCCTAAGTGTTACAAGTCATCTAAGGCTACAAACCAATGGGTAACACCCTATGACGAGATAAAAAGGAAAGTCAGAAGAGTAAATCATCTTACCTTACTTCTGAAAAACGAAGTGATGCCCACGATCCGTTGCAAGCCTTCTATCACGTTGGATCTCATTCTTTTAATCTCCCAAAAACCTTCAAAGCCTTGAAACCGAAGAGCCTCTGCTGAAACCAATCAACTCTACTCTAGAAAACTTCCAAAAACACGAACCCTAGGGCTAGGACCTTTATATAGGCGTTTAAATCCGAATTAGGGTTTTTCATACGCCGCGGATTCTCCCAAGCCGCGCCGCGCGTACAAAATCATTCGCGAATCCAGATCCTTCCTGAGCCGTGCCGCGGATCCGTCTGGGCCGCGACTCGGCGGAACGGGTCTTACACATTTTATGTGACATGGCAAAATGGGTGTTTTAAGACCACTTTCCTTAAATGGAAAACGAAGGGGTTGTGCGTAAGGTGCAACCAAGAGGTTTTTGAACATGCCAAATAGCCAATAAAGTGTCAAAGCTTGAAAGGTTCACCTGTAGGATCAAACAAGCATCTCGCAGCTGCAATCTATGCAGTCATAAAATATGCCAAGAGGATTGGATTTCATAAAACATATATAACTCCTGTAATTATGTCAAAGCTAGTGGGAGTTAAATTGCAGTCTGCATGATAATGTATAACATACACCTTATAGGAACCATTTCATATCGTTACAAAGTGTAATGACTTGGCTTTAAGAAATTTTTCGCTATGAAAGGACCAAGGGGATACAATACACATACGTGGTATATGAATATATAGAGATAGATTAAAACGTCTTAAGGGACTTAACCAAAATATATCTGGAGTTTGATCTTGAAGTAATTCAAGATGTATGACTCTAAGAAAAGAGTTTTCTGATCATGACATAGAATTGATTCAGAATCAAAGTTCTGGTACTAGAGAAGCACTGGACAATATGAGTTGATTCCCATGAGATTCTGCTATTGGATCGATCATTAGTGTCATGAAATATAATTGTACTGATAACTTATATGCTTGGAGCATAGTAAGTCAGTATCAAGACAAACTTTGCATGGCAAAAAGTCACTAGACTGTGCTTAAAGCATTACTAAAGCATACATGAGAAAAACAAAGAGTTGTGTTTTAGGAAAAACAGAAAATACAGTATCTTGGAAAAGTTCCAAATTTGAGAATGTTGACAGACTCTACATAAGAGTTTAAATGTTTATCAGCCAGTGATGCTGGATAAGAGAATACATGGTTGAAGAATTCCATCGATATCTTGATGGTTATCCTCAACTTCAATAAACACCGTAAAAACTTCTGACACCAAGGGTATACATCATCTTTACTAAGAAACCCAGGAACCATGAAAAGTCAAAGCACGTACTCAGGGAATACCGACATATTCCAGAGTAAGGAGAGAAAGGTAACATGACTTGTTGAGATATCACCGGAAGAATGTCCAATCGGATAATCTCAATGATATCGACACATAACAAAATGAAGGTCATTTTGGGTACATAGAACAAAATGAAGGTCATTTTGGGTACATAGAACAAAATGAAGGTCAATTTGGGTACATAGAACAAAATGAAGGTCAATTTGGGTACATAGACAAATAAAATTTTAGTTATTAGTTTAATAGAACCAGAAACATAGAACTCTATTAAATTTTATCTGATTTGGTGATTATTATGTGGATACTTGATAATAAGTTGCAAAGCTGGCACTTGCATTAATTTAACACTGTGTTTCACTTTAGCATGTTTAGAACTCGCTTCCTAAGTATTAATTTACTCAAACCTCCATAGTTGGTCGTACTCTTGGGAGCAAGTAGTGATTTAATACTGTCATGTAGTATTAGTAGATTGTGTATAATGACTAGACATAGCATAGGGATTGCGACTAACACTCATGAGTGCTTGGTAGAGATTCAAGTATTGGAACAACCCACACCTAGAGATTACTTCATGGATTTAGTCACAAGTAATCTAGAATGATAATGTCTTTTATTCTTCAAGCGGAGATGCATGAGGATCTGCTCTTTGATTTTGTTGTGCATTAGTCTACTCAAACGCTGTCCGTAACTGGTAGTTATAAATAGTATGTCCGTGTATAACCTGATGAAGTAGACAGAGACTATGTAGTTAAATTTTATTTGTTCCTTCTACCCTGACAAGGAGAAGAAATATATGTGGACCCCTCGATGTTTTGATGTTGACATAAAGTACTCGGCCGAGTCCGGAATAAATTGATGTGCTAGATTGAGTAGTCTAATGTGGTCATCATAAATCTCTATTGGGAAACATAATTTTAAACTATTGGGAATTGACCATTATCCATGTCCCATATTAAACAAAAGATATCTAGAACGGAGGAATAATTGATCTCTTATCTAGGGGTTGTCTCATGATTGTGATCTTGATCAGAGTTCGGTAGTTGAATTGATTGCTACACTCTTTGCAAATTATCTGAATATATCAGACCATACAACTTGACATGTCTAATTGGGAGATTGCTGGAAATATGTCCAATGTCATCAACTATGGTGGTATTTCTGATAATAGCAGGGTTCATTCGGGTTGCCCTCATGACCCAGTAAAAACAATCAGTAGCAGAAATAATAGAGGAATGATCAGTCTATTAATTTATTGGAAAATAAATTAATCAGAACTGGATCAAGAATTAATTAATAAATTAATTGTGAAATTAATTTATAGAAATTAATTAAGGGATTGGATTGTAATTAATTTATAGTTTAATTAATAGAAACAAGTCCAGGGGTGCGGCCGCCAAAAGGCTCCTAAGTTTGAAACCCTAGGAGCCCATGCACTATAAATAAAGTCCTTGGGGTTCAACCCTAAGGCATCCCAATACCTTAGTGAGCCGCCACCTCCCTTCTCCCTCTCTCTTCCGTCATTGTCGAAAACCACAAACCCTTTCCAAGGGTTTCTGGATCGAAATCTTGAAGCTATGAAGTTGTTGTCTGCTTGTTCTTCTGGTGATCTTGGGTGTGAATCATTAGAGAGATTCTGGTTTGGGTCCTTACATCCAAATAGGGGTATGAATTCATATTCATCTTGTTGTTAATGCAATTACATTGAATATTATGATCCTGATTATGAACATGATATGATCTTGTTAGTTAATCTGCTTAGTTTTGGGATTTAATCTGTTTATCTTCCGCTGCCTGATTGAATTGTGTTAATCTGTATGTAAATCCCAACCGATATGTATGTGCATATCGAAAATCTATGTGTGTGTGTGTATATATATATATATATATATATATATATATATATATATATATATATATATATATATATATATATATATATATGTGTGTTTGTGTGTGTGTGTGTGAAGAAGGATAAAGAGACATGCAAGATACATGCAAATTGATCATCATTACTTTGTTGTATATCTGTAAACTTCATATCAATTTGTGATTAATTATTACATAGTTGGATGGGTTGTTTGAATGATAATATATAAAAAACATAAAAGGTGTTTATTGGTGTTTGATGTAAATGATGGTTATAGTGGTTTGATGTTTTCAACAAGTTTGATATTTTTGTTTGTTTTGTTTTTTTTTTTTGGATATTTAGATGTGAAAATGTTAATTGTTATTTGAATATATTTTGTCGAATTCTTTTTTAAACTGAATTAGCTTTTAATAAATTCGATAAAAGCTCGTGTTTGTTGATTTTTTCGTATTTAAATGCATGATAGTAATTAAATAGTTTGTTTCCACAACTTATTTTATTAGACATTTAAATTTGTTAAACATTATTAGCGTTATCTACGAAAATTAAAACAATAAACAATGTATATTGAATAAGTATTTTGAATATTATAGTAAATTCATATTATTTAGTATGTATATATTAGACGACATATAGAATACTAAACACGCGTATGTAATTTTTAAAAAAATCATATTTTAAGACATACCAAATTAATATAATATTTTCACTAATTAAATGATTTATTACATTATCTTTTAATAAACAACTTAATAATATATTTGAATTCTAGAAAATGATGAAACATTATATATTTGGAAAAAAAAAAAACTTACAGTTAGAAAATATTAAGCTAGTTGGACCCCTTTAAAGTCGTAATTGACCCCTCCATCATTATCTTTCAATTTTTTCATAAATAAGTATAATCATAATGTAATTATTAAGTAATAATTAAGTAATGATCATTTTAAAATTATAATTTTTTTCCATGAAAAATAATAAACTTTAATAATAAAAAACTGATCAAATTTAATAAAAAAGATCAACCCAATGTAAAAGCTGAATACCCTAAAAACCTTAAATGCCGCATATAAAAACATAAAACCCAAAAACATTCTCATTTGAATTCAACCATACTCAATATTCTCTCCAAGGAAACCACCAGAGGTACACCAATGGACACTCACTACCGCCATCGGTACACCAATAGAGATACACTATTAAAACGTCAACATTGCCGGATAGTTGCCACCGCCAAACACTCACTACCGCCGTCGGTACACCACTGGAGATACACTATCGAAACGTCAACACTGCCGGATAGTTGCCACCGCCGAACAATCTCTCGATCTCACTTTCTCTCTCTCTCTCCATTGTTTCTGTTTTCTGCAACCGGAGTTAAACCACCACCACCGCGGACGGCGGTTTCGTTTTCACCCCTAGCTTCCGTTCTCATAGTTTTCTCACCCTCCCTAAATTCTTTTGCTACTCTCTCTCTCTCTCTCTCTCTCTCTCTCTCTCTCTCTCTCTCTCTCTCTCTCTGTCTGTCTTTATTTGCTGTTACCGAAGGTACAACACCGCCACCAGAGCGATGACCGGAGTGGTAGCCGGCAGTGGTGACCGAAGCTATTGGTAGTAATTTTATTTTGATTGTAAAAGATATAGTGTAGAAGAATAAATAAAATAAACTTACTTGTTGTATTGATTGTGTTTATCTGTTGATTTTGATTGTTTATTTTGATTGTAATTTATACCGTGAATCAGATTACTGTAAATTGTGTAAATTGTGGTGGTTTATGGTTGATTTAATGTAATAAAATTTTCAATGTAAAAAAATTAAATTAACACAATCTTAAAAAAAATTAAAAGAATACATATTACATTCAATGGCCTCAAAAAACCTTAAAAAAACTAATTTGGCTAGGAAAAAAAGATTTTTTTGTCTAAAAAGTTTGGAAAAACATCTATTGGTTAAAATTCTGAAAAAGAAAATCAGATGTATAAAAAATAGTAAAAGTAGGTGACAGCTTTTTAAGTTTGATTTAATTTTACCAAAAAAATCAGAATTATTGGTCAAGTTAGTGAAAAAGGGGTCTAGATAGTAGGACCTTTTAGAAAAATATAAAAAATTGACTAAGATGACAATGACATGCATAGAAAAGCGTTTCCTACAATAAATGTAAAGGTGATAGTGACATGCATAGGGAAAGGGAAAGGATTTTTAAAAGGAAGTTGCTTAACAACCTAATGATGAGTCCTATTATACTTCCCCCTGTATTGGAGAGAGAAGATGATCATGAGATGTTTTGAATTTTTTTTCTTATGATCTGCAAGTTGAAGTTTGACTATCTCATATATAAGTGTTCCGTTTCCAAAAATAAAGATATAAAAGTGTTAGTAATCATTTCTTTATCTTATTTCCTTAAAACAATTACACATCGACTATTGTTTAAGCGTTGAAATATAAATATAAATATATATATATATATATATATATATATATATATATATATATATATATATATATATATATATATATATATATATATATATATATAGAGGTAAGATAAAGTGAGAAGGGTGGAAAGGTTGAGAAAGTGAGAAGAGATCTGAGCCTTCCAAATATAAAGATCTAGGGCTAATATTAACATGCAATTTATGTAAATTTTAGAAATTATGTGATGAAAGTGTAACTTTTAAATGAAGATAAGGGTATTGTGGGAATTACATTTAATTTGATTTCCACAAAATCTGCAAAACGTATTTTAAACCTCCTTAAATCTCTCTTTCTCTCTCCCTCCCTCTCTCTCAACCTCACGACTTTGCCCTAATCGAATCTGCACACAACTGGACGAATCATCTCTTCTTCGCCACCAGCAGACACCCACACCACCGGTTCTTCAACCTCCTCTTTCTATGTCTCCCTTTTCAATCGATGAGACCAGACCCACCTCTGATTGTCATATTTGTTGCAACCATCGATCACCGACGCTGGTGCAGCGCCACCATCAGAATCTGCCGGCACTCAACCTCCTCCTTCGATGTCTCATTATCTCTCATTCTCGTTCTCTCGCCATCTGATTTTATCATTTGCTAATGGGAATCATGGTTATAAGAGTTGGATCATATTTGCTTCTGAAATTCTCAGGTAAATCGGTAAAAATTAAAAAATGTTCTTCACTTTATTGATATCTTGTGTATTTGTCTCTTTATTTTCTATCCTTTTTTTTCTTATTTTAAGCCTATTTAAACATTTCTGGATTTTCTATTCCATCATATTGAGTTTTCATCTTTTGGGATATTAGATAGTGAGGATGGAATTTGTGCTGTCATTTTATGATATAACCAGCTAAAATCCTATCTGCTTAATTTACTGTAATCTTTACATTTCTAGAATAGGACTTCATATATTATTCCTGAGCAGCATACTTGAAAACTTTGATCATTATGCTGATGAGTTTAGCATTCCTGGTGACATTTCGACAAAATAATAAACCTATACTTATGTAATAAATCCAGTCTGATAATAATTAAAAATATTAACAGAATATATTTCTCTGGGTGGCTCATACAGCAAAAAATGTATTTTTCTTGTTTGACTTCACCCCAAAAAGGAAGTACTTGAATGGTATTATTGACTGACTTTAAGATGATTTTCCATTCTTATGTTCAATTCATGTTTTATAGCAACCATATTACCTGAATCTTCCTCAAGTTATGTACTCATTTTGTTATGTTCTTGTTTCATAACAGGTTGTTATGAGTAACAACCATATTACCGCAATGAAGGTTGGTATCAGCATCTCAATATGAGATGCAGACTTATCCTGGAACTACAAAAGTATGGTATGAGTAACAACCATCAAAAGATTTATGGAGTTCACAAGTAACACAGGTTTGGTTCTCTTAATTTTCTTACGTTTCTTATTAAAGCGTTCTATTTCAAAAATCTATCTCACATTATTTAATTTAATGCTCTTCTTTTTCTTATATATGGCAGCACATTAGTAATTGAAGAGCAGGGGAAATATGAGTAAATACTAGTGAGATTAAATAGGCGCCTAGACTTGCAAAAGAAGCTAATGACATGGTTGGCACTTTTTTCTATAATGAATGTTCTTATAATCACTTGTACATATAATGGTTAATTTACATGTTCAGACTTCTTTTTAAATAGTTGCCAACTACATCCCAAACCTTTACCTATTCTCTTCTCAACATGCAACGTAACAATGAATTTTTGCCTCCTAATCTCGGTTTAAAAATTCGTAATTCGATTAGTTGTTCTTCATTCATTGGTTACTTGCTAGGGAGCAAAATACTAGATCACTCATGTGTTAATATATGTTATTACTTCATTGCATATGTAATGTGTTAACTTGTTATAATCATTTAAGCAATACGATGTTTTACTTAAAATTGTATGTTAATAAATTACAGTGTTAATCATTGATGATGAACAGTGTTAATCATCAATGATTAACACTGTAACCGAAACTATAACAGCTACTGCAATAATCATCGATGATGAGCAGTGCTAATCATTGATGATTAACAATGTAACAACCACTTTCAATTAATCATTAAAACGTGAACGTATGAACTCTATTGTTAATCATCAACGATTATAATAATTATAATAGTTTCTAATCATTAGTCTTGATTTTACAGGTGTGAATCCAAGAATAACAATGATCACGGGTGCCCACTATTTATTTTTATGTATTATGGTAGCAATAAGAAAAAGGGGTATCGATTCATTCAAGAAAAGTGCTGTGCTGACCTCGGGATGGATTTTATGAATTCATTTGTGATTATAGGGTACTAAAGGTCTATTGTATTTTAATTATTGTTTGTGGTATAAACCGTGTTTTATTCATTTATGATTAGATTGTATTGTAATTTTAATCTTAAAACTGTAATTCATTCATTTATGATTACAACTGAATACATATATGATTAAAAATATGTTTTATTCATATATGATTATAAATATTCTGGTTAAAGAAGAAATATTCCGGTAAATTATATTTCTATTTTTTGTCACTATAAAAATTTAGTTAAAAAATGAGCCTAATAAAATTTTAAAATTATATTATGTTTTATTCATTTGAGAATTAAATCATACAAATCTATTAATAAATATAAATAAATAACACATATTTAATTCATTTTTTGGTAACTGAAATCATAATCTATATAATCATGGAAAGTTAATAATTAAATCCCCTGATTATAGGAAAACATAATTATTTAGGATTTTTAATTAATTAGACATATTGTTAAATTACTATAATAACCCTATAAAACGATTGGTCCAGAATCATTCTCACATTCTCAACCTTTTAATCCTTATCATTTTAACCTCTCCCTATATATATATATATATATATATATATATATATATATATATATATATAATACTTTTATAATTTAACTAACATTATTTCTTACACATTTTAAGAAAATAATCCATCAAATAATTTACCACTTGCAAATATGATAGACCAATCTATCGTTTTATTAGAAAGTTGTTCACATTTCAAAAAAGATAATAATAATTCTATTTTCTTTTGTAACTTGTAATGAACATTATTTTTTACACATTTCAAGAAAATAATTTATGAAATAATTTACCACTTGCAAATATGAAAGACCAATCTATCATTTTATTAGAAAGTTGTACACATTTTGAAAAAATACTATATTCTTTTGTAACTTGCAATTTTAAAAACTATATCATCCATTATAAATAATCAATACTACTCATTTACAAAGATTAATATTATCAACTTATAAATTTCAATTGCTACTCCTTTACTATCGGTATTGTCCATCTCCTGAAAAAATTTCAAGTATTAATCTAGTTATAATATATTTAATCCCCATATAATGGCGACTTTTCATCCAAACGAAACAATTGAAGCTGTCGACGACACATCGACATTTTACACGAACATGGTATGATGTTTAAGTTTATTTCTACGCATTTTATTTTGTTATATAATATCATATAATGTAGCCATATATTAATAATATAGTCAATTTTAGGTGTTTGAATCTTGCTAATATTTGATAGATTGGACTCAAAAAATGGGATGCTCTCTTGGCTATATTATTATTATCAAACAAAGAAAGATAATACCAAATGGGATCTTAACAAAAGTTTTACTTATATGTGGTCATTGTGGTATTTACAAAAGTAATAAAATTTCCAATAGACATACTGGGACAAAAAATTAATTGTCCAATAATGAAATTTGTTTAGTTAAAGGGTAAGTTTTCGAAAGTGTATAACTTTTGGACCTTGAGTGTCGTATGTAAAAAACATAACCATGAACCTGCAGATCATTTGGAGGGTCATCCATTTGTAATGCGATTTTTCGATAATGAAACTCGTTTAGTGGCCGATTTGACAAGATTGAATGTGAAGCCACGTGATATTCTAACAACGTTGAAGGAGCAAAATGTTGGTATTCCTTCACCCTGACGCTACACATTTACTTTGTAGATGGCATATATCTGAAAGTATTAAGACAAAGTGTAGAATTGCAATAAGGCCACTAAACAATTGGTATTCCTTCACCAGATGTTGGGCATTATTAGTCGAATCCAAAACAGAGGAAGCCTATAACTCTAATTTGGCATAACTCGAAACATTGTTTATCAGATATAAAGGTAATGTTATTATTAATATTCTTAATATATTCAATAATCATTGTGATTTTAATTGATCTAAGCCTTGACCTACTTTTCAGGAATCATGGATTATTTGAACAATGAATGATTGACTTCAAATAAGCATATGTTTGTATCGACTTGGATTTACAGATTTCTTAATTTTAGAAATCACACAACTAACAGAGTTGAAAGCCAACATTCCAACTTAAAAAATACCTGGATACAACACAATCAGATTTATGGACGTGTGCAACTTTTTTTCATAATGTTGTCGGGATACAACTTACTTTGCTAAAGGCAAGCTTATAGCAAAGCAAAACCATCATGAAACACAGATTCGACGCACCACACTTTGAACTGTTATGGTGCTCTGTTTCAATACATGCTTTGGGCATCCTATTTAATGAACTTGGGAAGTGCAATGTTAGTGGCTTAAGTTCTAATTGTCAACTGCGTACGAGTCATGGATTACCTTGTGTGCAAGAACAAATGAATTATATGAATGTAGGTGTACCTCTTCCACTTTACTCAATTCATACGCTTTCGAGAAAACGTGATTTATCACCGTCAGTCATTCAAGTTGATGATGAAGCGCAAATGTTCACTCAGAACTATGAAAGCCAGTCATATTTTCTTCGTGAACTTGTTGTTCAAATTAATAATTGTGGTTGACCAAAATCGAAGCATAAGCCTTTTAAAAATAATCGAACTAAACTACCAATTGAAGAACCCTACAGGCATGACTGCTCAAGCATGTCTGAAAATGGGCTTATGTTAAGGAGAATCATGAGCCAGCACGACATAGTTCATATGAAAGCCAAAGACGCTACTCAAAATCATATATTAATCAATTCGCATATATATTGCATCTTTACATAAGTCATGTACATGATGTACTCGGTGATGGAAATTGTGGATTCCGAGCAATAGTCACTTGTATTGTGCTTCATGAAAATGAGTGGTCACAAATTCGGACTGATTTACTGGAGGAGTTAGTGATGAGTATTAATAAATAAAGTAGAGTGTTTTACGCTAAAACAACAATGGAAGCTTTTTAAAATAACTAGTTTATTTTATGTCATTTTAAACAAAATCATCAACGATCCTTTTACATGGGTAAGAATGATATTAAATCATACATGGGATGTTTTAAAGATATAACCTTTGTTTCCTTTGATCCCTCTTTGAATTGCGGAGTTGTACTAGATGACAAAAATCAAGGAGCTTAATTTCTCTACAAGTATCCACCACCAAGGTTAAGGAACTTGGAATGCTAGTCCGTTCTTGTATAAAGAAGTTCTTAAGCCTTTATGTACTTAAAAAAGTTAAGCACTAAAGGAGAAGCACTTCCAAACTCTCAAACTTGCAACAAGCTTTACAAAGAGAGTGGAGGGGGTGAGAGAGATGAAACTGACAGTTGTAGGAGGAGAAGAGAAAAAGTTCATGCAACATTTGCTTAACACTCTCTTTTATACCCACATTGGTGTACCATGACCCATACCTTCATTAAATGCAAAGGTATGGTCCTTAAGAGGTATGGGATGTGTAAGGTGAAGGTGGACAAGCAACCTCCACCCACACCACCAAAAATTGGCTAACATGGGGCATAAAGGACACAAGAGTGTCCAACACTCTACCTTAATAAACTAGTATTTCTAGTATTAATTAATGGAACCCAAGGTGTCCAAAAACATGTACATGACTTAATATATCATACCATATGATATACTAACTAGTTTAACCCATTTTAATTATTATTTTTGCAAAACAATAATTATTCTCTAATTAAATGTAAAAGTTGAATTTATTTAATCATCAAATATTTAATAAATATTCAATAAGTACCAAATTGATAAAGGTGTGATCCTATAGGATCATACGTTATTAGCAATATCATTTTATTATGATTCTTGAACAAACATATTCAACAATGTCCCACTTACACAAGATTCATTATGGTTTGACATAGACAGTAATTGACGTCTAGCAATGAACTACTGCCCTTAACAACACACAAAGAGGTGTCATTTATCAACATCCATTTCCAAGAGCTCAAAGCTGCAATTGATGCATAAGGTAAGTCGATTAATATTCTCTTTGTCTCGGACATCATGTTGGACATGAGATATGGAACATGATCATTCTCATTTGTTGTCCAACTTTAAGTAAGGCGCCTTAGATGTCTAACTCTCAACACAAGAGAGGAAAAAATCTCATCTCGACTACATACATACTGATGTATACTTCATACTATACCTAACGATGTCCTTATAACTACATGATCACGAACAACGTTTAACCATGTTAAAGCACAGTAATTCTTATACATGAGTCCCCAATATGTATCTTAGGTTGAAAGACATAAAGATATTCACCATTTTTCAAGATTCACTTATGATTAATGATCCATAAAGTGATTCTTGAAGCGGGTCATATCCAATAGTTATTCTCCAACAAGTAAATATGAACTTGGATGCAACACTTTGCCATTTCATCTCATGAAATCAACCAATCCGATTCATATTAGCCTTAATTCATAGTTGTTCCCACAACTATGAGTGACTATGAACGATTTAGAATAACCATTTTATTCATGGATAAAAACATGCTAACATAGACACAATAACATTAATACAAAATAGATATCTCATATATCAAAAGAGATTACATGTCATAGCTGTATAGTTTAGGATATCCAGATATTAATAAAGCACATATTTAGATCCAATTACTAGATAGCTGAAGCCCAATTCCTTTTTCATGGTTTTCAAAATTGTTTTGATAAAGGGGCTTCGTGAATGGATTCATTAGATTATCATATGTATGAATCTTTTCAATGCGTATATTTCCCAATTCCAATTCCTGACTAATGAAATTGTATATCCGTCGAATGTGTCTAGTATTGTTGGTAACCATTGGGTCTCTTGCGATAGCAATGGCACCGATGTTGTCACAAAACATCTCAATGGCATTCTTGATGTTTGGGACAACCTCTAGATCACCGATGAACCTTTTCATCTAACCAACTTCTTGAGCTACCTCTGGTGCAGTTATATACTCAGATTATTTTGTAGGAAGTGCAACCACATCTTGCTTTGAACGTTTCCATGCAATGGGCCCCTCTATTTTGGGTGAACACGTATCGTGACTGAGACCGAGAGTTATCTCGATCAGTGTTGAAGCTAGCATCAGTGTAATATCTTACAACGAGCTCTTTATTAACTCCTCCATAAACAAAGAACATGTCCTTAGTCCTTCTCAAGTACTTAAGGATGTTCTTTAGAACCATCCAATGTTTTTCTCCAAGATTAGCTTGATATCTACTAGTCAACTTCAGTGCATAACCTACATATGGCCCCTACTGTTGAAACATACGGTATGCGACTCATTCTTTTGATCTCATCATCTGAACTAGGACAGTCTGTCTTAGAAAGAATGGTGCTAGGCAGCATAAGTACAATTCCTCGTTTTGAGTTTTCCATTGAAAAACGTTTTACATTTGAAAGGACATTTGAAAGTGTCGTTGGGATCTATCTCTATAGATCCTAATACCGATTATGTATGTCGCATCCCCTAGATCTTTCATTTGAAAGGACTTGATTAGATAAGCCTTAGTCTCTTTTAATGTTGGGATATCTTTCCCGATCAATAATATGTCATCTACATATAGAATTAGAAAAATAATTTTGCTCCTACTTGCCTGGATGTATACACATGGTTCATCAGGGCTTTCTGAGAAACCAAGCCTTTTGATGTTTCATCAAAACGATGATACCAAGTCCTAGATGCTTGTTTCAATCCATAAATAGACTTCTTTAGTTTGCACACATTCTTTAGGTTATCTGGATCGACAGAACCTTCAGGTTGTTCCATATCGACATCTTCCTCAAGATACCCATTAAGGAAAGTGGTTTTGACATCCATTTGCCATATCTCATAGTCATAATATGCGACTATGGCCATGATAACTCTAATAGATTTAATATTGGCAACTAGCGAGAAGGTATCTTCAGAGTCAATACCATGAACTTGAGTATACCCTTTAGCAACAACTCGTGCCTTGAATGTTTGTACATTTCCGTCCATGTCGATCTTCTTCTACAAGATCCACTTGCTTCTAACAATCCTGCTATCAGGAGGCAAGTCAACCAAGTCCCATACTTGATTAAAATTCATGGGCTGAACTTCAGCTCTCATGGCCTTAAGCCATTTATCAGATTGTAGATCAGCAGTATGCCTTAAACTTAGTGGGCTCACATCAATCCACTAAGAAGACTTCCTATTCAGGAATGACAAATCTATATATGTTGGGATCCTGCCGAGGTCTACTTAAGCGTCATACAGTTGGTGTGTCATTTGGCATCTGAATAACAGTCTCAGGCTCCACGGTGTCTGGTGGAGTGTTATTCTCAACTATAGGTTGTGTCTCTTGAATCTCCTTGAGATCAATGGGGCTCCCACTTGATTTATTCATAATAAAGTCCTTCTCAAGAAACATGAATTTTCGAGCTATAAAAGTTCAATTTTCCTCTTTTTGGAAAAAGTAATAACCAATGGTTTCTTTTCGGTATCCCACAAAGATACACTTCTAAAATCTGGGTTCAAGCTTGTTAGAAGTCTCTACTTTAACATGAGCTTCACAACCCCAAATCTTTAAGTAAGACATCAGTGGAACTTTTGCATACCATAACACATATGGTATCTGTTGTCGCCAAAATATTCTAAGTAAGACGCGGAAAGAGTAAGATTGCGGAAAGTAAAGTTCCGAAACTGGGAGGTTTCGGAAGTGGACAAGTCCGAGGACTTGAGTGGATTTGCGGAATGATAGAAATATAAAGTGTACTTAGAAAAGATCGATAGCTCAACAATAAATAAAGTACATAAACAGTTAAATAATATGAAAGGTAAGAGCGAGAAGATTAAAGTGCTAGAAAAGTAAATACATGAAGAAATGCAGATAAGAACAAGAGAGTTGATGGAATGAGAGAAATTATATTGATATATGTCAAGGTGTTATGACACGCCTAGGTCGTCGTGCGGTCAAAAATAAGAAAATACCTAACACACACTAGTATAGTGGTAGTCAGGGTCGATCCGCAGGAGTTACGTGGTCCAGACAGGTGACAGATTACCAACAGCAGTGTCACGCTACAGTCAGAGGATCTAGTTCCTAACTTTTGCCAAACAATCCCAAAAATCATAAATTCCAATAATTCCAAACAAGTATTCACTAAACTATAGTCCAAACCAACAACTAATCCTAATTGGTTACTGAAATCAGAATTGAAATTCAGAACAATCAAGATTAAACAAACATCCACTCACAATCAAACATCCAAAAATTCATTCCAAAGCATAAATACCGAAAAGAAGCAATTACTATTAACCAAATAATTAATTAACCAAAAATTCAGATCCCAAAGGGTCCAAAACAGTAACCCAAGTGTTCAAAACAGAAACTAAGACTAAGTATCAATGGTTGTCACTCCCAAAGATACTATCCAAATGCTACTAACTATGAAACTAACTGAAAATTAAAGAGAAAAACATAAAAATACCAAATGACGGTTGCTGAAGCTAAAACTCGGAGTCAAAGAGTCTTGGGAGTCGATTTTATGCCAAGTCTTTGCTGATTTTTTCGACCTAAAACCCTCTATTTATAGTTGCAAAAATCACGAGGCCGCGCCGAGCAAAAGTGAATCCCACGGCGTGCGTGCGAATTCGCCTGATATTGCCTTGATCTTCAAACTTCTTCCAAATTGTACGCTTTTGGTCCCTGTTTTTATTATTTTTTTCCAAACAAGTGCTGGCACGAAAAGTGAGAATACCACGATATTATGATATAATTTCGCTAAGAATAGGACTCAACAACGACTAAAATATTTGATATTACTAGGCGTTGTCAAACATCCCACACTTGTGCCTTGCTTGTCCCCAAGCAAGAGAGTTTTTAATAGATTATAACTAAGACTCAAACAATTTTTGAATGCGTTCAATTTCAAAGCTTATTGCCTCAAAGTTAGATGGAATAGTTTTTGCAAACATAATCAGAATATTCTTTGGAATTCATGACTTTCTAAAGAACCTTGATTACAAATTTTCTGTCCACAATGAAGTGTACATACTCATTCAGATTCTAAAGGCCATTAAAGAATTGTCCATGACTTTCGATGTTGTCCGTGTAACGAGCTTTCAGAAATACCATCCCAGACCAGACGATCTTAGGTGGTAAGGTGCATAAGGTCCACCCATTTTAGACATACCGGCTCGAACAACAAAGGCCACAGATTGACAGTTCCTTCCTAAATTCCAATCTTAAAATACTCCATTCTTCTTAAACTCATGAAACTCAACTTATTTGACTAAACTAATAGCATGATCACAACTAAATAGTATTTCTCGAAAAATACCAATGCTATAACATTCACAAACCATTCGTTTCAAATTTACACCCTATTAAAAATTTTGAAAATGACTGATTTCTCGCAAAAATTTCAAAAACACTTTTTCGATCGTCCACACCCCACACTTAAAACCGTACAACGTCCCCGTTGTACATAAAATAATTCAGAACAAGGGAGAAAGAGTTACCCCTTTGGACGGTGGAACTGCTTGATAGGTACTCGGTGTCACAGGTACAAATACGCACAAAAAGGTCCTTGATTTAGCATTCTGGAGTTGTAGCGCAACAGTGAACACGCCGGTGGTCAAAACAAGTGGAGGGGGCACGGTGACCCCACACTTGCTTGAAACAACTCCTCCAATTGGTATCACATGCATTACTCACAAAAAGATTAAATGCAAACAAGCAAATAAAATATAAACAAACAAAAAGATAGTAGTGTCATAAGTACAGTACAAATATCCAAAAGAGTGAAAAGAAAAATACATCAATCGTCATCATGGCGGGTCCCGGATGGACCTGCCCCATCATCTCCTCCGGAAGGGTGAGGTGGAATATCGTCAATCTGCATCCGGAGCATGATCATCCTCTGGGTCACCGCCATCCACTGGTCATGTGCCTCCCTAGCAGACATCCTCTGTCTCAGGTCCTGGATGGCCGCTAGCACGTCGGATAATTGTGGCTGTGGAGCTGGAGTTGGTGGATCGGGTCTCCGGCGTCTCCTGCCTGGCTGGGCGTATGCTGGCTGAGGAGCCTGAGGTTCCTCGGTCGCCACCCTCATGTACTGGCCTGGGTGCTGCTGCTCGATCAACCCCATGCTCTCCAGGGTACGCGTCGTGGTGCGAACTAGAGGTAAAGCAGTCAAGGAGGCTACGGTCGCGATAGTAAGGATCCGTTATGAACGGGCCAGGCGGGTGATGTAATGCCCGCGGGCCAAAGGACTGCTGGCCGATGCACCCGTCGCACGGGTGGATAAAGAGACAGAAAGAGCAAACGTGAGGTGGAGGAACCTAGAGGGGTCAAAGAGCACCCATAAAAATGTCATGTCCTCACCAGACACCTTCTCGCCCCCTCCTTGTGCATGATGGAGGTGGAAACGATGCGGTGCATGAGCCGGTGAAGCGAATTGCGGAGCTGGCTCTCCCTGACCGACCCCGCCTCATAGAACACGTTGGACAAAGGTGCCCAAACATCTATATTGGCATAACTGGCGGGCTGCCCCTGGACACATGCCCAAAGAAAAGGCATCAAATGCTGGTGCTGGAGGTCCGCCTCCGTGTAGATACCCGTGCGTCTCCCAAAATCCCGGAGACTGCACTCCCTGGGGACTCCCCCCAATCAGAATCGGACCAGGCTGGATCTGGCCTCTGTCGAACCCGGTGAAAAACGGACCGTGGATAGGAACTCCAAAAGAAGCTTGGTGTACACGACATCATCTTGGGTAGCCATGAGCCTATCCCAGCCTCGGCATGTGAATGTGGCCTCCCCGTGGGACCACGTGCGGTGTAGAAATGGCTCAATCTCGGCGCAAAGCCCAGCGTCCCTCAAAATGTCACGGTCAATGATCGTCGCCTCGAGAACCCGGTGACTTGTCAGCGCATCCCTCCTCGAAGTATACTCTACGGAGCTATCTGGTCCCTCAGGCAACTGGAGGAAGGGGTGGTCAAGTCTGAAAGACATCTGTACAAAAACAGCCACAAAAAAAGTTTTTGCAAATTAGGTCCTTTTCTTCCCCACCGAGCCGCGGCGCGGCCCAAGAACCAGGGCGCGGCGCGGCGAGCGACTGTTCCAAAATCCAAAACCTAACTCGTTGATTTTCGCCTAATAACTCGATCCAAACACACTACAAGGTTCCATAAGCACCGACTAGCCCCTCTAGGGTGATTATTTGGCAAACAAAACACCCTACGGGCCAGCATTGCCGATTTCTAAGTTTTTGAGTTTTTGAGAGAAATCAATCAAATCAACTGTTTACTCGCTAGTTTTAACAAGTAAAAACTAGCTAGAATGACATACCTCGATCGCGGGAATGAAATGAGCAAGAAAAACACGAGAAAATTTTCGATGATCAAAGCTCCGTGGCGTGTGTGTGTGTGTGAATAGTGTCGTGGCTTACCTTTTTATCGAAGAAAACCGACTGATCATTTCCCGCGGCGCGGATATGATCAAACCGTGGCGCGTCGCGTTCCCAAATCAAGCCCTGCGCATCGGGTTGGTTTACGATCCCGCGGCGCGCAAATCTCCTAACCGCGGCGCGGTCATTAAAAATTCAATTTTTCTCCGAATCAACCCCACACTTGCCTTGTACCAATAACACCTGCAATGACGATGATATAATCTTCCTAATTACTCCTAAGAATACAATACCTAACTTATGAAAGATGGGTTGCCTCCTAACAAGCGCTAAGTTTAACGTCTTCAGCCAGACGGTTGTTCCTATTCCTACTCTTCTTGAATTTCTGGTGCCTTCATCTTGTGATTTGGTGCGAAATTGTGGGCCATCATCTACAGCAATGAAGTGAGTTGAGTCATCCTGTCACTAACTCCGCTAATCCATTGTTGCTGGGCTTCCAGAAGTTGAAAGACCTTTGCTTCTCTTTCCCTTGCATCTTTCTCGTATTGCTGATGCCTTGTCTCTAACATTTCCATCATGTCCAGCAGCTGCTCCTTGTCAATAGTGGACAACGGATGCTCTTTTCTTTCCTTCAGAACTTCCTCTTTTCCTCCTTCTCCTGTTCGGGTCCATATTTTTCTTTTGTCCCTAATCCCTGGTTCCACCAGCAAGTTGCTGTCCAAATTCTTGTCATCATACCCTTGATGTAGAGATATGGGACTTCCGAACATATTTAACCTTCTTTTCCTCTACCCAAAGAAGATATCCAAATCTCCTGTTTTGCAATCAATAATAGCGCCGGTCGTGGCCAAAAATGGGCGTCCTAATATTAGCACAGGCGCGTCCTCCAGACTCTCGTATTCCATAACTAAAAAGTCCACTGGGTAAAAGAAATCCCCAACTTTCACTATGACATTGGTCAACTTTCCTCGGGATACTTTGGTTGACTGATCAGCCAGCTATAATATGGTCTTGGCCGGCTCTAATTCCTCATTCTTGTATTTATCATACAAATATCCCAGTAGCACATTCACGCTTGCCCCCAAATCCAGTAAGGTGTTCCTAATGACCACATCTCCTACGGTAGCAGTAATCAGTGGTGATCCAGGATCCTTCTCCTTTTTAGGCAATGTTCCCAGCAATGCTTCACTAGCCTTGATGGTCAACCTCACAGTGTCAGGTGTGGGAGTCTTGCTTTTTCCATTTTTTTCACACATCTCCTGAAGAATTCTTGTATACTCAGGAGCGTTCTTAAGCTCGTCCTACAAGGGTTGGTTCATTGATGGCCCGGTCACTTTGTTGGGCACTTCTTGCTATTTCTTCTCTTTCTTACCCTTCTTCTTTTGTTTAATTCCAGCTATTATTGGCTGCTAGACATCCTTGTCCTCCTTTGGTTGAGGCTCCTTCTCAACTGGAATTTCCTTTACCTCCTTTTCAACTTCAACTTTTTTGACCTCAATATTAACATCTTCCTTGCTTTCATTTTCATCCTCAACTTCCTCTTCTTTGCCTGGTCCCTCAATTCCACTTTCGTGAGCTAGCAGATCTTTCATGGCCACCTTTCTCCATTCCGCATCGACAGCATTGACCTGCTCCTTTCCCGCTCGCTGAGTATGGGTTGGGTTGACTTCTGTGGTACTGGGCAACTTCCCATTATCTCTCTTTCGTTGGTCCTCGTCCATTTGGGCAATTTGCCTCTCCATATTGACAATGGCTTTCGCATTGGCTTGAGACTACTACTGTGTTGTGTTGAACATCTCATACATTTTCGCGACTAGATCCTCCTGAGTCCTTGGGGCATTGGTGATAGAATTGTTGGGCCCCCTATTGTTGCTGTTACCACTTCCACTGGCATTACCACTATTATTCGCCGATTGATATTGCCTGGGCGGGTTGGATGATTGCCCTTGGTAGTTATTTTGCCTCTGGTTGTTGAAATTCTGCTGACCTTGGTTATATGGTCTATAGGGTCGTCCATTGTTATAATGACCTTGACCCTGACCATAGACTTGATTTGCTTCTTGAGTCTTTGGTCCTCCTTGACCTCCTTGTGGCTGGCTCTGAGGTCCATTCTGTAGAGTAAACATGAGTCTATCAAATTTCTTATTAAGCTCGCTTATCTCCTTCTTTACTTCCTTTTTCTAATCGGCGTCAGCTCCCACTACTGCAGCTGTGCCTACCGTCTTCCTTGTGGAGAAATTCGCCTTGGAGCCATTGCTTAACTGTTCCAAAAACTGCCAAGCCTCCTCCGGGTCTTGCATCATAATAGTGCCATTAGATGATGCGTTGATCATGGCTTGGTTTGTCTCACTTGCTCCTTCAAAGAATACCTTCACCAGTTGCCATTTTGGAATGTCGTGATGAGGGCACAACCTCATCAACTCCTTTAGACGATCCCATGCTTCATGAAAAGCTTCTCCAGGCTTCTGCTGGAAGTCTTGAATAGCCCTCCTGATTTCCGTCGTCTTGCTTGCCGGATAAAACTCTTGTAAGAACTTAGCTTTGAGTTGGTCCCATGTAGTGATGCTATTTGATGGCAAAGACGTGAACCAATATTTGGCTTTGTCTTTCAGAGTGAACGGAAACAATATTAATCTAAAAATGTTCTTATTAGTATTCCTAGGGGTGTTAGCATTGGCTATTGCTATAAACTCATACAAGTGATCGTATGGGTCATCTTGTTTGTATCCCCTAAATTCCGGTAATATCCCTAACAACTGAGGCCTAATTTCTACTTGTGATTCTATATTTTCTGGGATGTAAATGGGCAATGAGTCATCATACTCCCGTGGCTGGAAGTGCGATGCAACTGATTGCCCCCTCGGTTGTGCAAAATACAATGGTTGAGCAGGATTACCGTAAAAATGATGATCATTATATCTCTGCTGACCTTGTAGTGGTTGATGTTGCTGTGCTCTTCTTGGAGGTCCCCGACCTCGGTTCCATGGTTGCTGTGGTGATGGTGGAACCCATCCTTCGTCTTTATCCTCATACCTTTCCTCAGCCTCTTGATACTGGTACTGCTGCTGAGGTGGTTGTTGTTGGTATTGTTGCTGTGGTGGTACAGGTTGGAATGTGGTTTGTGGTTTAAAAAGTACTGGTGGTGGTTGTGAAATGGGTTGAGAAATAGGTGTCTGCTGTCTAGATACTGGGGTGCCATCACGGGTCGGCGCTCCCCAAGACATGGCAGATGTAAATGGTTTTGTGGATTGTGGTTAGGATAAAGGTTGAAATGGCGGAATCGACGGCGGAGTGCATGATGGTATAGGTGCAGGGGCTGAAGCTGCACCACCAGTAGCACTCGTGCTCCCAATGTGAAATTCTGAAACCGGGGGAATAAATGACATTCCCAGTGCCTCACCCGAGGGTTCCTGGGCAACACTCACTAAACTACTACTGACATCACTAAAACTCATTGTATTTAAACGCATACGTGTACAGATCTTGCACGCAGTTCGCTCAATCTCTGAGTCAAAACACAAAGGGGATAATTGCTCACCCCTATGGGTACGCATGCACTAGTGCAACACGCCCGAGAAATCAAAAATCAAAATTACTAACCAACTGAAATATCAATACTAAAAAATCAGAAACTAAAAGTCCTACAAATCACCTACTCTCAAGCTCACAACTCCCCGGCAACGACGCCAAAATTTGACATGCCTAGGTCGTCGTGCGGTCAAAAATAAAAAATACCTAACACACACTAGTATAGTGGTAGTCAGGGTCGATCCGTAGGAGTTACGTGGTCGAGACAGGTGACAGATTACCAACTGCAGTGTCACGCTACAGTCAGAGGATCTAGTTCCTAACTTTTGCCAAACAATCCCAAAAATCATAAATTCTAATAATTCCAAACAAGCATTCACTAAATTACAGTCCAAACCAACAACTAATCCTAATTGGTTACTGAAATCAGAATTGAAATTCAGAACAATCAAGATTAAACAAACATCCACTCACAATCAAACATCCAAAAATTCATTCCAAAGAATAAATACCGAAAAGAAGCAATTACTATTAACCAAATGATTCATTAACCAAAAACTCAAATCCCAAAGGGTCCAAAACAGTAACCCAAGTGTTCAAAACAGAAACTAAGACTAAGTATCAATGGTTGTCACTCCCAAAGACACTAGCCAAATGCTACTAACTATGAAACTAATTGAAAATTAAAGAGAAAAACATAAAAATACCAAATGACGGTTGCTGAAGCTAAAACTCGGAGTCAAAGAGTCTTGGGAGTCGATTTTATGTCAAGCCTTTGCTGATTTTTTCGACCTAAAACCCTCTATTTATAGTTGCAAAAATCACGAGGCCGCGCCGCGCAAAAGTGAATCCCGCGGCGCGCATGCGAATTCACCTGATATTGCCTTGATCTTCAAAATTCTTCCAAATTGTACGCTTTTGGTCCCTGTTTTTATTATTTTTTTCCAAACAAGTGCTGGCACGAAAAGTGAGAATACCACGATATATATGATATAATTTCACTAAGAATAGGGCTCAACAACGACTAAAATATTTGATATTACTAGGCGTTGTCATGTTACAACTTGTCTCTCAAACTCATGAGGACTGAAGATGGACGTGGTCTCCCTTTTATAGGATAAGGGAAGACCTTCGATAAAGACCGATGGACTGAAGAGCAGACAACACGTCTCTCTTCAGTCAGACAATATGGATAATTCTATTATAATAATACAATGTCAGACTAGGGTGGCTTTAGCTAGAATAAAAATAATACACTAAGTACAACCGACATGCTCCTAAAAGACCACGCCTGATCTAGTCTAATCATATCCTATAAGTTGAAGTGCTTATCCTTTGTCTTATATTCAAGATGTCTTCAGATCTTCAGTCTTCTATGTAGAATGTTTAAGTGTGAAAGTTCTCAGATGTTGCTTATGATGTTGATCCGAAATCCTGAATGGATTTCAGAGTCCTGGCATTTCGGAATCAGAGTAACTTAGGAACTTGGTCTTCGTGGTCTTGAGTGATATTCTGAGTTAGTTCGGAGCATGGTCTTCCGAACCGTGTCTTTCAAACATCGTATCTTCTGAATTGATATTGATTTAATCGGAGTTCCGAAATCCAAGACTGGATTTCAGACATATAAGATCATCACACAAATCATCCAAAACCATAAGTATATTCATAAAGCACATTCGGAACATACAATTAACGCATTCAAAACTTAACAATTGTTCATCACTTAAAACATTCATAAGAAATACTTGTTCATCATTCCATCAAAACAAAGTGATTAAAATTACTACCAAACACATCAAACACCGAGTTGGTCAACGACTCGGTTACAGCACTAACAATTCCCCTTCGGTGACCAACCGAGGGGTTTGGGTCGATTTCTTCAAGGTTTATCCAGTATTCCTTGTCTCACAGCGTATGACCAGAAATTCCTAATTGCCAGCAGACACTCCATCCTTAGTAGCATTTCCTTCTTAGCTTCTATGTCTAAATGCGATGACTTCTTTATAGCTTTGATGTATTCATGCAGCATCCCGTTAGGAACCCTTCTGATTTGTTCAGCACAAAGAAAAAGGAAATATCCTTTCAGGTTTGGGTTCTTATATACCAGTCCAAGTACTGGGTCATTGGTGACACCTTTTCTCCAGTTGTCTCGGTTTTCTGTCATTGACATGTCAGCTTTTTCTGGGAATTGCTTGTCTAGATGGTTCTTAACAACTTCGAACAATTCAGCATCAGCAGAGCAGAATTCTTCTAGAAGGCCATGTAAGAATCATTTGGCTGCAACATAGGCTTCTCTAGCATCTTGTTTCTCTTCGGTTGACAGCTTTCGGACAATTGTGAAAAGATCTGCTGGATTCATTCTTCTGAAGTCAGCTTCTATTATCAGAATCTTTTCATCGTAGTTGTTGTTTCTTACTATCTCATATTCATAATAGTTAGATTTTTCAAAGCTTCTTCTCTTGATGCTTAGAACAGATGTTATGGGCTCATTTGACCATGTATCAACCTGAGGTTTGGTAAATTTGTTCAGGAATTTCTGATTCTTGTAATGAATTGCTAGCTCTTTGTTGATTTTTGAGACTCCGGTGAGATTGAGCGTGTAAACATACTTTTCTCTATTCGGAGTCAGCAGGATATCCCATTTGTGTTTGGAAGTAGGAGGGGGAAGGTAAGACTTAAGGGGTTTGAAGTCAGAATCGGTCAGGGGTCAGAACAGAAGGAATTTTGAGAAGTCGGGTCTGCTGGGACCACTTGGGCTAACTTTGTTTGGATCAGATGTTCCTGGTTCAGACTCGTAGCTAAAGCCTTCAGCATGCAGAAGGGCTTGAGCATCAAAGTATTCAGATGTCTTGGCCTTAACTTCTAGAGGATCTGATTCTTTAATTGGAGAGTACATGAGAATCTCGTCCTCTGAAAGAATTTCAACAATCGCAATCTGGGTTTTCGGAGGGGAGGAGTGAGGAGTTGGCACCTTTGTTGGGGTTTCTTTCGGAGTCTTATTTGGAGTTTCTTTCAGAGTCTCATTCGGAGTTTCTTTCGTAGTCTCATTCGGAGTCTCACTGATGAATGATTCTTTTGTCGGTTTCTCCTGTTGATTAGCATTGGTTTCTTTTTCCGATTTATTACCCTTACTAGCATGGGCGTCTTCCTGGGTGTTGCCTTCTTCTTGATTCTTCTGACTTGGACCTACAATTGTGTCCACCAATACCGTGTCATCTTTTTCTTTGGTCCCACTTGGTCCAACAGATGTATCTACTATCATCCCATCAGTTTCGGAGGTTTGAACCGCCTTTCCCCCTCCTGGGGTTCCTTCAGAGGCTGCAGGGGGCACATATAGGCGGCCCAAAATAGTTGCAAGCTTGTTGGTCACCTCAGTGAACATGTTGCCGAGATCGTCTGCAAGAGTCTTGGAGGTGAGGTCCTTGAATTATTCCATGACCTCAATGTTGAGACTTGTGCAGAGCTTGATCTGCTGAAGGGGGCCATCCATTGTGTCTATTATGGAGTTGAGGGTATGATTGATGATGTGTAGGAGAAGAAAGTGAGTTTTCCAGAGAGAGATGTTTTCCAAAACAACTCCGTGTAGGTAGCTTGAAAGATGGTCGGTGGTGGAGGTGATTTTGGTATCCACTATTTCTATAAGTTCGGGAATATTCTTCTGACATTTTTCTACTTCTGCTAATAACATTTGCGCAATCTTCATCATGTTGGTAGCGTCGGATTGCCGATGAGAGTGAATGTTTGCTAGGCTATCAGAGATAACTTTCTCAACTTGATTGTCTAGATGGAGAAGGATGTCTCGGTTCTCAAGCGCAACTACCTTGTATTTAAGTTCTGCAATTTCTTTAACTAGGGCCTCCTGATTTTGCGAGGCTTTGAGATCGGACAACAATGTGTTTAAAGCATCAACCTTTTGATGCAAGGCTTCATCTCTGACCGGGGGAACGATGGATTGGGGGAGCTTCGGTGTCAGCTTTGTCAGTGGAGGAGTTGGAGTCACTGAGATTGACTTGGTGAATTTTGGAGAAAGACGGTTTGTCTACCTCTTGATCGGTAACGAAGAGAGGATTTCCGACTTGCACAGATTGGCTATCGAAAATTTGTAGACGGGAGTCGGACTCAGCAGGTTGCTTGACGGTGGTGTTGATCACTTTCTTCTTCTGACGTTCTAGAGCAAGAAACTTGTCCCAAGTGAGGGGGACGATTGCTGAGGCAATCTTCGAACAATCTTTCTCAGTGGTATCAAAAAGATAGACGGGAGAGTCTATAAAGTTGTTGAGAGTAGAGCTCAGAAAGGAATCAATATCTAAAGTTACTTTATTGATTCTCTTTCGTTCCAGTTTGACTGCTTCTGAGTCAGCATCGGACGGTGGACCTAGATCTGAGAGAGTTTGAAGCTCGATGTTTCTGAGCTCAAACTGTTGTTTGAGGCGATCAACTAACATCGCCTGTTCATTAACTGCAATTCTAAATTTCCATGCGTCAAACTCAGTTGCATCTGCAGGGGGTTGAGTGCGATCTGGAATGAGTGTATTAGAATGTATAGCTTTGGGAGTTTCAATGTTTTTTTCTTTTCCTTTAACTTTTGATGTTGAGTTATGTTTTTCCACCATATTAATTTCTTCTTGAGTATCCTCCGATTCTGGAGAGTTCTATATTTCCTCTAATTTTTCCGACTTAGAGTCTTTAGAAGATGGTTCAGAAGTCTGAAAAGTTTGCACAAGTTAGAAGAGTAGAAGTGGAAACAAATTCCAAAGTTAACACATACATGTAGTAAACCAAACTTAATTTATCATAGAGGTATTAAAGTTAAGACCAAAAGTGATTTGGATACTCAAAAATCGGAGATTTGTGATTTGCATTTGTTAAAACACTAAAGTTAAAACAAGGTAACCAAGCAATACTGAATATATACCTGGATTTCCCAAGTGCCAATGACGATGAGCAATTATTTGTTTAAGAGGGCACCCAGTTTTGACTTATAAAATAAGTAAGAGTAATTCCAAATTCAAGTTGTCTTAATTAGATGATGTTATGTTTTCGAGAGATTCCATGTTAGGAAAGCGTATTCCTTAGGGAGAAATAAAGATTCAGAAGATGCAGAGGGGGATTTCAGAAATAAAGATTAAGAGGGGGATTTCAGAAATAAAGATTAAGAAGAGGGAGATTTCAGAAATGAAGATTTTGAAGTACATATTCAGAGGGGGTAGATAAATAAAATTTAGAAATAGAGAGTCAGAGATGGATATTCAGAAGGAGGGAAGATAAAGAAATGTGTACCGTTTTGTCCTTTCGCTGCTTCTTTTTCGGAGGTTGCTTAGATGGAGTGGACTCTGAAGCTTTCTTCTTTGATTTCTTTGGGGCCACACAGTCAGGAGGGGATGTGGATCGTAAGGAGAGACATCCTTTTTTTCAGAGAGGTGTGAGAGTAATGCAGGTTCTTTAGGGTCAACCAGATTCAGAAGAGAGTCAGGCAATTTTCTGAGTTTACCGAAGACTGTATCTGTCTTTGGTGTATATGTTTTGGCTTCTGGCATTACTAATTTGTCGTCCTTGGATCTGGGTGAAGGAATTGGGATCGGAAGGGTTTGGTAGACATGTTCGATGCACATAGCCCAAAAACGTGCAGAGTGGATCTTTCCCTTTGGCTTCTGAGAGGTTGGAATGTAAGCTAGAAAATCTTCAAATAGTATTTCGGCATAGTCAATCTCATATCCTGTGTACAAACTCCAAAGAAGTTCAAGAAGGCGCTTGCTTAACTGGTCTGTACCACTCGTCTTACCAGTTAAGCACTTGATGATGTAATGGATCAAGCATTGCCATAAAGGCGAAATGTGTCCCTTGGAAAATTGATACAACTTAGGCAACTGGTATGCATAACTGATGTGTTTTCAGACATACATATTTATATACCCAAAATGATATCACTTGTTTTTGGAATACAGAGGATAAATATTATCTTTGTAATGTCTTTGCATAAGTTTTGAATTTATAACAGGGAAATACCATGAATGAAAACAACACAACTAGGCAAGTGTACCTAATCGGTTGTAATATAGTAATGGTAAGTCCGGGTCGAACCCAAGGGAATTGGTTTAAATTAAAGAAAATCAATTATCAATTAACAATTTATAATAATAATAAAAGAGATAAGAGGGGGGTTTTGTGTAATTGAATTTGTGAAGAGATGGTGACAACAAATAAATGAAGAATAACAAGTTTGAAGTTTAACTGAACAGATAGTTTGAACAAATATGCTTTTACTCAGAGGCGATTACTTCCTATAATAATATTCTGATTGATAATAATGTGCAATGGATATTCACAAGTTAAATACTGATTTCTAAGTTAATCAGATGTCTTGGTCCAACAATCTAATTTTATGATTAAAAAGGATTATTAATTCCATTGGTCCTGTAAATTAATTATTCCAATTAATCATTTCATTTGTTCGTACTCTGCATGATTTATTTGTAGCTTTTGATATCAATGGTCATGAAAATCAAAATGAGTTGTATAGTTTGGTCCACTAATACAGTTTTGACATATGCATATAAGATTCTTTCTTTGTAACTTAACCTATGATTTGGTCCATCACTAGTCATAAATATATATGAATCATATATATTATGATACAAGTTAATTTAGTAAGAATGGTCATCTATACTAAATATAACTCAGTTATAAGTTCAAAGATAAATTCTTAATACACATGAGTCGGTTAAATAAACATGCAAAGTAAATTATAAAACATGCAATATCCAATTTATATCAATCAAAATATAATTATAAGTTTCATCTATTCTAAGTAAAAGCACAAAGGAATTACTCCATAATCATAGACATGCAACACACTGAATATTTAAGAAAGCTAAACATAAGTAAGCAAACCGAATATCCGAGTTATGATGTTTCTTGATCGTTCGTGACTACCGCTAGCAAAGCTTTATTACTTGAGAAGGGAGGTCAAGATGAGGGTTATAGAGGGTGAGATTCTCCAGGTGTGGAGTATATGTATCTGAATGTGTGTCTCAAACAACAAGAGAAAGCCTCTATTTATAGTGCTGGCCAGACTAGATCGCGTCGCGATCCTATAGAGGATCGGGTCGCGATCGTGAAGATAGTGCGTATTTCAGTTGGCCACTACCCCGACTCAGTGGACTGTAGTTGGTGGGTCGGGTCGCGATCATCAAGGTGATCGGGTCGCGATCTCTGTAGTGTCGCGATTTTAAGCCCTTTGTCGCGATCCTTTTGTCAGCATTTTGTCACGCAATGGTCAGCAGATCGGGTCCCGATCTAGGTTGAGATCGGGTCGCGATCTAGGACCTGTTTGACTTAATTCTTCGTTTTTTCGTCCAGAATACGCTCTTTTTGGCTCTTTCTTTCCCGATAGTTTTTTACTCCTTTTTCTTCATTTCAAAGCTTTAATTCAGCTCCATCTTCTTCATATTGCAATTTTTCCTGTGTTTTGGTAATTAAAATGAATAAGTACCTTTTATCTTGAAATTAAACCAAAAACACATATTTAAGCACTTGATATTGCCCGAAATATATGTATAAATGAGGCAATATCAAAATACCCTACACTTGATCTTTGCTTGTCCTCAAGCAAACTACAATTTAAAACTCAGCTAAGAAATTTGATATCCAAACATTTTTCCAACTGCTATCACAGATCTAATATTATTTGCCGATGTTAAGAAAAAAGTTTTAAGAATAAACATAGTAGATTATACCTAGTCTTATGTACGTATTTCTAACTTTCCAAAATTTTACATAAAATCTATCTCTATTAATGACAAATGTTTAGATTGAAAAATACTCATTTTTACATAACATTGAATATACCCTTAAAAATTTCTTTTATCTCAAGATCTTTTGTCAAGTTTCCCAAAAAATTATGCTGGACTAAGTTTATCAAGTTCAGTTATTTTCTCCATTTTTACCGCACCTTTGAAACTCGTGACTTTCTATGGAACTCTTGATTACAAATTTTCAACTCACAACTGTACAGAGTTTACTAATTCAAATTCCAAAGGCCACTAAGGAAATCCCATGACTTTCGATGACACCCGTGTAGCGAGCTTTCGACAATATTATCCCAAACCAGTTGGTTTTAGGTAATAAGGAGTAGAAATGCCGTGGGCCCCATTTTATGTCAACTTGCTCGAATGTCAAAGGCCACTGATTGAATTTCCTTCCTGAGTCTCAATCTTATGGTGTAACATTACTTGATTCTCGCTTTTCATTAGATTTCTCATTAGAAGTTTTTTTTAACGAGGCTTATTTTCCTCAATTTAGTCATAGCATTCACGCGATTAGGGAAACTGACTCAACCTGTTTTGACAAAACTTGATTTTCAATGGGTCTATTTCGTTATTTATGCAAAACTTTTTGTAATTATCATTCTAACTACTTGTCATTTAAAGAATTAAATTTTATATGAAAATATTGAAAAACTAGAAAATAAGAGCATAAAATCAAGTTTAACCTACGAATTTATTTTCAAAACATTTTTCTTAACAATTACCTTCTTTGCATTCAATTTTTGGAAATGATGTTTAAGATAAAATTTTTACTTGTCTCAGTTAATTATTGCAGTTTGACTTGTTTACCCTACACTTATTTTATATAATAATTTTATTGTATATATCTTTTAAATCATAGAGGAGTTTAATTGGAATGGACTCCCCTTGGGTAATGAATCGTGTTGTTTAAAGGACATCTTTCCACAGAAGAAGATTGTTGAACTGACTGTCAGTGTCTGATTAAACCTATATTCTGCATCAATGCTCAGAAAAAAATATCAACCACACCACGAAAAACACACCATTAAATAAAAACACACCACACTAAAATGAAATTCAAATAATTCAAATGTATTTAAATACACAAAAATAAATAACTCAATCATCAACATCATCAAAGGCTGAACCTGAGGTGCCAGTGCCATCACCGTAATCCTGCAGATAATCTGGCAGCTCAAACCATATGGGAACAGGCGGAACATAAGTCGGATACGAAATGGGGGGCTGGTAACCCTGACTCTCATAGAACCCCTGCATAGTGTGTGATACCCACTGGTCGTGAACCTGCCTCCTCAATATGTCGCGCTGTATCATCTGTATGTCGCGCTCTATGCCTTGTATGTTGCGCTCTATTCTCTGCGTGTCGCGCTCTCTGCTCAAATCCATCCAGCTAATCTGCTGGGATAGATAGCGTAAATCGATCTCCTGCTCTGGGGCATCATGCTGTACTGGAGATCTCTGCCGGCGTCGACGCTGGCACCGGGGGCTGGCTGTGGCTGCGGCTGAGGCTGCGGATCGGGCTATGGATCAGGCTGCGGATCAGGCTGTGCATCCATGTCATCACCCTGCTCAACAGGGTCATCCGCTCGAATGAAATAATCACCGTGATCGTCTTGATCGACCACTCTCATCTGATACAAGTAGCTCGTGTTTATCAATCGAGGGTCTGACCTCGTGAGTCCCCGTGTGTGTGGAGAAGTGAATACGCCGTATGATATAGCCAGCCTAGAGATAAGATGCCCTCCAGTGATGGGGCTTTTCCTCTTTGCCCCCTTTGCCTTCCTGGAAAGGAAGACTGCCAGTGTGTATGGAATGTTGAGGCACACACCCTCAGATATTAGGCACCAAAGATAGAAGACGTCGTCAACTAGTACCTTATCGCCTCCCTTACGGTGATTAACCGTAGTGACAACGAGTCTGTGAAGCAAACGGTGGACAGGGGAGCGGGTACTGCTCTCCACCGCGGTGTGTGAGTCAAATGCCTCAACAGCTAGCAGACGCCAAACATCTGCCAAGTGGAAATCTGCGGGCGGGGTCCTAAGGCAGGCCTCAAAGAAAGTGGAAAACATAGGAGAGGCGGTCTCCTCCCCTGTGTATAGACCTAGGCGTATCCCTATCTCCAACACACTACACTCGCGGCTTTCTCCTCCTAGCCTGAAGGAGAAAGCAGTCCTATCCGACAGTTCCCTGTGCTGCTCGAACTCCACAGTGGATAAGAACTCTAGTGTGATCTCTCTGAAAATGGGCTCCTGGAAGTGAAAAAGTCTGTCCCAGGCATGACATGTGAAACCGGTCGCGGCGTGAATTTTTGTCGTGAAAGGTGCTAGGCGGTGGTGTAGCCCGACCGTCGCCGCGAATTCCCAATCCAGAGAGGGAGGTACATGAACATCTCTTTTATGAATCCTAGCTAGCTCTCCAAAATACCGCTGTCTCCTCGCATCGTTAATTGTTGGTGGAAATTGGAGCCACGGATGCGAAGGTAAATCCTCAGGTGGTGGAATTTGTTCCCCTCTTCTTGCCATTTATCTGTGAATAAAGAATAAAAATAAATAGAAAAAAATTAGCTTAAAAAGAAAATCATTTTTTTTCCTGTTCAGCGATCGGGTCGCAATGAGCATATGGGTCGGGTCGCGATCCTCATCCGGATCGGGTCGCGATCATAGGATGGGTCGGGTTCTTGGGTGTCCGGACCGTTTTGATTACCCTTCAATATTCAATCATAGGGGTGCGATGTTTGAGCATATCGAGCATAGGGTCGCGATTTAAGATTAGGTCCGACGGATCATCGAGCATAGGGTCGTGATCTATGAAGCCTTTCAAGGTTCGGGACGCGATCGATGAACATGTTCAAGGAATATTCATACGTAGGGACGCGATGGTTGAAGCACATCAAGGATCGGGTCGCGATCCTTGAATATCCGACCTAACTCTTGCGATTTTACTCATTTTCAAGCCAAATCCTCACTATTTCACTAGGTTTTAACTAGTTTTTTTAGTTCTCGGCTAGATCTAACATCTAATTAGGCAATAACATTCAAATCCGAGACTAAAGTAAAACCTAATTTTTATTCCTAAATTCACAAATTCTAACTTATTAGCAATGAAAAACGAGAAGGGAGTGAGGAATTACATACCTTTGTTGTTGATTAAGAATCTAGAAAAACTGGAAAAGCCTCGGTCGCAATTTACCGTGGAGATCGGGATGCGATTGTGGGGTAAAAGTTGCAACCAAAGGAGCCGGATCTGTTTTTAACCTAGCCGTTTCGTCGGGTCGCGATCCTCTTATGGATCGGGTCGCGATCTTTGAAAATCACGGGCTTGGGCTTTCCATGTTCGCTTGAGATCGCGCCCCTATGGGCCTTAGGATCGGGTCGCGATCCATGCTGTGACATTTTTCTTTTCCTGTTTTTCCTTTGATGATCTTATTTTTATTTTTTGTGTTTTATTATTTATTATTATTTTTTTTATGTATTTATTTATCACACAACATAAAATTAAATTGTCTTAAATTATTACATTCCAACAAATAAAAATCAATGTCTTTTCCTTGCACTGCTTTCCTTATCTGGGTCGAAAGCTTAGACCCGTACCCCTGTTTTTTAGATTTTTTTATTGTTTGAGAGGGGTACATCCTCTCCTTCCTCATAATGGACTCCTTGTTCGTATTGCTTCATCCGGTGTCCGTTTACCTTGAAGCTTTCGTCGTTCTTGTCTAGTTGTATCATGCTTTCCAAATTTCCTCTTTCCAGTTCCTGTAATTCATTTTTCAGATGAGTGTCAATAGTATCAACAAAGTATACAGCATTATCACATGTTTTTGAGTGTTTCATTGATTGATCGATTCCAAAGGTTATGGCATCACTTCCGACTCTAAGTGTTAGCTTAGATTCATGAATGTCCACTAAAGCTCTTGCCGTGTTTAGGAATGGTCTTCCCAAAATGATTGGAACCTGTTCATCTTCCTCCATGTCTAGTACAACAAAATCTGCAGGAAAAACAAATTTATCAACCTTTACCAATAAATCTTCCACTATTCCCCTTGGGTATGTTACTGATTTGTTTGCCAAGTGGATTGCCATTCTTGTTTGTTTGGGTTCGGGCAAGTCAAGCTTAGAGTAAAATGAATATGGCATGAGATTAATACTTATACCTGAATCCGCTAAAGCATGAGTGAGAGTTAAATTACCAAATTGGCATGGTATGGTAAAACTTCCAGGATCGGTCAATTTTTTAGGTATTTTGTTCAACATTGCTGCTGAGCATTGTTCATTTAGAATCACATTAGATACTTCTTCAAGTTTCTTTCGATTTGAAAGAAGATCTTTTAAAAACTTTGCATATTTAGGCATTTGTGCAACAGCCTCAACAAAAGGTATATTAATATGCAATGATTTTATATGTTCTAAAAACTTCCTGTATTCTTCTTCTTGTTTTTCCTTTTTCAGACGTTGTGGGTAGGGAACTGGTGGTTAATAACTCTTGATGGGGCTTGGCGGCGATCTTTTGTCTTCTGTTACTTCTTCATTTTTTTCTTTTGTTTTTTCAGATTTCTGCGTTTTAGAAAAAGAGTTAGTATTTATGAGAATTAATGGTTCTGAAATCTTACCGCTTCTGGTTGTAATCGCATTGACTTGCGCGTTAGGATTTTGCTCTGTGTTGCTTGGTAAAGTACCAAGGAATCTTTCATGTAAGACTCGAGCAATTTGACCAATTTGGGTTTCAATATTTAAAATTGAAGCTTGTTGGTTTCGGAGTGAAGATTCTGTAGTTACTCCTATTTTCTTCACTAATTCTTCGGTTGCTCTGTGTCTTTTGTCTGAAGCTTCTGCAAATCTAGACATCATTTCTTCAAAACTCTGTTTCTTCTCTGGTTGACTTTGTGGATCAAAGGGTGGTTCTCTTTGGTAGTATCCTTGCCCACTTTGCTTATACTTCTCGGCTTGATCCTTTTTGTATTCTTCATAAGGCTTCCAGTTGTTGTTTCGTGGCCTTCTTTCATCAAATCTATCTCCGGAGGAATAACAAACACTTTCCTTCCTTTTCCCATCTTCGTCAAGTGGACAATCTTTTGCAATATGTGGTCCACTGCAGTTGTCATAGCCTACATGAATGGCATGGATTGTTTGATTTACCTTTTTCATGTCTCGCCCCAAAGCGTCTAGTTTGGCATTGAGGGCTGCTAATCCATCGGCTTGTTCATCTGATGGCTTCTTTCTCAGGGATGAGTCTCTTGAAGAGTGCCACTGATGCGAGTGTTGGGCTAATTCTTCAATTAATGCATATCCGTCTGCTGGAGTTTTCTTTGGAATTGGACCCTGCAAATCAACCATTTGACGAGTAGTTACATTAATTCCGTTATAAAAAGTTTGCACAACTTGATGTGGATTAAGATCATGTTGTGGACAATTTTGGAGCATTTCTTTATAACGGTCCCATGCATCGTAAAGTGTTTCATCGTCCATTTGTTGAAAATTTTGGATTTTTGCTTTCATTTTAGCAATTTTAGAAGGTGGGCTAAACTGTTTAATAAATTTTGTTTTTAATTCTTCCCAAGTTTTTATTGTTCTTGGGGGTTCAGCCTTTAACCATCTTTTTGCTGCTCCCTGGAGTGTTATTGGAAATACTCGTAACATAACAGCATCTTTAGTGACTCCAGGAATATGAAAGTAATCGGCTATTTCAAGGACAGATTCCACATGCTGGTTGACATCTTCAGCATCTTTTCCTGTGAACAAAGTTTCCCATAGAAGATGTAGGAATTGGCCTTTTATTTCAAAATGTGTCCCATCTGGAATTGTCGGACGAACTAGTCCTTGGCCTGTTTCTTCTTGTGTGCGACTTGCATATTCTTCCAATGAAAGATTTGCAATGTCTGCCATTAGTCTTGCTTGTCTTCGTCGTCTGCGAAATTCTCGTTCCGGTTCTTGAAACTGTGGAGTCAAATGAGAGTTTGAACTCCTGGTCATACACTATCTGAGGAACAACAGGGTGAGATCTAGAATAATAATAAAATAAATTAAATTAATAAATGATTTCTTGCACTTAAAACCGTATTCCCCGGCAACGACGCCAAAAACTTGATGTGTTTTTAGACATACATATTTATATACCCAAAATGATATCACTTGTTTTTGGAATACTGAGGATAAATATTATCTTTGTAATGTCTTTGCATAAGTTTTGAATTTATAACAGGGAAATACCATGAATGAAAACAACACAACTAGGCAAGTGTACCTAATCGGTTGCAATATAGTAATGGTAAGTCTGGGTCGAACCCAAGGGAATTGGTTTAAATTAAAGAAAATCAATTATCAATTAACAATTTATAATAATAATAAAAGAGATAAGAGGGGGGTTTTGTGTAATTGAATTTGTGAAGAGATGGTGACAACAAATAAATGAAGAATAACAAGTTTGAAGTTTAACTGAACAAATAGTTTGAACAAATATGCTTTTACTCAGAGGCGATTACTTCCTATAATAATATTCTGATTGATAATAATGTGCAATGGATATTAACAAGTTAAATACCGATTTCTAAGTTAATCAGATTTCTTGGTCCAACAATCTAATTTTATTATTAAAAAGGATTATTAATTCCATTGGTCCTGTAAATTAATTATTCCAATTAATCATTTCATTTGTTCGTACTCTGCATGATTTATTTGTAGCTTTTGATATCAATGGTCATGAAAATCAAAAGTTGTATAGTTTGGTCCACTAATACAGTTTTGACATATGCATATAAGATTCTTTCTTTGTAACTTAACCTAGGATTTGGTCCATCACTAGTCATAAATATATATGAATCATATATATTATGATACAAGTTAATTTAGTAAGAATGGTCATCTATACTAAATATAACTCAGTTATAAGTTCAAAGATAAATTCTTAATACACATGAGTCGGTTAAATAAACATGCAAAGTAAATTATAAAACATGCAAAATCCAATTTATATCAATCAAAATATAATTATAAGTTTCATCTATTCTAAGTAAAAGCACAAAGGAATTACTCCATAATCATAGACATGCAACACACTGAATATTTAAGAAAGCTAAACATAAGTAAGCAAACCGAATATCCGAGCTATGATGTTTCTTGATCGTTCGTGACTACCGCTAGCAAAGCTTTATTACTTAAGAAGGGAGGTCGAGATGAGGGTTATAGAGGGTGATATTCTCCAGGTGTGGAGTTTATGTATCTGAATGTGTGTCTCAAACAACAAGAGAAAGCCTCTATTTATAGTGCTGGCCAGACTAGATCGCGTCGCGATCCTATAGAGGATCGGGTCGCGATCGTGAAGATAGTGCGTATTTCAGTTGGCCACTTCCCCGACTCAGTGGACTGTAGTTGGTGGGTCGGGTCGCGATCATCAAGGTGATCGGGTCGCGATCTCTGTAGTGTCGCGATTTTAAGCCCTTTGTCGCGATCCTTTTGTCAGCATTTTGTCACGCAATGGTCAGCAGATCGGGTCCCGATCTAGGTTGAGATCGGGTCGCGATCTAGGACCTGTTTGACTTAATTCTTCGTTTTTTCGTCCAGAATACGCTCTTTTTGGCTCTTTCTTTCCCGAGAGTTTTTTACTCCTTTTTCTTCATTTCAAAGCTTTAATTCAGCTCCTTCTTCTTCATATTGCAATTTTTCCTGTGTTTTGGTAATTAAAATGAATAAGTACCTTTTATATTGAAATTAAACCAAAAACACATATTTAAGCACTTGATATTGCCCGAAATATATGTATAAATGAGGCAATATCAAAATACCCTACACTTGATCTTTGCTTGTCCTCAAGCAAACTACAATTTAAAACTCAGCTAAGAAATTTGATATCCAAACATTTTTCCAACTGCTATCACAGATCTAGTATTATTTGCCGATGTTAAGAAAAAAGTTTTAAGAATAAACATAGTAGATTATACCTAGTCTTATGTACGTATTTCTAACTTTCCAAAATTTTACATAAAATCTATCTCTATTAATGACAAATGTTTAGATTGAAAAATACTCATTTTTACATAACATTGAATATACCCTTAAAAATTTCTTTTATCTCAAGATCTTTTGTCAAGTTTCCCAAAAAATTATGCTGGACTAAGTTTATCAAGTTCAGTTATTTTCTCCATTTTTACCGCACCTTTGAAACTCGTGACTTTCTATGGAACTCTTGATTACAAATTTTTAACTCACAACTGTACAGAGTTTACTAATTCAAATTCCAAAGGCCACTAAGGAAATCCCATAACTTTCGATGACACCCGTGTAGCGAGCTTTCGACAATATTATCCCAAACCAGTTGGTTTTAGGTAATAAGGAGTAGAAATGTCCGTGGGCCCCATTTTATGTCTACTTGCTCGAATGTCAAAGGCCACTGATTGAATTTCCTTCCTGAGTCTCAATCTTATGGTGTAACATTACTTGATTCTCGCTTTTCATTAGATTTCTCATTTGAAGTTTTTTTAACGAGGCTTATTTTCCTCAATTTAGTCATAGCATTCGCGCGATTAGGGAAACTGACTCAACCTGTTTTGACAAAACTTGATTTTCAGTGGGTCTATTTCGTTATTTATGCAAAACTTTTTGTAATTATCATTCTAACTACTTGTCATTTAAAGAATTAAATTTTATATGAAAATATTGAAAAACTAGAAAATAATAGCATAAAATCAAGTTTAACCTACGAATTTATTTTCAAAACATTTTTCTTAACAATTACCTTCTTTGCATTCAATTTTTGGAAATGATGTTTAAGATAAAATTTTTACTTGTCTCAGTTAATTATTGCAGTTTGACTTGTTTACCCTACACTTATTTTATATAATAATTTTATTGTATATATCTTTTAAATCATAGAGGAGTTTAATTGGAATGGACTCCCCTTGGGTAATGAATCGTGTTGTTTAAAGGACATCTTTCCACAGAAGAAGATTGTTGAACTGACTGTCAGTGTCTGATTAAACCTAAATTCTGCATCAATGCTCAGAAAAAAATATCAACCACACCACGAAAAACACACCATTAAATAAAAACACACCACACTAAAATGAAATTCAAATAATTCAAATGTATTTAAATACACAAAAATAAATAACTCAATCATCAACATCATCAAAGGCTGAACCTGAGGTGCCAGTGCCATCACCGTAATCCTGCAGATAATCTGGCGGCTCAAACCATATGGGAACAGGCGGAACATAAGTCGGATACGAAATGGGGGGCTGGTAACCCTGACTCTCATAGAACCCCTGCATAGTGTGTGATACCCACTGGTCGTGAACCTGCCTCCTCAATATGTCGCGCTGTATCATCTGTATGTCGCGCTCTATGCCTTGTATGTTGCGCTCTATTCTCTGCGTGTCGCGCTCTCTGCTCAAATCCATCCTGCTAATCTGCTGGGATAGATAGCGTAAATCGATCTCCTGCTCTAGGGCATCATGCTGTACTGGAGATCTCTGCCGGCGTCGACGCTGGCACCGGGGGCTGGCTGTGGCTGCGGCTGAGGCTGCGGATCGGGCTATGGATCAGGCTGCGGATCAGGCTGTGCATCCATGTCATCACCCTGCTCAACAGGGTCATCCGCTCGAATGAAATAATCACCGTGATCGTCTTGATCGACCACTCTCATCTGATACAAGTAGCTCGTGTTTATCAATCGAGGGTCTGACCTCGTGAGTCCCCGTGTGTGTGGAGAAGTGAATACGCCGTATGATACAGCCAGCCTAGAGATAAGATGCCCTCCAGTGATGGGGCTTTTCCTCTTTGCCCCCTTTGCCTTCCTGGAAAGGAAGACTGCCAGTGTGTATGGAATGTTGAGGCACACACCCTCAGATATTAGGCACCAAAGATAGAAGACGTCGTCAACTAGTACCTTATCGCCTCCCTTACGGTGATTAACCGTAGTGACAACGAGTCTATGAAGCAAACGGTGGACAGGGGAGCGGGTACTGCTCTCCACCGCGGTGTGTGAGTCAAATGCCTCAACAGCTAGCAGACGCCAAACATCTGCCAAGTGGAAATCTGCGGGCGGGGTCCTAAGGCAGGCCTCAAAGAAAGTGGAAAACATAGGAGAGGCGGTCTCCTCCCCTGTGTATAGACCTAGGCGTATCCCTATCTCCAACACACTACACTCGCGGCTTTCTCCTCCTAGCCTGAAGGAGAAAGCAGTCCTATCCGACAGTTCCCTGTGCTGCTCGAACTCCACAGTGGATAAGAACTCTAGTGTGATCTCTCTGAAAATGGGCTCCTGGAAGTGAAAAAGTCTGTCCCAGGCATGACATGTGAAACCGGTCGCGGCGTGAATTTTTGTCGTGAAAGGTGCTAGGCGGTGGTGTAGCCCGACCGTCGCCGCGAATTCCCAATCCAGAGAGGGAGGTACATGAACATCTCTTTTATGAATCCTAGCTAGCTCTCCAAAATACCGCTGTCTCCTCGCATCGTTAATTGTTGGTGGAAATTGGAGCCACGGATGCGAAGGTAAATCCTCAGGTGGTGGAATTTGTTCCCCTCTTCTTGCCATTTATCTGTGAATAAAGAATAAAAATAAATAGAAAAAAATTAGCTTAAAAAGAAAATCATTTTTTTCCTGTTCAGCGATCGGGTCGCAATGAGCATATGGGTCGGGTCGCGATCCTCATCCGGATCGGGTCGCGATCATAGGATGGGTCGGGTTCTTGGGTGTCCGGACCGTTTTGATTACCCTTCAATATTCAATCATAGGGGCGCGATGTTTGAGCATATCGAGCATAGGGTCGCGATTTAAGATTAGGTCCGACGGATCATCGAGCATAGGGTCGTGATCTATGAAGCCTTTCAAGGTTCGGGACGCGATCGATGAACATGTTCAAGGAATATTCATACGTAGGGACGCGATGGTTGAAGCACATCAAGGATCGGGTCGCGATCCTTGAATATCCGACCTAACTCTTGCGATTTTACTCATTTTCAAGCCAAATCCTCACTATTTCACTAGGTTTTAACTAGTTTTTTTAGTTCTCGGCTAGATCTAACATCTAATTAGGCAATAACATTCAAATCCGAGACTAAAGTAAAACCTAATTTTTATTCCTAAATTCACAAATTCTAACTTATTAGCAATGAAAAACGAGAAGGGAGTGAGGAATTACATACCTTTGTTGTTGATTAAGAATCTAGAAAAACTGGAAAAGCCTCGGTCGCAATTTACCGTGGAGATCGGGATGCGATTGTGGGGTAAAAGTTGCAACCAAAGGAGCCGGATCTGTTTTTAACCTAGCCGTTTCGTCGGGTCGCGATCCTCTTATGGATCGGGTCGCGATCTTTGAAAATCACGGGCTTGGGCTTTCCATGTTCGCTTGAGATCGCGCCCCTATGGGCCTTAGGATCGGGTCGCGATCCATGCTGTGACATTTTTCTTTTCCTGTTTTTCCTTTGATGATCTTATTTTTATTTTTTGTGTTTTATTATTTATTATTATTTTTTTTATGTATTTATTTATCACACAACATAAAATTAAATTGTCTTAAATTATTACATTCCAACAAATAAAAATCAATGTCTTTTCCTTGCACTGCTTTCCTTATCTGGGTCGAAAGCTTAGACCCGTACCCCTGTTTTTTAGATTTTTTAATTGTTTGAGAGGGGTACATCCTCTCCTTCCTCATAATGGACTCCTTGTTCGTATTGCTTCATCCGGTGTCCGTTTACCTTGAAGCTTTCGTCGTTCTTGTCCAGTTGTATCATGCTTTCCAAATTTCCTCTTTCCAGTTCCTGTAATTCATTTTTCAGATGAGTGTCAATAGTATCAACAAAGTATACAGCATTATCACATGTTTTTGAGTGTTTCATTGATTGATCGATTCCAAAGGTTATGGCATCACTTCCGACTCTAAGTGTTAGCTTAGATTCATGAATGTCCACTAAAGCTCTTGCCGTGTTTAGGAATGGTCTTCCCAAAATGATTGGAACCTGTTCATCTTCCTCCATGTCTAGTACAACAAAATCTGCAGGAAAAACAAATTTATCAACCTTTACCAATAAATCTTCCACTATTCCCCTTGGGTATGTTACTGATTTGTTTGCCAAGTGGATTGCCATTCTTGTTTGTTTGGGTTCGGGCAAGTCAAGCTTAGAGTAAAATGAATATGGCATGAGATTAATACTTATACCTGAATCCGCTAAAGCATGAGTGAGAGTTAAATTACCAAATTGGCATGGTATGGTAAAACTTCCAGGATCGGTCAATTTTTTAGGTATTTTGTTCAACATTGCTGCTGAGCATTGTTCATTTAGAATCACATTAGATACTTCTTCAAGTTTCTTTCGATTTGAAAGAAGATCTTTTAAAAACTTTGCATATTTAGGCATTTGTGCAACAGCCTCAACAAAAGGTATATTAATATGCAATGATTTTATATGTTCTAAAAACTTCCTGTATTCTTCTTCTTGTTTTTCCTTTTTCAGACGTTGTGGGTAGGGAACTGGTGGTTAATAACTCTTGATGGGGCTTGGCGGCGATCTTTTGTCTTCTGTTACTTCTTCATTTTTTTCTTTTGTTTTTTCAGATTTCTGCGTTTTAGAAAAAGAGTTAGTATTTATGAGAATTAATGGTTCTGAAATCTTACCGCTTCTGGTTGTAATCGCATTGACTTGCGCGTTAGGATTTTGCTCTGTGTTGCTTGGTAAAGTACCAAGGAATCTTTCATGTAAGACTCGAGCAATTTGACCAATTTGGGTTTCAATATTTAAAATTGAAGCTTGTTGGTTTCGGAGTGAAGATTCTGTAGTTACTCCTATTTTCTTCACTAATTCTTCGGTTGCTCTGTGTCTTTTGTCTGAAGCTTCTGCAAATCTAGACATCATTTCTTCAAAACTCTGTTTCTTCTCTGGTTGACTTTGTGGATCAAAGGGTGGTTCTCTTTGGTAGTATCCTTGCCCACTTTGCTTATACTTCTCGGCTTGATCCTTTTTGTATTCTTCATAAGGCTTCCAGTTGTTGTTTCGTGGCCTTCTTTCATCAAATCTATCTCCGGAGGAATAACAAACACTTTCCTTCCTTTTCCCATCTTCGTCAAGTGGACAATCTTTTGCAATATGTGGTCCACTGCAGTTGTCATAGCCTACATGAATGGCATGGATTGTTTGATTTACCTTTTTCATGTCTCGCCCCAAAGCGTCTAGTTTGGCATTGAGGGCTGCTAATCCATCGGCTTGTTCATCTGATGGCTTCTTTCTCAGGGATGAGTCTCTTGAAGAGTGCCACTGATGCGAGTGTTGGGCTAATTCTTCAATTAATGCATATCCGTCTGCTGGAGTTTTCTTTGGAATTGGACCCTGCGAATCAACCATTTGACGAGTAGTTACATTAATTTCGTTATAAAAAGTTTGCACAACTTGATGTGGATTAAGATCATGTTGTGGACAATTTTGGAGCATTTCTTTATAACGGTCCCATGCATCGTAAAGTGTTTCATCGTCCATTTGTTGAAAATTTTGGATTTTTGCTTTCATTTTAGCAATTTTAGAAGGTGGGCTAAACTGTTTAATAAATTTTGTTTTTAATTCTTCCCAAGTTTTTATTGTTCTTGGGGGTTCAGCCTTTAACCATCTTTTTGCTGCTCCCTGGAGTGTTATTGGAAATACTCGTAACATAACAGCATCTTTAGTGACTCCAGGAATATGAAAGTAATCGGCTATTTCAAGGACAGATTCCACATGCTGGTTGACATCTTCAGCATCTTTTCCTGTGAACAAAGTTTCCCATAGAAGATGTAGGAATTGGCCTTTTATTTCAAAATGTGTCCCATCTGGAATTGTCGGACGAACTAGTCCTTGGCCTGTTTCTTCTTGTGTGCGACTTGCATATTCTTCCAATGAAAGATTTGCAATGTCTGCCATTAGTCTTGCTTGTCTTCGTCGTCTGCGAAATTCTCGTTCCGGTTCTTGAAACTGTGGAGTCAAATGAGAGTTTGAACTCCTGGTCATACACTATCTGAGGAACAACAGGGTGAGATCTAGAATAATAATAAAATAAATTAAATTAATAAATGATTTCTTGCACTTAAAACCGTATTCCCCGGCAACGACGCCAAAAACTTGATGTGTTTTTAGACATACATATTTATATACCCAAAATGATATCACTTGTTTTTGGAATACTGAGGATAAATATTATCTTTGTAATGTCTTTGCATAAGTTTTGAATTTATAACAGGGAAATACCATGAATGAAAACAACACAACTAGGCAAGTGTACCTAATCGGTTGTAATATAGTAATGGTAAGTCTGGGTCGAACCCAAGGGAATTGGTTTAAATTAAAGAAAATCAATTATCAATTAACAATTTATAATAATAATAAAAGAGATAAGAGGGGGGTTTTGTGTAATTGAATTTGTGAAGAGATGGTGACAACAAATAAATGAAGAATAACAAGTTTGAAGTTTAACTGAACAAATAGTTTGAACAAATATGCTTTTACTCAGAGGCGATTACTTCCTATAATAATATTCTGATTGATAATAATGTGCAATGGATATTAACAAGTTAAATACCGATTTCTAAGTTAATCAGATTTCTTGGTCCAACAATCTAATTTTATTATTAAAAAGGATTATTAATTCCATTGGTCCTGTAAATTAATTATTCCAATTAATCATTTCATTTGTTCGTACTCTGCATGATTTATTTGTAGCTTTTGATATCAATGGTCATGAAAATCAAAAGTTGTATAGTTTGGTCCACTAATACAGTTTTGACATATGCATATAAGATTCTTTCTTTGTAACTTAACCTAGGATTTGGTCCATCACTAGTCATAAATATATATGAATCATATATATTATGATACAAGTTAATTTAGTAAGAATGGTCATCTATACTAAATATAACTCAGTTATAAGTTCAAAGATAAATTCTTAATACACATGAGTCGGTTAAATAAACATGCAAAGTAAATTATAAAACATGCAATATCCAATTTATATCAATCAAAATATAATTATAAGTTTCATCTATTCTAAGTAAAAGCACAAAGGAATTACTCCATAATCATAGACATGCAACACACTGAATATTTAAGAAAGCTAAACATAAGTAAGCAAACCGAATATCCGAGCTATGATGTTTCTTGATCGTTCGTGACTACCGCTAGCAAAGCTTTATTACTTAAGAAGGGAGGTCGAGATGAGGGTTATAGAGGGTGATATTCTCCAGGTGTGGAGTTTATGTATCTGAATGTGTGTCTCAAACAACAAGAGAAAGCCTCTATTTATAGTGCTGGCCAGACTAGATCGCGTCGCGATCCTATAGAGGATCGGGTCGCGATCGTGAAGATAGTGCGTATTTCAGTTGGCCACTTCCCCGACTCAGTGGACTGTAGTTGGTGGGTCGGGTCACGATCATCAAGGTGATCGGGTCGCGATCTCTGTAGTGTCGCGATTTTAAGCCCTTTGTCGCGATCCTTTTGTCAGCATTTTGTCACGCAATGGTCAGCAGATCGGGTCCCGATCTAGGTTGAGATCGGGTCGCGATCTAGGACCTGTTTGACTTAATTCTTCGTTTTTTCGTCCAGAATATGCTCTTTTTGGCTCTTTCTTTCCCGATAGTTTTTTACTCCTTTTTCTTCATTTCAAAGCTTTAATTCAGCTCCTTCTTCTTCATATTGCAATTTTTCCTGTGTTTTGGTAATTAAAATGAATAAGTACCTTTTATATTGAAATTAAACCAAAAACACATATTTAAGCACTTGATATTGCCCGAAATATATGTATAAATGAGGCAATATCAAAATACCCTACACTTGATCTTTGCTTGTCCTCAAGCAAACTACAATTTAAAACTCAGCTAAGAAATTTGATATCCAAACATTTTTCCAACTGCTATCACAGATCTAGTATTATTTGCCGATGTTAAGAAAAAAGTTTTAAGAATAAACATAGTAGATTATACCTAGTCTTATGTACGTATTTCTAACTTTCCAAAATTTTACATAAAATCTATCTCTATTAATGACAAATGTTTAGATTGAAAAATACTCATTTTTACATAACATTGAATATACCCTTAAAAATTTCTTTTATCTCAAGATCTTTTGTGAAGTTTCCCAAAAAATTATGCTGGACTAAGTTTATCAAGTTCAGTTATTTTCTCCATTTTTACCGCACCTTTGAAACTCGTGACTTTCTATGGAACTCTTGATTACAAATTTTCAACTCACAACTGTACAGAGTTTACTAATTCAAATTCCAAAGGCCACTAAGGAAATCCCATGACTTTCGATGACACCCGTGTAGCGAGCTTTCGACAATATTATCCCAAACCAGTTGGTTTTAGGTAATAAGGAGTAGAAATGTCCGTGGGCCCCATTTTATGTCTACTTGCTCGAATGTCAAAGGCCACTGATTGAATTTCCTTCCTGAGTCTCAATCTTATGGTGTAACATTACTTGATTCTCGCTTTTCATTAGATTTCTCATTTGAAGTTTTTTTAACGAGGCTTATTTTCCTCAATTTAGTCATAGCATTCGCGCGATTAGGGAAACTGACTCAACCTGTTTTGACAAAACTTGATTTTCAATGGGTCTATTTCGTTATTTATGCAAAACTTTTTGTAATTATCATTCTAACTACTTGTCATTTAAAGAATTAAATTTTATATGAAAATATTGAAAAACTAGAAAATAATAGCATAAAATCAAGTTTAACCTACGAATTTATTTTCAAAACATTTTTCTTAACAATTACCTTCTTAGCATTCAATTTTTGGAAATGATGTTTAAGATAAAATTTTTACTTGTCTCAGTTAATTATTGCAGTTTGACTTGTTTACCCTACACTTATTTTATACAATAATTTTATTGTATATATCTTTTAAATCATAGAGGGGTTTAATTGGAATGGACTCCCCTTGGGTAATGAATCGTGTTGTTTAAAGGACATCTTTCCACAGAAGAAGATTGCTGAACTGACTGCCAGCGTCTGATTAAACCTAAATTCTGCATCAATGCTCAGAAAAAAAATATCAACCACACCACGAAAAACACACCATTAAATAAAAACACACCACACTAAAATGAAATTCAAATAATTCAAATGTATTTAAATACACAAAAATAAATAACTCAATCATCAACATCATCAAAGGTATTCTGTATGAGTGCCGTGAAGAGATTACAAAAGTTAACCCTAATTAGGGTACGTGCATGCTATATATTCAAAAATAAGTATGGAAGGACAGGCCCGTTCAATAACCGATGAGCTAATCTAGTGGCACAAAATCAGGCGATAAATCAGAACCGCATCTTTGACTCAATCTTATTAATGACTCAACAATCTCCCCCTTTGAGTCAAATTGCGAATAGTCTTCATTCTTCAGGTTCTGGTTTCACAACTTTCAGTTCTTTCTCAAACACCTTCGGAATTAAGAGCAAGATCTGTTTCTAAAATGCGATGTACCAGGTCAGCATGTCATTGAAGAACCTCTTGTCATTCTCAGTATTGACTTTGGTCTTGTTGACAAGATCGAGAATTTTCTTCAGTGCTAGGGTTCGATAAAGATGTTTGTCTCGCAGAAAGAATATCCTCTTCACAGACTCCTTTCCTTCCTTGGATGGGTAAGCCACATTCCAATCATCCTTTTTGATCTTTCCGAGACGACGTTTCTTCAGAACATTTGGAGGTTTTTCAGCTGAACATTCCGGAGTAGAGTTCAGAACTGCAGCCACTTCTACGTCGAGCTTTGAAACTTCAAGAATATAACCCATGAGTAATTTCTTGACATGCTCATGAAGAATCTCATGGTCTTCTCTTCTTGAAAGGATGTTAAACAGACACACCCAATCAAATGGATTCATGAAGGGAAGATCGGCCAAAGTGAATTCATCCTTCTCCTCATTTGAACCTCTGCGAGCCAAGAACATGGCATTTCGGAAAGGAGATGTCACTTTTGACATTCTCAGAGTGAGCTTCACAATCTTCTTCAGGCTCCAAGAAAAATATTGAGGTTTGGAATGCTCTAGATAGAAGTTAAACAGCGTATCGTTGACAAAAGCCCGAGGTTGTGCGTTTGTCGTGAGTTCATAGAAGCAACGAATGAGAAACACTCTTGCCATCATCGGAAAGTCAAATTGCGAATTTACTTGATTTCCGACATCGTAAGAGCAATTCGGCTGCAACCAGTTCTTAATGGGCTGTGTGATAGCTTCCGACTTCATAGTTTCATAATCCCAATTATGAAAAAGGGCTTTCCGAGCTTCCAGTTCGATTGCCGCTTCTTGTTTGGCTGCCTCTTCGGCATCTAGCTTAATGCTGATTCGAAGAAGATCATCAAGTTCTTTTTCTATTGCAGCTCTGGCTAATTAAGCTGCCTCTGAAATGTCTATTTCTTCGTCTACATCATCTTCACCGATCTTCTGTGCCTTTCGTTTCGAAGGACCGGCAGATGTGTCACCAATATTCATTTTCTCAAACCAATTAGCTTTTGGTTTTTGAATGTCATCAGCAGACGCTTGAGTCCCTGGTTTCTTCACGTGGGTGATCTTGGAAAATATGGGTCGTTGGACAGGACTCTCAGTAGCCTTTTTCTTACCATCTCCCTTATCTTCTTTAGAGATGTTGGAGATATTGGTATTATTGTCTTCTTTCTCCTTCTCCTTATTTTTATCTTCCGGATTTTCAGACCCATCATCCCCATCATCGTTATTGGATTCGTCCTTATCGGATTCGTTATCGGATTCGTCCTTATCGGATTTGTCCTTTATGTTCTTGTCTCCCCCTTGTTTTGGAACGGCAACGTCTACCGAAACACCCTGGATTTTGCTCAGCAAGAGGAGAACAGGATGGAGCTTGTTCGTGATATGACCATGAAGGTAAGTTGTGAGGACATGATCATCTTCTTCTACCATCCGACGAATGTAAGTGTCAATCTTGGTGACACAGTTCCGAACCGCCTGAGTTTGCGAGACAGCAGATGACAAGACTGTTATAGTATTCTTAAGCTCGGCCTTCAAAAGTTGGATCTTTGTAGTTTTAGAGGCCACGAAATCCATTAATTCATTTTCCATGGCCAGATCTTCTTGCAGTTTATCAACTTTGGCTTGCAGGGAAGACGTCAGTTCGGAGTTCTCTTTTCAGAGGTCGGAACGAAGTGTGTATATCGCTTCTCTTTCCACCTTAAGGGTGTCTGCAAACCCTTGAATAACCTTTGTCATTTTGTCATTGTTAGACTCATTGGATTCTTTGAAGTCCTTCATGAAATGCAGAACATCAACTTCCAGGTTGCCAATCTTTTTGCCAGTCGGAAGTAGAAGGGCCCTGGTGTGTCTGAAGAAGTTTGTCCAGTTTAGAGGACAATTCTTGGAATTGCTCCTAAGTCATGGGAGCAGATGGTTCAGAAGAATTAAAGTTGACATTAAAGGGCGACTCAATGAAGTCAGCCATGTCATCCTGATCATCGTAAATCAGGACATCTTCATCCTCTTGTTCGGAAGTGGGTTCTGGAATTTTTGGTGAGTTGTGGGTAGAGTTGTTTGGGTGTGGGGATTTTTGTGAAGGAGAATTTGGTGGTGGAGAATGTGGTGGTGTTGGTTGATGTGGTGGAGATTTAGGTGTAGTAGGTGGTGTGGGTTTTGGAGTTGTTTCAGGAGTTGGAGTAGGAGGCCTTTGAAATGTTTCTTTAATGGGTGACATTGTGATCATCAGAGTGTTCATCCTCCGAGTGATGAGTCATAACCAGCTTCCAAAGCCTTCGTGAGCCCTTCAATGGGTTTTCAGTGTCAGAAGCAGCACCCCTACCCTTCCTCTTAACGATTTTCTTCAGATTCTTAAGCTTGTCAAAAGCGAGTTGATGCTTTTTATCAAGAATCCAAGCAGCAAATCGTGTCTTTTTGCAATAATCGACAACACATTTGATGTCGCTCGGAACACAACTGATCATTGCCATTGGAATGGTGCCAATAAAATCAAAGTCATTAGCTTTGGGCGTACCAAAGGTGACATTTGGCAAAATTTGAATCACCGTCATCACAGAATCAGTCATGATATGGATATCATGCTTCTCGATTGTTCGCTGAACAACGAGGGACCAAAAACAAGCACACGAAATATCTTGGTGTCGGAGTTTGTAATTGACACTGTCAACAATTTAGCTCCAAAGAATAGAACCATAGTCGAGGTTGACATCATTGTAGAGACCATAAAAGAATGAGTTGAACAATATACTTGCACTGTCAGTACCGTTTGTTCTTTCCGAGAAGCTCTTGAAAAGGATTGTGAAAAGGGCATTCCACTGAGGAGGTAAACCCTTCTTAGCAAATTTCGATAGTTGAGTAATGTCGCCTTTGTAGCCCATTTGGTAAAACAGACGAGGCAGAGTAACGGGTTGAAGAGACTCTGGATCAACCAAATCTTTGTCGTCTGTGAACCCTAGAAGTTTACTGACTCTTGATTTTGAAATTTTTGTTTTCATAGAACCCACCTCAAAAGTAACAGACTCCTCCGCTTTGTTGTAAAAGGCGGTGGAGTAGGCGGCGGAGAGAAAATAGATGGGGACAGAGGCGGAAGCCGTCATAGCCTTTGAAATTCTTGAGTATTTCAGGCACTCAATCATTGGGCGAATAAGTTCGCTGTAGTGGGAGGAGTTGAGATCGATGATCAAGTTCTGGTTGGCTTTGATTTTCAACATCAATGTTGAAGAAGTGTTGTCATTAGCAGAAGAGGAGCCGGCCATTGAAGAGGTATTGAGAAAGGAATTGCTCTGAAAAGATGATTGTTCTTGAGAGAAAGATGAAGTGCAGAGAAGAAAGAGAAGGCCTCAAGAAATCCTTTAAATATCTTTTGGATATTAACTAGGAAAGAGAAAATCCCGCTTTAGTCGATTCCTTTTCCCAAAAATTTCGCTTTATCATAATGAGTAGCCCCTAAGAGTCGCTTGTCAGACGGGTGAAAAGCAAGAAAAACTGCTATCATTAGGGTGACGTTGTAACTGACACGTCTTGATGACCTCATTTAAAATTCAAAATTGAATTAAAAGGCTGATGAGTTATTGTATCCAGGTCATCAGATTAAAACCTTATCACAGAGAAAACCAGAGTTAGAAAAATCGATAAGGATTTTTATGCAAGAGTGTGCCAAAAATAGAGAAGTAAAGCAATATTTATCTGGGGAATGTGTGATGTCGGAAAGACATAAAGACTGATTGATCCCGGGCAACGATCTCTTCCTTCGGAATCAAGAGATTCGGAAGTGCTTTTGTGGTTTCCCGTTGAATTACGATCAAATGATTGATAAGAATCATTGAAAGGAATCTTTTAAGATTGAAGGTTTCCATATGGTAGGTTTTGACTTTCTTTCAAATTCTGAAACGTGAGAGATGTTCGAAAGCGGAAGAAAGTACTTGTTTGACCAGAGAAGTCATTAAAACAAGTTAGGTAGGAGAAGCTTTTCTGACTAAGGAAAATTTTGGAATCTCAGGAAAAAAATAAAGCTGGATCTTTGTGGATAGAAATAACTTGGCTGTAGAAAATTTCATAAAGATCACGCAAAACAAAATTTGAGATTTCCGATTGTGTCCGTCAATTCCATAGGGTAGTTGGATTTTTGGGTTTCATTCGGAATGTTGGTGAATACAATTCCGAAATCATGAACACAGATTTTGTGTAACCATCAGTTTTCAGTGGTAATGCTGAAAACCTTCATAAGGGTTACGATTATATGGAAAGGTATTGTGTGGAGAAATTATAGAAAGGTCAAGAAAGGTTGATGAGTCTCACGGCGCATCATGGTGAAGATGATTTGCGATCTTCGACTAGAGTTTCCGAAATCATATACTGAAATTGGTTTATATTTCAATAATCATTGAATTTCGATTTTGGTACTTAGAAAGTGAGATAAGAAGAATTCCGTCAAATCATAAGAGTTTCATACTACGCACCATATACAAAAAATAAAATAAAAAAAATAAAAACATAAATTAATATGTCTGTAGAAGAATGCTGACGTAGATTCAGTTATCATGAGAAATCATTTATTGCTCATGCGAAAAGGATGGAAACGTCCAATCGTGTTGCCAATCAGCCGTCACTGCCTTAATGACGCGTAATTATAGCTGTAGACTCCATCATTACTTCAAAAAGTAATTTAATATCCGTAATTGGGAAGCCTAACCGGTGTCATGTTTGCCTATAAAAAGGAACCATTGTTAGTAGTAACAACACACACTCAAAGAAAATACCATCAGAAGATTCATCAAATGGCTCGTCGTCCCTACAACCGATTTGACAAAGTCAAAGTAAAGATGCAGGAAGGCGAGTATGCAGGCGGCATCTACGGCGGTGTCGTCATGGGAGTGTGGAATCACCGATATGAGGTGAAGATGACTACACTCAACGATGGTGAGGGGGTGGTCCCTTGACGGTTCATACCAGCTATCCCTTCTTGCAGCCTGTCCCACCAAGAGTCTTGGTGGAGTACAAACAATTTGACCTCATTGAGGTTTGGCACAAGCGGGGATGGTGGCCGGCGGTGATCACCCGCACAACTCCCCATAACCAGTTCCATGTGGGACTGGCAGATGGGACTCGCCTCTTTGTGGATGAGAGCGAGGTGTGCATCTACCAAGCTTTTCATCTTGGTGATCCTCCCATGTGGCACTACTACAAGTTGTAGGAACTAGTTGTTATCTTTTCTTTTGATGTTCTGTACTTCCTTCCTTCAGTCATAATAAAATGTGTCTTTCTTTTGCCTTTTGTTGATTCATTATCTGCATTCTTAAGCACAGCTAAAATTTCAAAAAAAAAAAAAAAATTAAAAAAATTCAAAGAAAAAAATAAAAATACAAGAAGATATTTTGATATTAAAAAAAAACTTTAAGTAAAAAAAATAACACATATTTTTGATGTTTTGATTTTTAAAAAAAATTAAGAGAAACTGTGAAAAGATTAAATGTACAAAAGGATACTTTCATTCCGAATCTTCCTCATTTTAATTTCGATTCCGAGGTATTCCGAATTTTGGAATCAATCAGAATTTCAGCTAGTTTTCGGAACAGATTCAGCTTCCATCATTCCGAGACCTTGAAGTATTCTGTTAAATGCCAGCTCAGGTAGGGCCTTTGTAAAGATGTCTGCTAACTGATCATTTGAACGAACAAAATGAATTTCGATGTTGCCATCTTCAACATGATCTTTAATGAAATGATATCTGAGTGGAATGTGTTTCGTCTTTGAGTGTTGCACTGGATTGTGGCAGATCCGAATAGCGCTTTCTGAATCACAATAAAGTGGAATACGTTTCATGTTGACTCCGTAGTCTCTCAGTTGGTTTTGAATCCAAATAATCTGAGAGGTGCATGAAGCAGCAGCGATGTACTCAACTTCAGCTGTAGAGAGTGACACGCACGTTTGTTTTCTTGATTGCCAGCACACAAGTTTGCCATCGAGAAGTTGACATCCTCCTGAGGTGCTTTTGCGATCTAATCCACAACCCCCAAGATCTGCATCGGAAAATGCTTGCACGAAAAATCCAAATCCTGATGGATACCATAACCCAAGTGAGGTTGTCCTTTTGAGATATCGGAATATGTTCTTCACGGAGGTGAGATGTGGCTCTCTAGGATTAGCCTGAAATCTACCATAGTAACATATATCAAACATAATGTCAGGTCGACTTGAAGTAAGGTAAAGAAGTGAACCTATCATTTGTCGATAAAGAGTGATGTTTGCTGCAGGTTTATCTAGCGAAGGAGTGAGCTTGGTTCTGAACGCCATCAGAACTTTGACTTTAGAATCTCCCTTCATTCCGAATTTATCCAAAAGTGACTTGGTGTAAGCTTCTTGATTGATGAAGATTCCTTCGGTACTTTGTCTGATGTTGAGGCCTAAGAAGAAGTTGATTTTCCCCATTGAGATCATTTCAAACTTTGTCTCCATCAGTTTTCGGAATTCAGCTTTTAGGCTAGGATGAGTAGATCCGAAAATGATATCATCAACATAAATTTGAACGATCATAAGATGAGTTCCTTCCTTTTTGCGAAAGAAGGTCGGATCGACAGAGCCTTGTTTGAATTTGGACAGCTTGAGGAAGCGAGCTAGAGTTTCGTACCAAGCTCTTGGAGCTTGCTTTAGACCATAAACCGCTTTATCCAACACATAACAATGATCTGGATGTTTGCAATTGACAAAGCCAGGTGGTTGTTCAACATAGACTGTCTCTTCTAGTTCTCCATTCAGAAATGCACACTTGACATCCATTTGATAGACATCGAAGCCCTTGTGTGCTGCATATGCAAGAAAGATCCAAACGGAATCCAATCTAGCAACGGGTGCAAACGTTTCTTCGTAATCAATTCCTTCTTCTTGACAATAACCTTTGACTACCAAACGAGCTTTGTTCCGAATGACATTTCCTTCTTTGTCTAGTTTGTTTTGGAATACCCACTTTATACCGAGAACAGATGCATTTTCCGGAGTCGGAACTAGTCTCCAGACTTTGTTGCGTTCAAATTCATTCAACTCATCTTGCATAGCTTGGACCCAGTCAGCATGATCAAGTGCTACTTTGACGGTTTTGGGTTCGATCTTAGAAATAAACGAATGGAACATGCAAAATTCCACTCTTGAAAATAATGCTGTTTGTTTTTCTTTGATCTGAGCTCGAGTAAGAACTCTGACAGACGTTTCTCCGATTATCTGAGATTGAGGATGATCCCTTGTCCATTTGAGCATTGGAGGATAATTCAGATCATATTCAGGATTAAGCTCCGTAAAAATTTCTTCTGCTTCCGATTGTACCTCTGACTGGTTGTCAATGTCATTATTTTCAATCTCATTCTCCCCCTGGAAATTTGCGTTAGATTCTGTATCAACAGAGTCTGAATTTTCTTCTCCGAGAGAAGGTGTGCTTGTCTCTGTTTCAGAAGACGAACCCTCCCCCTGAATGGGTGCAGAATTCTCCCCCTGGAAATGTTGGTTTCAAATTCTGGAGGTCCTTGTGTGGTGGGATTTGAAATCGGAATATTTGAAGTAGGAGCAGTGGTCGGAATCGGAACATCTGTTGAGTTGTCATGTGAGGTTTCGTTTTCACTGACTGCGCTGTCTATTATTTTCAGCAGCTCATCCCCTTGGTTATCTTTGGCTTTTGCTTCAGCTGACTTCGCAGTTTCAGGTTCATCGAACAAATTCATGAATTCCTCGTATAGATCCATAAGAGGAATTGTTGTTTTATTGGACTCGGGGAAGATTTCTTGTGTCTTCATTGTAGAATTTTTCATTCTGGAATTGTACCTATCATGAAAGGTGATGTAGTACGTTTCTTCAATCTTCCGAGATCGTTTGTTCAGAACACGATAGGCTTTTGAGGTAAGAGAGTATCCCAGAAAGATGCCTTCGTCAGCCTTTTCATCCCACTTAACTCGTTTTTCTTTAGAGTTGAAAATAAAGCACTTGGATCCGAAAACATGAAAGAATTTTACGTTCGGTTTTCTTTTGTTGAGGATTTCATAGGGAGTAAGATGAAATCGTTTGCTGATGTTCGAGCGATTCAGAGTAAAATATGCTGTTGCGATTGCATCGGCCCAGAAGTATAGAGGAAGTTTCGCAAAAGAAAGCATGGTTCGAGCAGCCTCACATAAAGAGCGATTGCGCCTTTCCACCACTCCATTTTGCTGAGGAGTGTAGGGAGCAAAAATTATGAGAAATTCCTTTGTTGACAACAAAATCATCAAGAATTTGATTCTTAAACTCAGTCCCATTATCGCTTCTTATCATCCAAACTTGCTTTCGGAGAAGAATCTCGATCTGCTTGATGAAGTTAATCATGTTGGTTGCAGCTTCGAATTTTTGCTTAAGAAAGAATACCCATGTAAATCGAGAAAAGTCATCTACCACAACCAAAATGTATTTGTTATGAGCAACAATTTCGATTGCAGATGGACCACAAAGATCGATGTGCAGAAGTTCAAGTGGTTCGATAATCTTAGTGTTGATTATTGTGGAATGACTCTTTTTACTTTGTTTTCCAAGCTCACAAGCATCACACAAGCGGTCTTTATCGTACTTGAGTAGCGGCAATCCTCGTACAAGATCACCAAGTACAAGCTTGTTAATATCTTGAAAGTTCATGTGAGATAAGCGTCTATGCCACAGCCAACTATCATCATTCGCAGCTTTTGTGAGCAAGCAAATGGCTGGTTTTCCTTGAATAAGTCGCATGTCTAAAGGAAATATTTCTCCTTTCCGTTTGGACTTCAGAATGATCTTTTTAGATTTCTTTTCAATCAATTTGGAACCATCTTCATCGAATGAAACTTTAAGGCCGGTTCCAACCACTATGTTGGGTGTTGAAATCAATTGATAGATGAATTAAGACTAAGGTTATATTAATAACACAATCAATCACACAAGGATAATATAAGAAAGCTAAATGAACAAGGTGAAATGAATAACTTGTGCCGAATGCTTGATTAGATCGTAAGGTTTTACAATGGGGTTTTCTATTTGGTAGTCTTACAAATACTCGTAATCTCACACTCTACACGGCAAGGTATCACTGATATTTATACTAAATCAGTGATATGAATAGTAAAACTTTTACAGAGAATATCCTATCAGTGTACTAGCCAATAGGATGATAGATTCATGCAACACGTATTGCACTATACGCGTGCACACAAAAGACAGATCAACAGGCTGTGAAGTCTTCGGATCCTCCATACGTAGCACTTCGGAGTCTTTAGACTTCGGGGTCTTCTATTTGTTTTCTTACTTCGGGGCTTCATTTTTCAACAGGTCTTCTAAAGGGGGCTTCGGATACGTCAGCACTTCATCACAAATATTCAACAATCTCCCCCTTTGTGTGAAGTGCATCCAAAGTCTACACAAGAAAATTTCTCTTGTAAGCCCTCTTCAAGGTTTTCCTCATCGCCAGATACCAGTTCATGTGATCCATGAACTTCTTCTTCTTCTCTGTTGAATTTGCATGACAAGCGTTTACGTGAGAGATCATTCCGGAGATAAAAGAGGAGGGATGGAGGCCAATGTAGTCTATTTCAAAGAACTTGATTGTGACTTCTGTTTCGTTTCGAAGTCCTTTGAAGACTACGCCATATGGTTCGTCTAGAATCTCTCCATTCTTGAATCTAGCTATGTTCCGAACTACAATGGGAGGAGTGTTCAATGGTTGTCTGTAGTAGGAACATAACTCCAAGTCGTGTTTTGCAAACCTCATCCAGTAATTATTAAGAAAACCCAGAACATGGATTTTGATAGCAAATATTGGTAATCCGGCTTGAGCTGCTTCACCACTTCGCAAAATCTCAAGAATTTCAATGAAGTCCATTGGATTCATTATTGGAAAATCGGCAATCGTAAATCTTGACTGATCATTATTCGCACCTCGGAGGACACTAAATTCATAATTTATGAATCCTTTGTAACTCTCAGCCTCCTTGATTGAGATGATTTGTTTGATTTTGTTCAAACTCCATACAACACTCTGACGTTGAATGTATTTGGCATGGAAGTTGATTTTGCTGGTCCAAAAATTTGCTTTCTGTTCATTTGGTACCGAAGTGACAAATTGGAGAAAAGCAAAAGTCTTCAGATTAAAAGGAATGTCAAGCTGGATGTCTTCGGAGTCAGTTGTCGCAAAACTCCGAAGAGGTAGCCTGTTGAGTACATTTGGATCTTGAAATCCAAAGAGTTTGATTGCCTCTATGGTCCATTCACCATCGTCACGAGCAAATTCGTTTATTTTGATCATCAGGTTGTAATCTGCCCATCTGGCCTTGTAGACCTCTTCCATGTGTGGGGCAATTATGCTTTCTAGTGATCGGTCTGTTGAGCTTCCAGGTCCGGCTGATCCACTAGCACCCATGGTAGTCGTTGTGATGGTTGAGATTGAAGGACCTGCTGTGGCTGCGGAGACTAATCTAGGCCTTTCTCCCCCTTGTGAAGCATGCCCCGCATGCTGAGCAGTGGTAGGCCTGCTCTGTGGCCTAGATAACCTATCAGAAAAGTTTATCATGGGCTGAAGTGCAGCTTTCAACTTTGCAGCCATGTCTTGTGTGAGAACTGCATTTGTTCGTTGCAGTTCTTCTGTGAACTTTGAAATGTCCGAAGCAGACTGGGCGGCTGTGAGCTCTTCTATTTTTGCTCTAGCCTTATCGAGTTGTTTTTCAAACTCAGTACTTTTCTGAGTTTCACTCCGAAGTTCTTGTAAAGTTTTCATAACTTTGGCATGTGACTTTTCAACTTTTTCGGTGAAGGCTTTTATTTTCTTGTCAATAGTTGTTACAGCAGACTCAAGTTTTTGTTCGAGTGATGATTGGATCAGACTCTGTTGATCCAAGAGTTTCTTCTCAAGCGTTTGTACGGAGTCCTTGATTTCGTTGGACATGGAGAACTCCAGAGATTCGATCTCTTCAGTGATGTCACCCAAAGTGGGTTTGGTGGGATCAAAACCAGTTTGAGCTTGAATGAGAGTGTCAAGCTTGGAGTTGAGAACTTTGTACTGTTTCATTAGTACAAATCCTTCATCTGGCAGGTCTTCATCGGACACTCCTTCAACATTCAAAGGAGCCAAATGAAAGGCTTCAAAGAAAGCTGCCAAAGTGGGGTTTTGTCTTGAGGGTGATGGGGGCAAGTCAAACTCTGGTCATGAAAAATCAATACCAGAGATGGGTACTTCGGAGGTTGGAGGAGCAGTTGTTGGTGGTGGTGGAGGTGGTATATCAGATGAAGTAATTGTGGTGGTTTGTTGAGCTGTTGTGGGTGGTGGTGGAGGAGGTGGAATAGTATGTGGTGGTGTGGGTGGTCTGGTTGTTTTAGGTGGAGATAGAGGAATAGTGGTTTGCAATGGAGTGGGTGGTCTGGTTGTTGGTGGAGGTGAAGGAGGTTGATTTTCAATTTGTTCTTCTTCATGTTCTTCTTCATAGACTGTGGATAGAGTCCTTTCTGAGTCCGAACACTCATCCACAGCCACTAGTTTCCTCTGCCTCTTCGGCTGTTTCCTCTTCGTAGTTGTTTTCACTGAAGTCTTTCTTTTCTTTTCATCTTTCTTTGGACCACTGGGTCCACCACCCATTTTCCTCTTTCCTTTTCCTTTTGGATTTGTCACGAGAGGTGCTTCTTGACTTAAATCACGAGTTGGGTAAGGAATCACTAGAGTGTTACGATAGGTGTTTACCTCATTGCATTCCATGTGGACTTTGGAGAGCATGACGTGTGGAATTTGAGCACCCGTGCAGGTTCATCATCCAAAGGAGGAATGACAATAGGAGTATATCGTAATTCTGGAAGAGAGACGTCAAGAACAACTCCAGCTTATAGATAGTGGGCATGAACGACGATTGCCTAAAATCTTGGATGTGCCATTTCTGTTCCCTTTAAGCTATGATTGATATGTGAACAGAAGTCATTCCAGAGTATGGTTGAGTAATCTACCTTAACGTCGTAGTAGATTCAATAGAGTATCGATTGGAATGATACACTGGCCGAGTCCAATCCTGATGTTCTTCATGAAAGACATCTGAGGAAGATGCTAAAGAAGTATCTCCATAAGTCAGGCAGTTGGTTTTTTTTAAAGTGCTAATCCTTTCCAGAGGAGGTGAGTAACCCATTTCATTGAACATCTCAATCAATTGTTCAGCAGAGGGAACAACCATTTCTTTAGAGTTATATACAGGAAGACGAAGGGCTTCAATGAAATTTTCTTTTGTCAACTGAACCTTCTTGGTTTTTCCTTTTGAATCGATGGCCTCATAGAACACCGATTTCACCTGTTTGTTGGAATCGAACAAAGCATTCGATGTATAGTGAGCCCTGTGAACCAGAGTCGCAGGGATTGAAGGAGTACAGGTAAGGGCATAGCCAAGAACAGAGTTCTTCAGGCATTCAACCAAGGCATCGATTGGTTGAGGGTAGAGTTGTAGGTTGTTGCGAAGAACCAGATTAGCAGACTGGCTCTTGATATTTGGGATCGACATTGCTTTTGTGGTTTGAGATGAAGCTTCAGCTGCCATTGATGGTGAAATGAGGAAGATGAAGAAGTTGAAAGAGTTAAGGATTTCTTCGAGAGTAAGTTTGCAGAGAGAAATGAGAGTTGTGTTTGCGTAAAGAGTGTAACTGAAGATGTGAGAGGTTTATATAGTATTCGCGGTCCCTAGGTCATTTAATTTACGATTGAAATGGTCCTGTAGGAGACGGACACCTCAGCATCTGCTCGTCCCACTATCTCTGCAAAAAGGAGAAACGTACGGCTGTCAGTTGCAATGATTCAAAATTTGAACCGCCACTTTTGAGAAATCTTTATGGTTAAGATTTTCCATTAAAAACTCATTGACAGCTGTAAACAAACGGTTATATTTCAAGGAATGTTTGTCTCTGAGATTGATCATAAATGTGGAAATCATTTGAACATTAAATTGACTTCGTATTTATGAAAAATTATGACCGTTGTTGTTGCACTTCAGAGTGAAAGCACAAAGTTATGTTTGACTCCGAAGAGTGTTCTTTCACTTCGGTGATTAACATGTGATTGCAAAGTGTTTGTCAATGTACCGAAGTCCATATGTTTTTCTCTTTGTTTTTCTATGAGTTTTTGGTTTTACTTTTGACTGATGCAACATAACATTTATCCTTAACTTCCATGAATATTATGAAAAGATGATTTAATGAATTCATGTTCATAATCATTCGAATCATGTTGGAAGTCCATTTTTCATTTTGAAGTTTGTTTGATTCAATATCAGTCATGAATGTATAAGTTTAATCACCCCATCACTAACTTGATTTCGCATTTGGAAACATGTTTTGAGTTGTGCTTATGTGCTTCAAAATTTTCAAATATAATAAAGATAACATCCTTTGCATTTGAAATTTAAAGAAGTTTTCATTCATGAATTGAGCATTAGAAGTGTTTTAGAAATTGGATTGTTTTGAAGATTCTTTTGAAAAATTTATTCCTTTTCATCAGTTGAAGTGTTTGGATACTAAACTCTGATGACAAGCCTTTGAGCTTCGTACACCACTCCAACTTTATCATTTAAGATAGACTACTTGAAATGTTCATATTCTCTACAAAGTACTCGACTATGTTATAGGAGCTCCTTGTATCGTTATTTAAAACAGAAGAATAAGCCTTTGAATGCTAATTTTTCTAACTTTTGCATTCCCTTGTTTATCTTTTTGTCTTTGTTTGTCTTTGATTATTTTGAAAATTGTTTTCTAATTTTCTTTTTGATCCTCTTTCAATTCTCCATTTTATCTTTTCAATTTTGGATTTTCATTATCCGAAGACACAAAACATCACCATATAGTTTCCTTCTTTGGTGCCCTTTATTTTTGTTTTAAACAATCCTTGTGGTTGAAAATCTTCTTATTGTTCAATTTTGTACCACTAATGAAAAGAGATTTAGATTTACTTATCAAACAATGTTGGTACTATTTTTGAGGAAAAGTTCGGAGGACTTGAGTTATCCTGTGCAGTTTTGAGGCTACATGATTAATTTGAAGTTGAAGCGAGTCAAGTTCAGAAGGGTGGTTAGAAATAGACATTATGTTAAGGTTATTGGAATCAAACAAGGCTTCAGATTGTAAAATAGCCTTAACCTCACTTCGAAGTCTGTTTTCTTACCAATGTTTCAAGTCGATTCCCAAATACCTTTTAGTGCAATAAGGTATGATTATCAGAATCTAAAATCAAAGTTTTGTCCTTTACTTGGTTAATTCATGAGAGAAAGGTTAAACTTTGTCATTTTGCATCAAAATTTTCGTATCATTTGGTATGAATTTTCTTGTTTTTGAATTTCCTTTGACTTAAACAACTCTTTATTTTTATCCTTAAAGAACGAAGTCAACTTATGTTTAAGTGATTTTCAAATTTGAAGAGTTTATTTTGAAGAAAAGTTTGTTTCGCAGATGTCCGAAGTGATATTTTGGTTCGGAGTACTGCGGTGCAGTTCCAAGTGTTTTTGCTTGTTTTACTCCGATGAGCTCCGAAGCCAAAATTGACTTCGGGGGTCTGCGGAGTATTGTGTTTTTGTAATTTTTGAATTTGCATAAAAGAGTAAGAGTGAGCAAATCTGGAATTTATTGAAGAGTTGATCCATCTATCATTCCAAGTCCACGGACGATTCTTGTGAATGCTTCTTCATTCAGAGCCTTTGTGAAGATATCTGCCAACTGTTCTATAGTGTGAACAAAGTGCACCTCAATATTCCCTTCCTCAACATGACTTTTGATGAAGTGATAGCGAAGAGCTATAAGCTTCGTCTTGGAATGTTGAACTGGATTGTGGCATATACGATTTGCACTTTGAGAGTCACAGAACAAAGGAATTTTTCTCATATTAATGGCATAGTCTTTCAATTGACTTTGAATCCAAATGATCTGCGAAGTACACGCTGCAGCTGCTACATATTCAGCCTCTGCGGCGGAGATAGAGACACAAGTTTGCTTCTTGGATTACCACCTGATAAGTTTTCCATCTAAGAATTGACAACCCCACGAAGTGCTCTTGCGATCAATAGAGCGTCCACCAAGATCGGAGTCTGAGTAAGCTTGTATGTAGAAGCCAGAGTTTGCTGGATACCACAGACCATAAGCAGTAGTTCCATGAAGGTATCGGAATATTGTCTTAACCGCAGCCAAGTGAGGTTCTCTTGGGTCAGCCTGATATCTTGCACAATTGCAAACTGCAAACATGATGTCAGGACGACTGGCTGTAAGGTAGAGTAGAGATCCGATCATACTTCGGTATTGCTGGATGTCCGTCTTCGGTTTATCCAATAAAGGATTCAGCCTTGTACCTGCAGGCAATGGAACTTTTGCTTTGGAGCAGTTAGTCATCCCGAAGCGTTAGAGCAAACTCTTCGTATACTTTTGTTGATTGGTGAATATCCCCTCCTTGGATTGTTTTATTTGTAATCCAAGAAAGAAATTAATCTTCCCCATCATACTCATTTGAAATTTGCTTTTCATCAGTTTTTCAAAATCTTTTGACAAATTAGGGTCAGTAGATCCAAAAATTATGTCATCTACATAAATTTGGACTAACATCAAGTGAGATCCAACTTTCTTTCTAAAAGTGTTGGATCCACTGAGCCCTGTTTAAAGTTTGATTCTTTCAAAAATTTAGTCAAGGTCTCATACCAAGCTCTTGGGGCTTGTTTTAAACCATAGACTGCTTTGTCTAGCACATAACAATGATTCAGAAGAGTTTTACTTTCAAAGCCAGGTGGTTGTTCAACAAAAACGGTTTCCTCGAGATCACCATTTAGAAAAGCACATTTAACATCCATTTGATAGACATCAAAGATTTTGTGTGCAGTATAAGCTAAAAATATCCGAACTGATTCGAGTCTGGCAACAGGAGCAAAAGTTTCTTCATAATCAATCCCCTCCTGTTGACAATAACCCCTGACAACCAGCCTAGCCTTGTTCCAAACAACATTGCCTTCGGTGTCTAGTTTATTACGGTATACCCATTTGAGACCAACAATTGAGGCATTTGCAGGTTTTGGAATTAGCCTCCAAACTTTGTGTCTTTCAAATTCTTCTAATTCCAACTGCATTGCTTCAATCCAGTGTGAGTGATAAAATGCATCTTTAACGTTCTTAGATTCTACCTTGGAGATAAAGACATTGAATATGCACAACTCTGAAGTTTTCTTAAGTTCTATTTGTCTTTGGTGAAGTTGTGCACGAGTCAATACTTTATATTGAACATTACCGATGACAAGTGATGGTGGATGATTTCTCGTCCATTTGTCCAAAGGAGGATAGTTTGGATCAAAGTCAGGAGGTCCTTTAGCATCAATGTCCTCGATGTCTGAGGGATATCCCAAAGTGGAAGGGAAATCACCCATTAGTAAGTGATTGTTTGAATTTGTGTTGGTTTGTGGTGTGTGCATTTGTGAAGTTGAGTTTGATGTGTGGTCCCCCTGGACATGTGTTAGTGTTGAGGAAGTGGTAACTCAATCTGAAACGATTGTTGCGGCTGAATTCAGAGTGGCAATCTCTGGCTCCCCCTGGATTGTTGGATACATGGATATGATATTTGAGATTGACTGGGGAGTAGAGATAGAAGTGTTGGTTCCTTTTGGACTGTTGTTTGACTCCCTTTCAACACTGGCAGTGCCTGCACTTCGGTTTGATGGCTCCCCCTCAACACTTGCATTTCCCATACTTTGGTTAGATGGCTTCCCCTCAACAGATGATGGTCTTTGTATGATGCTTGTAGAGGAATCATCAGGTCCATCTGTGAGCTTGGAGAGTTTGGACTCTTGATTGTCTGGTGCTCTGGCTTCGGAGTCCATGGCCCTTACAGGTGGATCAAATAAAAGTGCGAAGTCTGTGTCAAATGTTGTGATTGGAACAGCATCTACAACATGCTTTGGAAAGATTGAAGACATGGGAAATGGATGCAGAGACTTCTTGATGTAGTAGTCATCAAACCTTAGATTAAAGGTTTCTTCGATTTTGCGAGTTCTCTTGTTCATGACTCTGTAGGCTTTTGAATCTTGAGAGTAACCAAGGAAGATTCCTTCTTCTGATTTGTCATCGAACTTGGTCAGGTGATCCTTCAAGTTCAAGATAAAACACCTACAACCAAAGATGTGAAGAAATTTGACATTTGGCTTTCTTCGGTTGAGTACTTCGTAAGGTGTAATATGAAATCGTTTGTGAATGTAGGATCTGTTTTGAATAAAGCATGTAGTAGAAATAGCTTCAGCCCAGAAGTACATGGGCAAGTTTGCGAAATTTAGCATAGTTCTAGCTGCTTCACACAAGGAATGATTTCTTCTTTCCACAACCCCATTTTGTTGAGGAGTATAGGGTGCAGAGAAGTTGTGACTAATTCCCTTTGTTTTCAAGAATCCATCCAAGGTCTGATTTTTGAACTCCGAACTGTTATCACTGTGCACAGTTCAGACTTTCTTGTTGAGCATCAATTCCATTTTCTTTATAAAGTTGATGATTTCTTCAGCAGCATCTGATTTGTTTCTTAGGAACAACACCCAAGTGAACCTTGAATAGTCATCAACAATAACAAGAATATAATTCTTCTTTCCTATTGATTCCACTGCGGACGGTCCACACAAATCCATGTAGAGAAGAGAAAGGGGTTCGGTGATTTTGGGGTTGATCACTGTAGGATGCCTTTGTTTTGTCTGCTTGCCATGTTCACAAGCAGAACAAAGAGGATCATTATCGAACTTGAGAGCAGGCATACCTCGAACCAAATCCATAGCCACCAATTTGTTCAAGTCTTTGATGTTCAGATGGGCAAGTCTTCGGTGCCATAACCAACTGACATCGGAGTTGGCTTTGGAGAGAAGACATAGGGATTTCCCACCGGTCACTGGCTTTAGATTTAGGGGAAACATTGATCCCTTCCTTTCTGATTTCAGTAAGACTTCATTTGTTGCTTCTTTGGTGATTACACTCCCTTGGTTGTTGAATGTGACAGCATTGCCTGTTCCAACCACCAATTGAGATATACTCACAAGGTTATGTTTTAATCCTTCAACAAATGCCACTCGGCTGATAGTGAATTGGCCATTTGTTATTTTTCCATATCCCCGAATTGGACATGTTTCATTATTACCAAAGCGAACATTTCCAGCATCATCCAAATTTCTGTAGTCCCTGAGATATTCCTTCCTCCCAGTCATATGTCTTGAGCAGCCACTATCCATGTACCATTTTGAATCATACCGCTCATCAGACATAACCTGCAATCAATCAAGAAGAAGTTGGTACCCAATCAATCTTGGGTCATCAGGGTAAGCAAAGGATTCTTGAATCCATTTTTCTACGGCCTCTTCAGGAATTTCATTTGCATTTAAGTTAATCAGATTCTCCGAAGCCTTATGTGATGAACAAGATTCCGAAGTGTTTGAGCAGGATTTCGAAGAGTTTTTAGTTAAAAATGATGAGTCCGAAGTAACTGACAAAATGGCAGACTTCGGAACCCATTTTTGAATAGAAGATTTTGACTTTGAGGATTTTGAAGATTTCTTTTTACTCGAAAGATTTGACGTAATTGAAGATTTTGAAGTTTTTGTTTTTGCAGTTAAGTTTTCTTTCAAGTCATTTCTTTTCCAATTTTGTTTTGGTTTTTCAATTGTTGACTTCGTTGAAATTGAGCTGCACAACGTGGAGGTACAAAGATACTCTTCGTATGCCATTTTGAAGTCATTTAGTGAAAGATTCTTATCTTTAAACAGATCCAAATTTTGGTCCAGCCACTAGTGGAATGTATCTATCAAATTATTTCCTTTTGAGAAAGTTTTCTGCTTGGGTTTTTGAAATTTTGGATTTGGAAAGTTAGGTTTCGTTGGTGTAAAAGTTGGTTTTTCATTTCGACCTTTGACTTCTGAGATTTTTGTGCAGACGGGTTTTGTACCAGACGTGGAAGCGATTGCTTCATTTTGTTTCAAATCTCCTAAGGGAACTTTTCTTTTCACAAGATTCAAGGTTTGTTTGGTTTTCAAGTTCGCAACAATAGGTTTTTAAATTGGTTTTGAAATCACTATTGTTGGTTTTGATTTTTGTGGAACTTGTGGTCTTTTCAAAATTTGAGGTTTTTGTGTCGTGGTTTTGTTGGTAAATCCTTTTGATTTTGACACTGCATTTTCTGAATTTTGTGATAAAGGTACACACTCACAAGATTCCATCAATTGAAATATATCCATCTTCGGAGCTTTGGGTTTTTTCACAACTTGAATTTTTTTGTAGTTCTGATTTGTGTAAATGTGATCGTCGTTTTTGAGATTCAATAAGTGTGACATGTTTTCAGGTATCTTCTCTTTTTCAAAACAAAGACGATTATACACGCTGTGACCATATAGATCTTGTTTTCTTATATTAATTTTCACTTCCATTCTTTCATTCATTTCGTTTTCGACCATTTTGGAAGAAGAGAAAAATCCTTCATTTGTAATCGTGGAGTTATCCTTTTCAAGAAGTTTTTGTAAATCGTTGTTAATTGAGGGTAATCCACCGGGTTTTACAAAAATTGTGTTTTTGAAATAAGAAATCTTAGGATAGATACATGCCACTTTGACAAGTCTTTTTGAATTGTCCTTAAGATATTGATCATAAAAAGGGCATTCATCTGTGATTTGCATTTTGGAGTTTGAGGTTTCTTTGGTTTCAAAAAATTTTGATTCACAACCTATTTCTGTTTTTCCTTTGTCCACCGAAGACAGTTGTGAAATGTCTTCGGAGATCGATTCGGATACAGAGGACGACTTTAATAATATCAAAGAAGAACAATCAATCTCCTCCATGTCCGAATCACTTTCAGAATCCTTCTCAGACATGTTATTGACAAGTTCCTTTTCTTTTGTTTCAATTTGAGGTACAGCCTTTTTCAGGATGGGAATTTCTTGCGGCAATATTTTCAATAAATTATCAGCAGTTAGATGTTTTTCTACATATATCAGGCCATGTTTGTATGAGGGATTTGTAACTTCGGAACCTGATACTATGGATTCGCATTCATAGGATATACTATCAACTTCCTTTAATTTAAACTCAATGAAAGGCAATAGTTGTCTATGTTGGACATTGCAAACATCAGCTGAATGATAAATTCTGGTAATATGCGCATATAATCGTTTGGCTGTTTCACAAAATATGTTTCGCTGTTTCAAGATTACATCATGATTGTTTAGGAATTTTTCTCTATTTTCTTCTAAGAAGGAGATTCTAAGATTGGATTTTTCTGATGCTAGCTTCAGGCTCTCTACTCTCCCCCTCAAGCTTAGAAGCTCCTGCTCAGTGAGTACTTCCCTATTTTTAGCATCAATGAGTAATTTATGCATAACAGAGCAATCACGAGTTATTTCATTTATAATTGGAGCAGAATGAGAAAAAGGAAATTTGAAAGATGAAAGAAGTTTTGATACCTGTTCTGGGATTGTCAAGCGGGTGTCGTTTGCCATCAAGCACACCTCCTCATCATCATCAGAAGAGTCTTCAAACCAAGTCTTTGGAGTATCAGCAGCAATCATTTCCAATCCCTCCGAAGTAACAAACCCGAGACCCACAGTCGCTTCAACCTTCATCATTTCCTCATAATTCAACTTCTCCGAAGTGTCCTTTAGAAAGCTCTTACCAACATCATAGTGTTGGAAATCAATGTTCAAGTTATGAGTTTCAAAAACTAGAGTTTGCAACGGAAGCAAAAAACATGAACACAAATTTCACTTTCAAGAGGATCATGCTACATGCATGTAGAGATAAGATGAAGAACAAGCATAGATAGAGTTCATGAACATACCCTTTCTTCTTGACCTTAGTTGGACGATTTGAAGAGGCTAGGAATCAAGGAAGATCCCTTCTATAGTTGATCCACCACAAGCTTGAACACACTAGAATGCTAGTTCTAAAACTTGCAAGATAAACACCTTTAATCCTTGAAGCTTGAAAACGATTTTTTGGCAAGAGTTCAAGGGAGAATATGAGAGTGTTTTGGCTGATATCTAAGCATGAAAGATGGGTCTCCACTACCTTCAAATGGCCGGCCAAATGGTGTATAAGAACCAAGAGAAAAGTGGGTTGAATAAACTAATGAAGCATGCAACTTTTACATGGTCAAATCTTGGGCAATGAGAGAATATCCCATGCCTTTCTCAAGTTCCCACATGCATCTTTTCTTCCTCATATATGGCCGTCCATAAGGGTAGAATAATCAATATATTTATTCCATCTTTATTATTTATAAACTTGTATCATAAAGTTTATAAATAATAAACTTTCACACTTGTGTTTAAATGGAATAACACTTAACCACTTAATCACATTCATAAACCAATTTATCATGCATCATAAATTATATGTATATACATATATATATATATATATATATATATATATATATATATATATATATATATATATATATATATATATATATATATATATATATATATATATATATATAATGCACATGTTGCATTTAATTTATCAATTAAATTAAATAAAAGGTTTACATATAAATCAATTAAAATTATTTAACAACTTAAACAATTTAATTGTTATACTTAATTAATTCATCATACGAATTAGTAATCAACCTTTAATTTTGTAGTTATTATTATTTACCTCAAATAATAATAACTTACAAGATTAAATTGCAAGTTCAGTATCATTTGATGTTGAATCAAATTTAACATTCCAAATGATCAAATGGTGTCAAACTTGTTGTTGGTGTGACCCTATAGGATCATGTATTACTAGTAACATCATTTTATGATCATCCTTGGGCATATAGAACTAACAATCTCCCACTTGCACAAGGTTGCATCATAGAATGATATCGACAGTGATAGACGTCTAGCAACACTTCACTGTCCCCAATAACACATGACTTATTGCCATTCAACAACATCCAATTCTTCAAAAGCACGAGGCTCTAATTGATGTACAAGGTTATGTATCAATTATCCCTTTGCCACAGACATCATGTTGAACATGAGACATGGATCTTAATCATTCTCATTTTATGTTCAACTTTCAATCAGGCGCCTTAGATGTCTAACTCTCAACACATAAGAGGAACAAATCCCGTCTTGACTACATACGCCCCCTTATGTAGTTTGTACTATACTTGAGTATGGTCTGTATGGTTGTCTATATTTCAAGAACAACGGTGAACCAAATCAAAGCACAGCACTCCCTACACTTGAGTCCCAAATATGTATCTCAGGTCTAAGGATACAATGATAATACCTTTGTTCAAGAATCACTTATGATAATGATCCATGAAGTGATCTTGAAGCGGGTCAAGTCCAATACTTGTTCACTGACAAGTACCTATGTATTTGGTTGTAACTTTTTGCTACTTTTATCCATAAAAGTCAACCAATCCAATTCATATTAGTCTTACTTCACAATTGCTCCCACAACTATGATCGACTATGGACATTTAGAATAATTAGATTATTCAAGGATTAAACATGCTAATAAAACACAAAATTATGTATGAAACATCACGTCACATATATTACATAATTATTGTTGTTTACATAGTTTCATATTCATAAAACACTAAACACAAATCAAATCCATTCATTAGAAAAACGAAGTCCTATACCCTTAGCGTGACTTTCATGCTTAGCTTGGGGTAAAGGCTTCGTGAATGGGTCTGCCAAATTCCGATCTGTATGAACCTTGTGAATACTTATTTCACCATTCTTAACTTCATGTCTTATGTAGTTATACCTTCGGTGAATGTGTTTGGTCTTTTGATGCGATCTAGGTTCCTTTGCTTGAGCTATTGCACCTAGATTGTCACAGAAGATTTCTATAGGGTCCCGAATGGAAGGAACAACCCTAGATCTTCAATGAACTTTCTCATCCAGACAGCTTCTTGAGCAGCTTCTGAAGCAGCAACATATTCTGATTCTGTAGTGGATTGTGCAATCACTTCTTGTTTGGAACTCTTCCAAGCCACGGCTCCTCCATTTAAAATAAAGACATACCCAGATTGAGATCTCGAATCGTCCCTATCTGTTTGGAAGCTTGCGTCAGTGTAACCCTTTACTTTTAAGCTTTCTTCCAAACCACCGTAAACTAAGAACATATCTTTAGTTCTTCTCAAGTACTTAAGAATGTTCTTTACAGCAGTCCAGTGGGCTTCACCTGGGTTCTGTTGATACCTACTAGTCATGCTTAAGGCACATGAGACGTCTGGTCTAGTGCATAACATGGCATACATGATAGATCCAATTGCCGAAGCATATGGGACATGTTTCATCCTTTCAAGTTCAGCCTTAGTGGTTGGACACTGAGACTTACTTAGGATGGTGCCATGTGGTATTGGCAAGAATCCTCTTTTGGAGTCTTGCATCTTGAACCTTTTCAAGATTTTATCAATATATGCACTTTGGCTTAGACCAATAAGTCTCTTAGATCTATCTCTATAGATCTTTATGCCTAATACATAAGCAGCTTCTCCTAAGTCCTTTATTGAGAAACAGTTCTCAAGAAACGCTTTGACACCTTTTAAGGTTGGGATGTCATTTCCAAATAAAAGTATGTCATCTACATACAATACTAGGAATATGACTATGCTCCCACTAGCTTTCTTGTAAACACAGGAGTCATCCTCATTTTTGATGAATCCATAATTTGTAATCTTTTCATCAAAACGGATGTTCCACGTTCGAGACGCTTGCTTCAATCCATAGATAGATCTTTTAAGCTTGCACACTTTGTTTGGATGCTTAGGATCGACAAAACCTTCAGGTTGATCCATATAGACATCTTCCAATAGGTGTCCATTAAGGAAAGCGGTCTTGACATCCATTTGCCATATCTCATAATCATAGTACGCGGCTATGGCAAAAAGTATCCTAATTGACTTAATCATTGCCACTGGTGAAAAGGTCTCATCATAGTCAATACCATGAGTTTGTGAGTATCCTTTAGCGACAAGTCTTGCCTTAAAAGTGTGAACATTTCCATCCACGTCGGTTTTCTTCTTGAAAACCCACTTGTTCCCAACAGTCTTACAATTGGTGGGAAGATTAACCAAGTCCCATACTTGGTTATCGTGCATGGATTGCATCTCAGTGTTCATGGCTTCAAGCCATTTATCAGATTCAGGATCTGACATTGCACTCTGGTAGTTGACGGGTTCATCAGAATCTATCGTATAACATTCCTCTTCCATCACTAGGTAACCATACCTTTCAGGTTCAAATCGAACCCTACCAGATCTGCGAACACCTTGTGTTACAACTTGTTCCAGGTCAACTGTTTGTTCAGGTTCAACAATTTCTTGTTGAATGCTAGATCCAATTTCTTGTGTATCAGGCTGTGGTTCCTGAAGTTCTTCAAGCTCCACAAACCTCCCACTAGCCTCTTCCGTCAGAAACTTGTTTTCTAGGAATTCAGCTTTTCGAGAAATAAATATCTTATTATCGATGGGATTGTAGAAGTAGTATCCAAGACAATCTTTCGGATACCCTACAAAGATACATTTAGTTGAACGGGGCTCTAGTTTGTTTGAAGCTTCTTGTCTTACATAAGCTTCACAACCCCACACCTTGAGATAGGATAAATATGGAACCCTTCCATGCCATATCTCATAAGGCGTTTTATCAACCTTCTGACTAGGTGCCATGTTTAGGAGACGAGCAGCTGTTTGTAAAGCATAACCCCAAAATGATAAAGGTAGAGTACTTCTACTCATCATGGATCGAACCATATCCAATAGTGTTCGGTTTCGCCTCTCAGATACACCATTAAGTTGTGGTGTTCCAGGTGGAGTAAGTTGTGAAACAATTCCACAAGTCTTAAGATGATCCATAAAGTTTGTAGTTAAGTACTCACCTCCTCTATCAGAACGTAGAACTTTAATTGTTTTGTTGAGTTGGTTTTCCACTTCACTTTGAAACGTTTTAAACATTTCAAATGCCTCATGTTTATGTTTAATCAATTAAACATATCCAAAACGACTAAAGTCATCAGTGAAGGTGATGAAATATCTTTCACCATATCTAGTCATTGGCTTGAAAGGACCACATACATCCGTATGTATGATTCCCAACAAGTCCTTTGCCCTCTCAGTGGTTCCCGAGAAAGGAGCTTTAGTCATCTTGCCATGCAAACAAGATTCACATATATCAAATGAGTCATTCTCATTTGCCTTCAAAAGTCCACTCTTTTGAAGTTGGGATATGCGATTCTTGTTTATATGTCCAAGGCGACAATGCCATAGTTAAATTTGACTCAAATCACATTTGGGTCTCTTGGTGAAAGTGTGGTATAAAGAGCCATGGTTAGACTTTTCATCAAGGTTTAGTTCATAAATTCCATTTAAAGGCCTAGCCTCAAAATAGAATACATTGTTTTTGTAAACACAAATGTCATCATTCATAAAACAAAAATCAAATCCACATTGTCTCAACTTAGCAACCGAAATAATATTCCTAGTCAAGCTAGGAACATAGTAAACATTCAACAATGTCAAATACAAGCCATTAGGTAGTAATAAATCAAAACTTCCAATTGAATCCACCGCAACCCTTGCACTGTTTCCAACCCGGAGTACTACCTCGTTTTCCTTCAGTCGCCTACTCCTTTTGAACCCCTGCAACATATTACAAATGTGAGTTCCACAACCAGTATCAAATACCCATATGTTAGGAGATAAATTATAAAGTTCTAGGTCTATCACATAGATACCTGAAGTGCCCTCACCGGCCTTCTTCTTCTTCAACTCCGCAAGATAGGTAGGGCAATTTCTCTTCCAATGCCCAACTTTGCCACATTCAAAACACGCGTCTTCTTTGGCAACTTTTTCCTTCTTCTTGGGCGGACGGGATGTTTGGACAACTTTCTTGCCCTTTCCTTTGACAACCTTTTCCTTCCCCTTACCCTTGGAGTTGGTGGGGTGTTCGGGTCTAGTTCTCTTTGTGCCACCTTCCTTGATCATGAGAACTTGAGTGTTTTTCTTAGGCAGATTCTTTTCCGCGGTAATTAGCATCCCATGCAATTCCGGGATAGTCTTGTTGAAACCATTCATGTTATAATTCATGACGAAGGGATCAAAAGACTTTGTCAAGGAGTTAAGGATCATATCCGTTGCTAGCTCTTCGGGCATCACAACTCCAAGACGTGCCAAATGATCAATGTGACTCTTCATTTTGAGCACATAAGAGCTAACTGACTGTCCATCCTCCATCTTGCAAGCATGGAAATCCCGAACAGTTTCGAACCTTTCTGTCCTTGCAAGTTGTTGGAACATTTCCTTCAATTGATTAATCATGTCATAGGCCGAATGATTCTCCAAATCCTTCTGAAGGTCAGGAATCATGGTTGCCAACATTAGACATGATGCATCAATGGAGTCATCCATCTTTTTAAGCCATGCATCGTGTGCGGGCTTAGGGATGGCAGGGGGCTCTTCAGGAAGTGGTTCATTGAGAACATATTCTTTCTTTTCTTGTTTGAGAACTATTCTCACACTACGGTACCAATCCAAGAAGTTGGTGTGGTTAAGTTTTTCTCCCTCAAGGAGAGACCGTAGTGAAGTTTTGTTTGGAGCCGGGTTTGTTGTGTTTGGTGCCATCTACAAAATTTTAACAAGGTTCAATTTAGTAAATTATGATATTAAGTCCTTAATGATTAATACCCTTTCTTGTTTCATAAACTTTAATTTATTAAGGTCTAGAATCCAAGTTGCAATACGCATAAGCGGTTAGGTATCCTTTATCCCGCCTATTCGAATCAACAAGGTAGGTAACGATTTACCAATTATCTCCAAATATAATTTCTAGAGTTATGGGATCCCATTATAACCTTTATAAGTTTGGCATGTTTGATCCCATCTATGCCTTGGATTTCTAATGCTTAGGTGATCTTTATCACAAAATATTTCCAAACAAATAATCCCAATTAATGGACGTGTAGTTTTGCCAACTATTAATGGTTAGGTGTCCTTTATCCCACTAATATTGCAAAGCTACCTCTTGTATCAAAAGAAACTTCCAAGTGGTTAGGTAACCTTTATCCCACAAGGATATACAAGTGATACATGAGTGTTTTAAGAGGGACGGCATTGATTTGTATTTCGAAAGGGATTTGTATGTTTTACAATTCTAATTTCGGAAAACATATAGTATCATGTACATTGCATGCATCCAATGAACATGGTACCATTAAAATCTTATTTTGTTAATTGGTTCCTTTATCATAAAATCTCCATTTTATTAATTCTTTGATTGTCGTCAAGATTATAACTAATATCCAATGTCAAGTTTGAGCTTGATCACATACAAGAGAACCAATTTTAATCCTAAATAATTACCATTATTACTTAGGGTTGGAGTTTGTAAGAATTCATAAAATCTCCATTTTATTTGATTCATTTATTTTCAAAACTTGACTTTATAGGTTTTATAACAAAACCCATTTTTAATAAAACCAATTGTATTACATCTTATGTTTTTAAATGTCAATTTGAAAATTATAAACTCCTTGATGATTATGTTTAATTATCTAGGTTGTCTAGCATGCAAAATCTTATTTTCATCCACAACATAAAATAACAAAACATTCAATCATCACATGCATGCATGGGTGCATAAACACAAGCCAACTAGTTTGATATTTCATGTGAGCCATACATGAAATATCAAGTCCAAACCTAGGGACAAAAAGGTGACAAAAACTCAACCAAATGATCTTCGATTCGGCTACAATTTTCCCAAGCTTCTTATATCATAAAATCACACTTGAAACACCATTTCTTGGTATCATTGCATGAGTTGTGAATTTCTTTGGGCCTGTTCAAAACTTGTGACAGGAACTAGGCAGCAGGAAGGTTTTCTTGTGGTTTTGTTGCTTTCTTGACTTCATTCTTGGTTATATTGATGCTTATACTTGTCAAAACTTATTGTATATGATAGATATTAAAGTTACCAACATGTATAGCATCAAAATACCAAGATATGAGTTTATTTTGAGCCCCATAACAGGTCCGAAATTCACAGCAGGAAAGCAGGAAAATGGAGCTGTAAGTTGCAATCTTTCTTTGGCTTTATCTCCTTCACTTATTACATTTTATAAAAGATACAAAAGAATACAACTATTATAATACTTACAAAATGAATAAAATAAGGAAATAACTAATTATTATTACAAACCATTTGACTAAAAGAATAGATTACAACCATATCGAATATAAACACAAAACATGCATCATATGGTCCTTGGCTTGTTTATGCACCATTTTATCACATAAAATCATAAGAAAATCAACACTTTGTTTTTCTAAGGCAACAATTATGTAACCAAATGCAAGCAAACATAAAATATAGTTGGTTACATAAAATCATAGATAATGTACTTGCATGTTGCCAAAGAAGCCATGCATGAAACTTTCATTCAAGAAGATGAACATTCACGGCTTCCAAAAACCAAGTTTATCCAAATAAACTTATTATCTAAACATGCAATATAGCCATGGCTCTGATACCAATTGTTGGAAATCAATGTTCAAGTTATGAGTTTAAAAAACTAGAGTTTGCAACGGAAGCAAAAAACATGAACACAAATTTCACTTTCAAGAGGATCATGTTACATGCATGTAGAGATAAGATGAAGAACAAGCACAGATAGAGTTCATGAACATACCCTTTCTTCTTGACCTTAGTTGGACGATTTGAAGAGGCTAGGAATCAAGGAAGATCCCCTCTATAGTTGATCCACCACAAGCTTGAACATTTAATCCTTGAAGCTTGAAAACAATTTTTTGGCAAGAGTTCAAGGGAGAATATGAGAGTGTTTTGGCTGATATCTAAGCATGAAAGATGGGTCTCCACTACCTTCAAATGGCCGGCCAAATGGTGTATAAGAACCAAGAGAAAAGTGGGTTGAATAAACTAATGAAGCATGCAACTTTTACATGGTCAAATCTTGGGCAATGAGAGAATATCCCATGCCTTTCTCAAGTTCCCACATGCATCTTTTCTTCCTCAAATGTGGCCGGCCATAAGGGTAGAATAATCAATATATTTATTCCATCTTTATTATTTATAAACTTGTATCATAAAGTTTATAAATAATAAACTTCCACACTTGTATTTAAATGGAATAACACTTAACCACTTAATCACATTCATAAACCAATTTATCATGCATCATAAATTATATGTATATACATATATATATATATATATATATATATATATATATATATATATATATATATATATATATATATATTTATAATGCACATGTTGCATTTAATTTATCAATTAAATTAAATAAAAGGTTTACATATAAATCAATTAAAATTATTTAACAACTTAAACAATTTAATTGTTATACTTAATTAATTCATCATATGAATTAGTAATCAACCTTTAATTTTGTAGTTATTATGATTTACCTCAAATAATAATAACTTACAAGATTAAATTGCAAGTTCAGTATCATTTGATGTTGAATCAAATTTAACATTAGAAATGATCAAATGGTGTCAAACTTGTTATTGGTGTGACCCTATAGGATCATGTATTACTAGTAACATCATTTTATGATCATCCTTGGGCATATAGAACTAACACATAGGCCATGAAAGCACTATGAGATGGCTTTCTCACTTCATCATCATCTGAGTCCGAAGACAAAACTTGATAAGATCCTTGACGATCATCAGCAGCCATTAAGGCTAGGTGTTTGGTGCTTACTCTAACTTCCTCCATTTTTCTTGCGTAGTATGCTTCGTCCTTCACTTGTGGTTTCTTTTCGTTTTGCTTCCGAAGCATGCAGTCTTTTGCAAAATGATTCTTGCCATGGCAATAGTTGCAATCATAACCAGAGTCACCTGAGATCTTCTTCTCTTCAGACTTCGTCCTTCACCTGAGATCTCATCCTTCGGAGTGAATATTTTAGGTTTAGGCTTGGAGTTGAAGTTTGATTTGTTAAAGTTTTTCACAAATGGCTTCCCAGAGTTGTTTTTGATGAAGGGTTTCTTGAATCTACGATTGTTGGCGGCATAGAGAGCAACAGTATCTCCATTATCATCTACCATGTAGGCAGCAATGTCTTCATCACTTGATTCTTCATCTTCTTTTGACAGGAGGGCTAGTGGTCCAGAACTAGCCATTTCACTTCTTCGACCCACCACATCGGGTTCGTGTGATTTCAGTAGATTGTATAGGGCATCCAGCTTGTATTTCTCAATATTCTCATAGGATTTGACCATGAGCATGATTGGCCTCCACTCCTTGCAAAGACTATAAAGAAATTTGATATTTATCTCTTGTTGGCTTCTTGTTTCCCCATACTTATCCAGTGTGTAAATCATGTTGCTCAGACGTTCATAACAGGCTTCTAAGGACTCATTTTCTTCTTGCTTAAAGTTTCCGAAGTCTGCACGGATTTCTTGAACCTTGCTGGTGTGGAGGATTTTATCTCCTCCAAAACGGAGTTCGAGATTGTCCCACATTTCTTTTGCAGATTTCGCATCAGCAATGTGATGGCTGACATCAGGACCCAAGCCACTTCTCAGTTCACGCATGGCCCTCTCATCGTTTTCGAGTTTCTTCATGTCAGCAGCGTTAAGGACAACGGCTTCTTCTCCGTCAGGAACAATGAATCGACCAGCAATGTCTGTTTGTGGACCTTGTCACAGACCTCCATAAGTCCTTATCGAGTCGAATAAGATAATCTTTCATTCGACCAGCCCAGTAATCATAGTAAGAAGTTACTAGAACGGGGGCCTTTGTTGCAGAACCGATGAGGTTTGCATAGTTTAGCATATTGGCATAAGTTGCTGTGGGATCGGTCATCTTGCTGTATTTCAACTGGATCTTTTCAGTAAAAACGGGTAATAGAGATTTGCAACAGTTGCGGAAGGCTAGAAGTGAGTATCGATTCAATTCTAGAACTGAAGCAAAGGAATTCGTGTTCTATCAACAGGTTTTTGAGCTGACACGCTCTGATACCACTTGTTGGGTGTTGAAATCAATTGATAGATGAATTAAGACTAAGGTTATATTAATAACACAATCAATCACACAATGATAATATAAGAAATCTAAATGAACAATGTGAAATGAATAACTTGTGTCGAATGCTTGATTAGATCGTAAGGTTTTACAATGGGGTTTTCTATTTGGTAGTCTTACAAATACTCGTAATCTCACACTCTACACAGCAAGGTATCACTGATATTTATACTAAATCAGTGATACGAATAGTATAACTTTTACAGAGAATATCCTATCAGTGTACTAGCCAATAGGATGATAGATTCATGCAACACGTATTGTATTATACGCGTGCATACAAAAGACAGATCAACAGGCTGTAAAGTCTTCGGATCCTCCATGCGTAGCACTTTGGAGTCTTTAGACTTCGGGGTCTTCTATTTATTTTCTTACTTCGGGGCTTCATTTTTCAACAGGTCTTCTAGAGGGGCTTCGGATACGTCAGCACTTCATCACAAATATTCAACACACTAACTGCGAAACACTGATTAAGTTATGCTGAAGACCTTCAACATAAGCGACTTTTCGGATCCATATTTCACCATTTGTAATCATGCCATATCCTTTGATTTTTCCCGTCGCATTGTTGTCATAGCTGACTTTTCCTCCATTCGGTAGCGAACGATATTCTCGTAATTCTTCCTTTCTACCAGTCATGTGACGTGAACAGCCGCTATCAATGTACCATTCTGGATCATACTGTTCGTCACGTAGTACCTGCACAATTTAGAGAGATTTAGGAACCCAAACCATTGTGGGCCCTTGTGAGAATTTTTGAAAAATAGGAAATATGCATGATTTTTCAACCCAAAATGACTTTCTCGTAGGTGGTTGATTCTTTTTATTTTCAGTTCGAAACACTTTCATTTTTGTGGTCCGCCAACTTTCTGTAGCAAAACGAGTTTTTGTAGGAACGATTGTGTTGGACACTTGAAAATAATGAGCTTTCTGATTTAAAGATTTAGCAAAGTGATTCGTAAGATTTGTTGATTGGAGGATGGTTTTTGACTTTGGAAAGACAACTTGTTGAACCTTTTTGTTGCTTTTGAGAATTTGTTTGATTTCTAGTTCAGAGTAGAGCTTGGCTTTTCCTTTTAAGTCATTTGACTTAAGGATAGGTGTTGGATTCTTTGTCTTTGGAGATACTGAGAGTTTAGGTTTTGAGTTTGGGTTTTGTTCAGATTTCTTTATCGGAATAGAGTTGACTTTCTGAAATGAATTTGAGTTAAGGGGAAAATGACTTTTGTCGTTTTTGTTTCTCCAAAATTGTTTTCTTTCCTTCAAATTCTTTTTGTATCTTGCATTCATTTGTTTTCTTTTGGCTATAAGCTCTTCAGGAGACTTGTGAATGCGAGATGTTGAACAATTGTTAGAAACAGATTTGAAATTACACGAGTTTGAATTTGGAAAGTTTTTTGTGCCCCATGAGCCAGGTTGCGAAACTGAATTTTTGCAGTTCAACGATCCAGAGATATATTTACCACGAGACTTCCAAGAGGTCAATTCGGAAATACCTTTGGTCTCATCAGAGTTGTCAATTGGTTTTGACCAAAAGAAAGCATCACAGACATCGGGATTATCATTATCAACAAGGGTTTTGAGTTCAGTTACATCTTTAGAATTCAGGCCTGGTTTAACAAACACTTGATTTGGTACTGTCTGAATTTTTGGAAAAACAGTGGCTTGTTCGTTTAATGCTTGTGACCCTTTATTTTCAACGACTCTTGCAAAAGTGACTGAGTTTTCGGAAATGAGGTTTTTCTTGGATTCAGTAGATCTGTTTATGAAGTCCGAACAGTCAATCTCGTCCTCAACAGATATCTCACTCATTTCACTTTCATCAAAATCAGAAACATTCTCATTAATGTGAGTATTATCAGAATTTAATTTAGAGCATAATAAGTGAAAGTTCTTTAAGGTTGCTGTTTTAATTTCCTCATGATCGTTTTCTGAAACATATTCTTTAACCATGTTTTTATGTTCTTTGGACTGAATGTAACTTTCAATTTTGTCAAGTCTGATACGATAAGCTTCCGAAACATCATCAGATGAAACAATGGTTTCACACCTGTAGCATTCAGCATCAATTTCGTCCTCTTTCAATTCAAGAAAGGGCAAAATCATTTTGTGCAAACCCCTGCCTATATCACAGTCAAGATGCAATTGAGTAATATTATTGTAAAGATGCTTCGTAATTAAACAAAAAATATTCCTCTGTTTAACAAGAACCAAATTATCTCTTTTGACATAAATAATATCATCTCTTGCTCTAACTAACTCATTATCCAATGCCTCGATTCTCATTCGCCTCTCCTCATTTTTATTTGATATCCTGCTCAATTGATCATTTAAGTTAGAATTACTTAGGCGTGTTCTTTTTAAACTATCACTTAAACTAGAAACAGTTAACCTAAGATTATCTCATTCATTATCATAACTGGAAGAACAGATACTTAATGTTTTGAGGATAGAACGTACCTTGTTGACCACAGCTTCACATTCTTCAACCTGTTCCGAAACAGGCTTAGCAGCAAAACAACTTGCTGAAGTTTGGCACCCATCTGTAGAGTATCCCCTGCTATCGGAATGGTCTGCTTTCACCATCAGACATCGACCATGTGTTGGATTTCTCACCTCTTCATCTTCCGAATCAGTTGACCAGACCTCAACGGAACCATACTCACTGTCTTCCTTTACCACAAAGGCTGCTTTGGCACTAGTGGCATCATTCTTTTTCAACTCTGCAATTTTCTTTGCGTAGTATGCTTCGTCCTTTACCTGCTCCTTCTTCTCAGTCTGCTTTCGGAGCAAGCAGTCTTTAACGAAATGGTTCTTGCCTTTGCAATAATGGTAGTCATAACCGGAATCACCTACAAGCTTCTTCTCATCTTCACTTTTCTTTCTCTGACTTTCCTCTGATGTCTTCTCAGAATTGAAGCCTCCCTGTCGACTTCTGTGTTTGAATTTTGAAAAGTTTTTCTTTTAAAACTTTTTGGGATTAGATACCATCAAGGCTTTATCTTCCCTTGTTAAGTCATCGTCCGAAAAGTCAGATTCGGAGTCAACTTCAGCAGTCTTCTTTCCCGCTGCAACTAGAGCAAGCGAACCCAGGCTAGCAGTTGCTTTTGTTTCCGAAGTGATTTCCTTTTCATGGGACTTTAGAATTCCCATAACTTTGGCAAGAGAGTAATTCTTGAACTGTTCATGAGCCTTGATAGTTGAGATAATAGCCTTCCATTCGGAACGAAGACCATTCAGAAAGGTGACTTTTTGCTCAATCATGGTTCGAGCAATCTTGTACTTCAGCAAACGGCTGAGAAGATGGTTGTAGCGATTAAATGTTTGTGTCAGGGTTTCTTCTGAACCTTGTTCGAAAGATCTGAAATTGGAAAGAAGAGTGGTTTGAACTGAGTGCTCTAGATCAGCATCTCCGGAGTACAATTCTTTTAACCTGTCCCATATCTCCTTTGCTGTTTCACAAGAGCTGACTAAGCGAAGTGTATCTGCTTGAAGAGCAAATCGAATAATCCTGAAGGCCTTGATGTTGCACATCAGTTTATCCTTTCCGTCCTGTGGGATATCTATGTGAGTGACAAGAAGATTGTTATATTCTTTTAGGGTTTTGATAACCCTCCTTGTGGTTGTGTGAGCGTAGGTTTCTTCAGTGATGGCTTGCCATATGGTAGCTCCGTGTTCTTCTATACCAAGAACGTAATCTTCAAAGTGCAAAGCCCAAACCTCATATTCTTGAGTGAAAAGAATTGGGGTCCTGGTGGTGGATCCAATACTATTGGATAGATTGAAAGATTGAGTGTGTGAATCGTCAAAAGCCATGTGATCTTGCTTGACATTTGAATCAGAAGTGTATCGATGAATCGAGAAAAGGTTTTAGAGAAAATATCAAGGTCTGATATCTAAGATCGATTAAAACGATGAAGATAATCAGAGATAGATCTATGAACTACACTATCTCCTGCTCTGATACCAATTGTTGAAACATTAAAAGAGTAGATCTTGATTCAAATAATGCGGAATAAGAATTAAAACAAGAACACACACTTTGTTGAACTGATGTCGAATGATTAAATTGCAACTCAAGAACAATTCTAAGAGAACTATTCTGTATGAGTGTCGTGAAGAGATTACAAAAGTTAACCCTAATTAGGGTACGTGCATGCTATATATACAAAACTAAGTATGGAAGGACAGGGCCGTTCCATAACCGATAAGCTAATCTAGTGGCACAAAATCAGGCGATATATCAGAACCGCATCTTTGACTCAATCTTATTAATGACTCAACAGAATCAACACACGCAAATGTTCCTTGTAGGGAGTGAGATTTCTTGAAAGATTGACATTAGAGATGGCTACTAGAATGGTGTCGGTGTCAGAGCCGCCGCTCTTTGATGGTGTAGCCATTAAAAGAGTGCTAAAATCAACAAATTAAAGAGATACTCAACAATTAGAGAAACAACAAAGAACAGAATATGTATGTAAAAGGACTTTTGATTGAATAGAACCTGTGGTTGTGACGCAAAAATTAAAGAGATCAAGTGTTTTTACCTGTTTGAAGATTGCGAGAGAAGATAGAAAGATGAAAAGTGGAGATTTCTAGGGTTGCGAAGTTGCAGACGGCGGCGAGAGAGTTAATAATAAGAGTATAGAGAGACATTGTAAGAATATGGAAGGGAAAGCGTTGGAGAAGATGAATAAGGGGGAGGGAACGATTAAAAATAAATTTTGAAAATCGTGAAGAACCATCGGATAAGAGAATGAAAGGACGTGTGAATAGTTGTGTCAGAAAAAGTGTGTGCTTGGCATTTAATGCTTGGCAATGATGAAAAGAGATGGTCCACTAAAGGACGGACATGTCTGACAAGGGGGATATCCGTTGAAGAAATTCTTATTGTTTATTTCTAATTATTGGATATTTAATGTAACTATATTTAATTTTCATTCCTTCATTAAATTAGTCGTTTCTAAGTGTCGATGGTACAAAGGTAGGTGAGGTATATGTACCTTGATTCTGAGAAAAGTGATCCGAAAAGTTATATTTATCAATTTGAGAGTTCTGAAAAATTTGATTCTGATAATGAGTACCCAGAAGTTGAGATGAGATTCAGAACATCGAATTTAAACGAGGTTGCTCAGAAGCATTGAATTGGTAGAGAAGGATGCTGAGGTAGAATAGTCAGAAATGGGGACTATCAGAGATGTCATTTTTGGAGAACCTGAGTCAGAATGCGAGAAGTTCCGAAACAGTGAGATTGTCTCAGAAGGAGGAGTCAGAGAGGGATTTTGAGAAGGGGGGATTCAGAAGTGGTAATATCGCAAAGGCTAGTGTAAATGATGAATTAAGTCAGAAGATGAGCTAGTGATTTCTGCATTCTGAAATCACATCAGCAGCAACACTATTTCGAGATGGTGGAGTTCCGATTCTAAGTTTAGAAAGAAAGTTGGAAGGAATGTTCTGATAATGAGAACTCAGAAATAAGGGATTCAGAAGCAAGATAAGATAGTCGAACAAGTTATCTTAAGTAGTGACGTAAGTGTTGTTATTTCTGAGTGCTGGTGTCACATAACTCTGCAGTAATAATTAGTGACGCCGGCGGATTGTGCCAATCTGTCTAATCAATCGTCTCGGCACGATTTTGCATTTATGAGAGCAATAAAGGTCTGTAAGACTCATGATTACATCTAAGTGATGACTTGGCACCAAAAGGGATGTCTGATCGCTCATTTGTTTGCCTATAAAAGGGGAGTTACACTTAAGCAAAAGGAAGTCACACAAAGCATAGTCTTAAACACTACAATGGCAGCTAGACGTCTATTTAACCGCGATGAGAAGGTGGAGGTGAAGATGCAAGAAGGGGAATAATCTGGAGCAGTGTATGGTGGCATTATCAAGGGAGTATGGAATCACCGATATGAGGTGAAGATGACTACCCTTACTGATGGTGCCACTGGTGGTCCGCTGACCGTGTATGTAGGATTTCCCTTTCTGCAGCCGGTTAGTCCAAAGGTCATTGTGGAGTACAAGCAATTTGACCTTGTGGAGGTTTGGTACTGTCGAGGATGGTGGGCAGCAGCGATTGCCAGGGCAACTGCATTCAACCAGTTCCATGTGATGCTGGTTGACGGGACTTGTCTGTTTGTTGACGAGTCCGAGTTGTGGATCCATCAGAAGTATCATTTGGGGGACCCTCCAATGTGGCAATATTACAAGCTGTAGGGGTGTACTTGTTGTGTTTGGTCTTTTGTTAAATTTTGTATCTTGTTGTTCTGGTTAATGAAATGTGATTTTTGTTTAAGTGTGATTTTAAGTGTTTTGTGAAATATCTGATTGATCTCCTTAATAATAACCAAAATGAAAGATGAAAAGATTAATTAGAACATGAGATTAATTGTTTCAAATTTTAATTTTGGATCTTCTTAAGAAAAGGAAGGACTGTTCAGAGATCGGAAATAGATACAGAAATTTGAGAGTATGAATTGTAGTTCTCGGATGAAATGAATTCAGATATTAGAATTATAGAGAAAGAACGTTCAGAATTAGAAAGGGGGGAATCTTCAGAAATAGATTCAGAAGGGGAACTTATTATATTTGTCTTTTTTGACAGAGAGAGAGAGAGAGAGAGAGAGAGAAATACACGTGTCATATCTAGAAGGAAGTAAATCTATGGTGGTTCTGCAGAAGATACTAATTACGCCGTCGAAGGCGAAAATCCGTCTAATCGAGTGTCTTCGAAATGATTCCGTTGTGATGTAGACATTAAATAGCTGTTATTGTCATTATAACCTCTAAGGCATTGATTAGAGCTTTTGGAGATGTAACACCCGGTTTCTCAATTTAAAGGATACACCAATTACATTAATCAAGCAATATACTATTAGTGGTGTAACCCCTAAAAGAGCAACAAGTTTACAAAGTTATATCAAAAGCATAGTTTAAGTATTTACTTATGTACAAACAAGTTTCATACTAGTTTACTCCAAACCGGGTTTTTACAAAAGACAAAGTCCAACACAAGAAAATAAGTAAGTCCAAGTCCAAAGTCCATATCCCATCCAGCTAACCCTCCGTGATGCGTTTCCCACGATCTGTACTTCCAGAACCTAACACAATTTACATTAACAAACAAATTATGAGCTTTGAAAGCTCTGTGAGTAATTAAAGTTTAACTGGACAGCAATTGTCCAACATTTCTTTTACAATTTACTCAATAAACCATCTTGATCCTTAATATATACTCATAATGAGGTTTATTATTCCAAACACTCATAATTGGTATTCTCAACCAATTTCAAAACAACTCAAATCATACTTCTTCTGCAATAAACATCAATACCAACACATAATTCATCTATTAATAACTACTCACCTGTTGTGGAATCGATGTGTGGAACGCCTGCACCTCGTGTATGCTCCTGCCTAGCTTTAGCTGTAGCATAACAACTTATTTTCATTACCCCAATTAAGAATAATCTTAATCACACTCAATATTCATCATAATCAAGGAACTTGTATCATTGAAATAAGTTATAATAAAAAAATAGCAACAATATCATAATTGTAGCTTTCAATCTCATCACTTTGACACATATAACCCTAGAACTGCAATAATCAACATTTCTTTAGCTCGGGTTCATAGTTAGAACTCATTTATACTAACTAATCCAAACAATTTCACTCTAACTCTAGCTAATTGCAGGTGGTTCATCAAAACCACGAGATACCATCTCAATTCCAAGGATTCAACCGTCAAAACAAGATAAAAATCAAAGAGGTTTACCTTTCAAGCTCAAAGAACTAATCTCTAGCTTCAATTCGTGATCAATAAGCCTTAATCTCGACTTAGAAGGGTTAGAATCGCTTTTCTAGGGTTTTGGGAGAGTTTTGGTCGAAGTAGAAATAACCCAAAATGAAAAGAAATCGTGTTTTAAAACAGATCTGTGCCGATTACACGACCCGTGTAAAAGTTACACGGCCCGTGTAACTCACGGTATGAATTTAAAGTTTGGTCTGTAGAACTACACGACCCGTGTCAATATTATACGACCCGTGCTGTACATTTTACACGACCCGTGTCAATATTACACGACCCGTGCTGCACATTTTAGTTTTAGTCTACAAGTTTACATGACATGTGTCAAAATGACACGACCCGTGTAATTTACGGTATGCTCAAAACATTCACAAGGAACTCCTACACGACCCGTGTAACCTCTTTTTAACATTATTCAACTTCAATTTCCTTCCAAATGAAATTCTAACTACCCAAACTCATGAAATAATCTAACTAATCTTAATTACACCAAGATTAACTCAAAAATCTCTAAATTTTAATAACACGGTATTACAAGTACTTACCCCCTTCAAAAGATTCCGTCCTCGGAATCTCCTAAAATAAAAAGGGATATTTTGACCGCATTTCCTTTTCAGCTTCCCAAGTGACATCTGATCCTCTGTGATGTCGCCATTGCACTTTCACCAATCCCACTTCTTTATTTCGCAATTTTCTAACTTTCTTTTCTAGAATTTGCTCCGGCATCTCTTGATATCTTAATTTCTCATCTAGTTGAACTTCAGTCAAGGGTACCCGAGTGGATTGGTCATGCAATGTTTTTCTAAGGTGTGACACATGGAAAACATTGTGGATACCCCTTAACTCCTCTGGAAGCTCAAGCTTATATGCAACCGCTCCAATTCTCTCTAAAACTCGAAAGGGTCCGATAAAGCGTGGGCTCAACTTACCTCTCTTGCCAAATCGAATTACTCCCTTCCATGGGGACACTTTCAACATTACCATGTCCCCAACATTGAACTCTAACAACTTTCTTCTTCTATCTGCATATTGCTTTTGGCGGTTTTGGGCTACTCGCATATGCTCACGGATGCTTTGTATTTTCTCTTCGATCTCAGCTATAATCTCTGGTCCCGCCAATGGTTTCTCTCCAGTCTCTGTCCAACAGGTCGAGGTCCGACACGGTGCACCATATAAGGCTTCAAAAGGTGCCATCTGTATACTGGAGTGGTAAGTGTTATTATAAGCAAACTCTACTAAAGGCAGATGATCTTCCCAACTGCCTCCAAAATCAATGATGCAGGCTCGTAGCATATCTTCTAGTGTTTGTATCGTCCTTTCCGACTGTCCATCTGTCTGGGGATGATACGCAGTACTCAATAAAGCTTTTGTACCAAAATGCTTTTGGAAACTCTGCCAGAAATGTGAATTGAACCGACTATCTCTATCAGAAATTATTGAAGCTGGCACTCCATGTCGTTTCACCACTTCTCTCGTATATATCTCAGCTAGCTTTGACACTTGGTAATCTTCTCGGATTGGAATGAAATGAGCAGACTTTGTTAACCTGTCAACAATCACCCAAATTGAATCATATCCTCGTGATGTTCGAGGCAGCTTTGTGATGAAATCCATAGTGATTTCATCCCATTTCTTCTTTGGTACAGGTAATGGTTGCACTGCTCCATATGGCTTTTGATGATTGGCTTTTACTTGCAGACACGTCAAACAGTTTTCTACAAAACGCCCAACATCTCGTTTCATACCAGGCCACCAGTAGTACGGTTTTAGATTATGATACATTCGCGTGCTACCAGGGTGAACCGCATCTAGTACAGTGAGCATCCTCCAGCAATATCTGTCTCGCTTCACCATGTCTCGGAACCCAAACTCGCCCTTGGAAAGTCTTGATTCCTTGTTCATTTTCTACAAGTTTCTCTACATAACCAATCATCCTCTCTCTTTTCAAGTCATTAGTTTCGACTTGGCATCTACGTATCACCTCCGGTAATCGACTCACAATCCCCATTCGAGCCGATACGACTCGAATAGGCGGCTCTTTACGACTTAGTGCATCCGCCACTACGTTAGCTTTACCGGGATGGTAAAGTATTTCACAATCATAATCTTTTAGCAGATCCATCCACCGTACTTGCCTCATGTTTAACTCTTTCTGGTCAAATAGATATTTCAAACTTTTGTGATCCGTGTAAATCTGGAATCGCACGCCATAAAGATAGTGTCGCCACATCTTCAATGCAAAAATTATCGCCGCCAACTCTAAATCGTGTACTGGATAAGCTTTTTCATGTGGTTTTAGCTGTCGAGAGGCATATGCTATCACTCGTCCTCTTTGCATCAACACAAACCCAAGACCACTTAAGGAGGCATCGCTGTAAAGAACAAAATCTTCCCCTCCTTGCGGTAATGCCAACACCGGAGCCTTGCATAAACCATCTCGTAGTTGTTCAAAGGCTGACTGTTGTGCCTCAGTCCAACTAAACTTCTCTGTCTTCTTAGTCAACTTGGTTAAGGGTATAGCTATACGAGAAAAGTTTTCAACGAATCGTCGATAATAGCCTGCTAACCCCAAGAAACTACGAACCTCCATTGGACTCTTTGGCTGCTCCCAACTCATTACGGCTTCGATCTTTGCTGGATCTACCTTTATACCGTCTTCATTTATCACATGGCCAAGAAATTGAATCTCCCGCAACCAGAACTCGCATTTTGAAAACTTTGCATATAATTTCTCAACACGAAGAAGATCTAATATTTGTTGCAGATGAAATCTATGCTCGTCTCGACTCTTTGAATAAATCAGGATGTCGTCGATAAATACAATCACAAATTTATCGAGAAAAGGACGACAAACCCGATTCATTAAATCCATAAAGACAGCTGGAGCATTAGTCAAACCGAATGGCATGACTAAGAACTCATAATGACCATACCTCGTGCGAAAAGCCGTCTTTGGAATATCAACTTCCTGAACTTTCAACTGATGATAGCCGAATCTCAAATCAATCTTTGAAAAATACGTAGCCCCATGCAGTTGATCAAATAAATCATCGATTCTCAGCAACGGGTAACGATTCTTTATAGTGATCTTGTTGAGCTCTCTATAATCTATACACATTCTCATAGATCCATCTTTCTTTTTCACAAAGAGTATAGGTGCACCCCACGGAGACGAACTCGGACAAATAAACCCAAGTTCCAATAACTCTTGCAACTGTCTCTTTAATTCCTCCATCGCAGAAGGTGCCAATCGATACGGTGGTCGAGCTACCGGTTTTGCCCCCGGTATCACATCGATTACAAATTCAACCTGTCGATCCGGTGGTAAACTTGGAAGATCATCGGGAAATACATCGGGGTAATCACAAACCACTTCTACTTCTTCTATCTTGGAATGTTTTGACTCGGCACTAATCACATGTGCCATAATAAAGTCACCCCCTCTTTCCATATATCTCCTAGCCGTTGCAAGTGACACTATCGGTACTTTTCGGGAACGTCGTTCACCTCGTATCAAAATTCGGGAACCACTCGGTGTCTTTATGGAAAGTGTTTTCTCATGACAATCCATTTGACCTCTATTATCATCCATCCAATCCATCCCGACTATTACATCAAACTCATGATTACTGATCGGCTTCAGATCTATAGGGTACGCAATCCCATAGATTTCAAGCCGACACTGTTTATAATGATTCTTTACAAAAACACATCTCCCATCTGCTGCATCTACTATTATTTTCTCATATAAATCAGCTAATGGAATATCTAGTTTAGAAGCAAAAGACTCTGATATAAAAGACACAGATGCACCCGAATCAAAAAGTACTCGTGCTTGAAAAGAGTTCAAGCTAAAGATACCTGTGATAACATCGGTCCGATCTCTAGCCTCGTCGACAGTCAATTGAAAAGCTCGCGTTTTCACATGACCACCACCCCTATCTCTTCGATCATCTCGATCTCGACCTCCTCCTTGACCTGTCTTTTGAAAATCTCTTTGTGGCTCAGACTTCATCATTGGGCAATTTGGACGAATATGCCCGCTCTCCCCACAATTGAAACAAACGGGGCGACTCTCGGTACACTGGCGAGCCATATGTCCCGTCTTTCCACACTGGAAACAAACTGATGGAGGGTTTCGGGAATCACATTCTCCCATGTGTTTTCGCCTACACTTCTTACACCATTTCTCTTCATTCTTCTTGGTTTCACCACGGACTTGAGAACCCGTAGTAGTGGATCTCTGTGAAATATCTACAGCTTTACCTTCCCACTTTCTCTTAAATCCTCCAACTTCTCTTTCGGTTCTTCTCTCCTCCTCCTGTCTTTGCAACTCCCTTTCTCTCGATCTTGCTGCCTCAGCCACTTGTTGAAAGGTAGTATATCTGGAACTCGGCAAAAACTCTCGGATCTGGGTTTTTAAACCCCACAAGTAACGATCCATCTTACGCTCCTCCGTATCTACTTGATGTTGTGCAAATCTCGCCTTCTCATTGAAATCCAGTGTGTATTGTTGTACTGTTCTCGACCCTTGTTGTAATTTCAAGAACTCTTCCTCTATTCCCTTCATGGCATTATTGGAACAATAATATTCAGTGAACTTCAACTTGAATTGTTCCCAGTTCAGTGTATACGCCAAACTCTCTCCTATCTCCATGCACATATTCTCCCACCAAAATTGTGCATCTTCCTTTAACAAATTCGTTGCAAACTCAACTTTATCCGCCTCATCACATTTACTTGTGCGGAACATCTTTTCAACGTGTGTCAACCAATTCTTGGCTGCTATGGGATCATCTTTCCCATAGAAATCGTACGGTTTGCACTTCTGGAAAACATCATAAGTACACCTCTTGTCTTCTCAGGTACTCTAGCTCTACCCGCTTCAGTATAGACCTCTTCACGATCCTCCCTGTGCTCAGGTTGAACCGGTGGTTGTCCCGAAGGACCTCCAGTTGCAGCCTCCGTCTGAGGCCTCAAATAAGTGAGTAGTATACTATTAGTGGTGTAACCCCAAAAAGAGCAACAAGTTTACAAAGTTATATCAAAAGCATAGTTTAAGTATTTACTTATGTACAAACAAGTTTCATACTAGTTTACTCCAAACCGGGTTTTTACAAAAGACAAAGTCCAACACAAGAAAATAAGTAAGTCCAAGTCCAAAGTCCATATCCCATCTAGCTAACCCTCCGTGATGCGTTTCCCACGATCTGTACTTCCAGAACCTAACACAATTTACATTAACAAACAAATTATGAGCTTTGAAAGCTCTGTGAGTAATTAAAGTTTAACTGGACAGCAATTGTCCAACATTTCTTTTACAATTTACTCAATAAACCATCGTGATCCTTAATATATACTCATAATGAGGTTTATTATTCCAAACACTCATAATTGGTATTCTCAACCAATTTCAAAACAACTCAAATCATACTTCTTCTGCAATAAACATCAATACCAACACATAATTCATCTATTAATAACTACTCACCTGTTGTGGAATCGATGTGTGGAACGCCTGCACCTCGTGTATGCTCCTGCCTAGCTTTAGCTGTAGCATAACAACTTATTTTCATTACTCAAATTAAGAATAATCTTAATCACACTCAATATTCATCATAATCAAGGAACTTGTATCATTGAAATAAGTTATAATAAAAAAATAGCAACAATATCATAATTGTAGCTTTCAATCTCATCACTTTGACACATATAACCCTAGAACTGCAATAATCAACATTTCTTTAGCTCGGGTTCATAGTTAGAACTCATTTATACTAACTAATCCAAACAATTTCACTCTAACTCTAGCTAATTGCAGGTGGTTCATCAAAACCACGAGATACCATCTCAATTCCAAGGATTCAACCGTCAAAACAAGATAAAAATCAAAGAGGTTTACCTTTCAAGCTCAAAGAACTAATCTCTAGCTTCAATTCGTGATCAATAAGCCTTAATCTCGACTTAGAAAGGTTAGAATCGCTTTTCTAGGGTTTTGGGAGAGTTTTGGTCGAAGTAGAAATAACCCAAAATGAAAAGAAATCGTGTTTTAAAACAGATCTGTGCCGATTACACGACCCGTGTAAAAGTTACACGGCCCGTGTAACTCACGGTATGAATTTAGAGTTTGGTCTGCAGAACTACACGACCCGTGTCAATATTACACGACCCGTGCTGTACATTTTACACGACCCATGTCAATATTACACGACCCGTGCTGCACATTTTAGTTTTAGTCTACAAGTTTACACGACCCGTGTCAAAATGACACGACCCGTGTAATTTACGGTATGCTCAAAACATTCACAAGGAACTCCTACACGACCCGTGTAACTCCTACACGACCCGTGTAACTCCTACACGACCCGTGTAACCTCTTTTTAACATTATTCAACTTCAATTTCCTTCCAAATGAAATTCTAACTACCCAAACTCATGAAATAATCTAACTAATCTTAATTGCACCAAGATTAACTCAAAAATCTCTAAATTTTAATAACACGGTATTACAGGAGAGATGGTAACGGACCAGATTTTCGCCTAGAAAGAGGGGGAAGTGGGAGGTAACTGGCCAGACTTTAGCCTATAAAAAGGGAAGTTGGCTTAAGTGAAAGATTTGTACCGAAGACGAAAATCATAAAAATGGCTCGTAACTTCTTTCTCAATGATAACGTGGAGATTAAGTTCATCAAGGGAGAGTTTGCTGGAGGATTTTATGGTGGATTGATCACCAAGATCTGGTCGAAACGATGTGAGGTCCAACTCGCCACTCTCCCAAATACTACAACAGGTGGACCCCTGTTGGTATCTACGAGGTTTGGTCGTCTTCGACCAGTTCCACCAACGTTTTTGGTGGAGTATAACCCGATGGATTATGTGGATGTTTGGTATCGACAAGGTTGGTGGAGAGCTTTGATTAGAGGAATAACTGATGACCACCATTATCATGTGAATCTTATGGATGGAACGCCGTTGCTCGTTGATGAATCTGAGCTTCGAATCTCCCAGACGTTCTTCCATGCAAGTCCTCCAAAGTGGCAGTATCATAAGCGTTAGGAATGTAGTGTAGTTGTTTTTGTTGTTTTTGAAAATTTTAGAAGGAGTCGTAGGGATTTCAGGGGTTTTGTATTAACTCCTTGGCTTAATGAAATATATTTGTATTTGCTTTTGAGAATGTTAAATTTTTGTTAAAAAGGATTAAAATAAGGTAGATAAGACAGAAATTGTTACGAAAATTAAATAAATAACAGTAATAACATAAATGATTTTTGAGTTAGAAGAAGACATTCAGAATACATTCAGAAGTGTTAATATCGGAAATCATTGTCGGAGATGCAGATTTATTTTCGGAAGAAGAGCTCGAAAGAAGATTCGGAAGAGGTTCCGAGAGAGGCTTCGGAGAGAATTTTCGGAAGGAAATTTCTGAAGGAGATCTTTTGGAATAGTTTCTGAATTATTGAGAGAAAGAAAGAGAATGTAGAGACTGAGAAGTAGGTAGATGATGATCATTCTCTGAAGAAATCTGAGTCCGGATTTAGCATTCCCAATTTATCCAGAAAAATTATGAAATTTTGTAGAGTCTAATGCCTTAGTGAAAACATCAGCTACCTGTTCTTCAGTCGGAATGAAATAAAGTTCGATATTACCTTGTAGGATTTGATCTTTGATAAAGTGATACCTAAGGTCAATGTGTTTCGTCATGGAATGTTGAATGGGATTATGAGAGATGGCTGTGGCACTCTTGGAGTCGCAGTAGATGGGGACTTGAAGAAATCTGTAGCCATAGTCTAGGAGCTGAGTCTTCATCCAAAGGACTTGTGAGCAACAGGTTGAAGCGGAAACATACTTTGCTTCTGCTGAGAAGAGAGCAACGCAGTTCTGTTTCTTTGAGGACCAACTCACAAGCCTTCCACCCAAAAATTGACAGCCTCTTGATGTACTCTTTCTGTCTAGCTTGCATCCGGCGTGATCCGAGTCAGTAAATGCTTGGAGTTTAAAATTGTCTCCAATTGGATACCACAGTAGTGATCCAATCATTCCTCGATACATTTTGTGATCCAATCATTCCTGTAGCGAACATGATATCTGTCGGCTGGCAGTCAAGTATAGTAGTGATCCAATCATTCCTCGATACATTTTGTGGTCTATTGGTTCGCCTTCTGGATCTGCAAAGATTTTATGGTTGGTAGAGATGGGAACTTTGGATGTGGATCAATTTTTAAGAGAAATTTTCTTCAGTAATTCGTTAGTGTATTTTTCTTGATGGATGAATATTCCTCTGCTAGTTTGTTTGATTTGAAGACCTAAGAAAAAATTAATTTCCCTGTTCATACTCATATGAAATTTGTCAGTCATAACTTTTGCAAATTCATCAACCATCGTTTGATTAGTTGAACCAAAAATGATGTCATCTACGTAAACCTGTACAATCATTATATGTTTCTGATGGGATCGTACAAAGAATGTAGGATCAATGGTTCCTCTTCTATATCCTGATGATACCAGAAAGGTTGACAAGGTTTCATACCAGGCTCTCGGAGACTGTTTTAAACCATACACAACCTTATTTAGACGATACATGTGGTTGGGGCGAGACAAGTCTTCAAAGCCCGGAGGTTGCTGAAGATAGACAACCTCCTGAAGATCACCTTGCAAAAATGTGCTTTTTACATCCATTTGATGAACTATGATATTTTTGTGAGCAGCATAGGCTAGAAAAATTATGATTGCTTCTAGTCTTGCAACATGTGCATATGTTTCATCATAGTCTAGACCTTCGATTTGACTGTATCCTTTTGCCACTAGTCTTGCTTTATTTCTGACTACAGTGCCCATGTCGTCTAGCTTTTTTCGAAAGACCCATCTAGTGCCAATGATAGTGTGATTGGATGGGCGTGGCACAAGATCCCAAACTTTGTTTCTTTTAAATTCTTGTAATTCTTCCTGCATTGTTTTAATCCAATCATCGTCGTCCAGAGCATCAAAGACTATTTTTGGATCAATTTTGCTGATATAGGCAGCAAATTGACATTCATCTTAAATTGACTTCTTAGATCTTGTTTGAATTCCGGAAGAGGGATTTCTAATAATTTGATTTGGGGGATGGTTCCGAGTCCATTTGTGAAGTCTCGAAAGCAGGGCAGGATCGGAGACAGGAGGTGGTATGTCTTGAATGAAGTCGGGGTTTTCAGGAGATATATCTTGAATATGCGATTCTTCAGCGGAAGTGTCTTCATCGGCTTCAAATGTGAATGCTGGTGCATCATTGGATGCATCTTCTGGAGAGTTGTGTGGGATATCCCCTGACTGTTTATGGTCCCCCTCGGATTGAGGTATTCCAATAACATGATTTGGGAGCGGGAGCTCCCCTTCGACTTGTGCTGGGACCGAACGCTCCCCCTGAACCTGTTGAACCCGTGAACGCTCCCCCTGAACCTGTTGAACCTCTCAAGTGTAGAATTGTTAATTGGAGGTCTAACCTATTTAACTTGAACTATGGGTTCCGAAGAGGTTGAAGGTCCTGAGTCTAAAATAAGTTGCTGAATTGCCTCAGGAGAATGAATGACTTAAGCATTTGTTGCAATTTCTAGAGGATCAAAGAGAATATCATAATCTATTTCAATTATTTGAATGGGTCGATGTCCTACTGGAATGTCATTTTCCATTTCATATAAAATGCCTTGATTTTTATTTCTCCAGTGATATTGATCATCAAATTCTATGTCGAAGCTTTCTTCAATAACCCGAGTTCTCCTGTTTAAAACACGGTAAGCAACTGATTTAGATGAATAACCCATTAAAATTGCTTCATCACTTTTGGGTACAAATTTTCCCAAGTGATCCTTGTTATTTTTGATGAAGCATCTACAACCAAAAACATGGAAATATTTAACATTGGGTTTTCTCCCATTTAAAATTTCATAAGGTGTCATCTGAAGTCGTTTGTTGATGATAGATCGATTCTGAACAAAACATGCTATTGCAATGGCTTCTGCCCAGAAAGTTAGAGGTAGGTTTGCAAAATTCAGCATCGATCGAGCTGCTTCCACTAAAGTTCTGTTTCTTCTTTCTACTACGCCATTTTGTTGAGGTGTATAAGGTCCTGAGAAGTTGTGCTCTATTCCTTTTGAGGCTAAGAATTCTTTGATTTGCCCATTGTTGAACTCGGTTCCATTATCGCTTCGGATTATTCTTACTGGTAGTTGTACCTTGAGCTCAACTGAAGTAATAAAGTTTCGGAGCTCTAAGAAGGTGTCTAATTTCAATCTTAAGAAGAATACCCAGGTAAAGCGGGAGTAATCATCCACAATAACTAAGATATATTTCTTATGATTCAGACTTGCAACTGTTGATTGACCACAGAGATCAATATGGAGAAGTTCTATTGGATGAGCAATGCTTGAATCTGTGATTGACTTGTGAGGTTTCTTCTTCTGTTTGCCCAGCGCACATGCATCACATAAGTTTTCATTATCGAACTTCAGAAGTGGCATTCCTCTGACCATTTCTCCGGTTACTAGCTGATTCATGTATCGGAAGTTGAGATGATCTAGTTTCCGATGCCAAAGCCAGCTGACTTCGGAATGAGCTTTAGAAAGCAAGCATAATCTAGGCTTTCCGAGGAACATGGAGATATCTAAAGGGAACATGTTGACTTGTCTTAGAGATTTCACTAAACATCTGTCTCGGGTACCAGTCATAATGTGACTAAATTCATTATAAAATTCCACTCGAAGACCAGTACTGACCAATTGTCCTACACTCACAAGATTGTGTTTGAGTCCGAGAACGTAGGCGACTTTCTGAATGGTGAAGTTTCCATTTGTCAATACACTGTATCCTTTGATGATGCCGTTTGCATCGTTTCCGAATGTAACGTATCCTCCAAAACTGACTTCTCGATAGTATCTCAGAAACTCCAATCTCCCGGTCATGTGCATTGAGCAGGCATTGTCAATAAGCCACTCGTCATCCTACTCTTCCGTACTAAATGCCTGAAAATTAGATAGTTAGTTTGGGCACCCAAACTTGTTTGGACCCATTTGTTTTTCCAGACGTGGAAGACTTAATTTTGATTGTCCTGTTCAGAGAATCATCAATTTCTGAGACATTGATGATTGATTGAGAGAGTTTAGGTTCCGAAATGGGTGATTTTACGACCCATTTTTGGACAAATCTTTTTGGAGGTTTCTGAAAACATTTTTTGTTTGATGATTGAAAGTTTTTGGCTTGGTAGCAAAAGATGTTCTTGTAGTATGATTGCAACAATGACAGCAAGTATTACTTTGTTGTCATTTCAAGATTTTTGGAATTGCTTGAAAATTTTCGGAGATTTCCCTTTTTGGAAGATTTGAAATGGGGTTTTCTTTTTGAAAGTTGAGATTTTTGATTCCGATAGAGTTATGATTTTTCTTGTTGCTTTTCATAATATCAGAAAATGTGATTGTTGGTTTCAAAGACTCAGTATCAATTCTTTTTTAGATCATTGGAACATTCTTTGCTGTTTTCGTATTACGTGCAATTTTTGGAAATTCTGAGTTGTAATCTAAGCAATTGATATTTTGATGATAATGAATAGGTTTGATATTTGGAGTCGGAAGTAATCCCTTGTGGATATACTTTTGAGATGTCGGAGGAGCAGGTTTCCGAGTATGACTTGGAGTGATGAAAGTCGAGTTGGCTTTTGATTTTCTCTGAGTATAGAAGTGATTGCTCTGTTCAAATCTCGCATGAGATCGAGGCGATCGTAAATCTTTTAGGTTTAACGTTGGTTTTACCCCATTTTTGGTTAGATTTTGTCCTTTTCCATTTTGAAAAATATCTCTTGGAGAAAAGTAAGATAAAGAATCATTTAAAGAGTCTAACTCTTCATGATTAACTTTAAGTTTTTCGAGTGAAATATTGTCCGGATTTAAATCGCTTGAAAGATTATGTTGTAATGCATCTACGTATGACTTGGTGCCCGAACAGGATGGTTTAGAAGTCATTTTAGATGTATTAACAACAATGGGACTTTTAATTGTGATTTTGTTGAATTCGTTTCTAATGATGATATTACTTGGACGTTTCTCCATTTCGATTTCTTCATCAACATTTTCTTCTTTTGAATTTTCCGAGTCGTTATGACATGGATTGAATTCTTCAGTAACACAGTTACTTTGAAAATTTTCGAAGAATGAGTATTGTTGAGAGCTTGACGATGGATTATTTGGGACCGAGGTCATGTGTGTAGGCATGAATGGGACCGAAGTTACGGACAATTTGCTGCTTTCGGCAATGTCCACTTCCGAAAATATGAGAAAGGAATTCTAACTCCCTCCTTTGATGACTGACTCATCGACAGGGATTTTGGAGAAGTTCTTGGTTAAGTCCTCATCGTGTTTATCATCATATTCATTTGACGGGTATTGAAAGAATGGACTTTGTTTGTTGTATATGGGATAGTTTTTGTTTGTGGCTTTTCTTGCTCATCCCTAGTTAAATGTATTATCAGAAGAATCAGTATTAGTAGGTGATTTGAAAACTTCAGTTGCATGATATAACTGATCTACTAATTTGTTAAGTCTTACATTATCACTTTGGGCTAAATCCCTTTGTGATGTCAAAAGCTGATTTGAATTTTCTAACAAATTCCTAGAAGTCTGTTCGATTTTCAAATCAGCGGTAAGTTTATCTCAAAATAGTTTCTTATCCTCTAGCCTATTCTTCAACTTTATCACTTCGTCATACCCATGATCCCTTTCCTCCAGAACCCGCTGATATGCAGCTAAGGCATCTGCACATGTGTTAGATATTTTTTCTAGAGCAGGTTCTAAGTCATTAGAGTAAATATGATGAGAGTGAAGCAGGTTACGTAACTGTTCTATGATGCTCACTCCTTTGCCAATTTTGTGGTTGACCATAAAAGCATAGTTGTTTGGCATGTATGAGGATGTGGATTCAACAGCGTCTTTAACATGTTTGAAGCTTCCTAATCCTGGGATTGTAGTTTCTAGGGTTGCTTGCACTATCATGCATTCTCCAAAGCCTTTTCCTCTTTTTCGCTTATTCTCAAAATGTTCATCTTCATCACCAGAAGACCAGATTTCAACATTTCCGGATGCAACGAATGCTTTGACTTTCTCTTCTTCTTTCTCCTTCGGATGGTTTCTCGGAGCTCTACAACATGCGGCATAATGCCAAAGTCCTCCACAGTTGTGACATTTGATTACTTCAGTTTTATTTTTCTGGAATGTGGATTTGGTTGGTGCTTACAGCTGGAACTACTTTTGGTTTCTCCTGATGTTGCTCTTCAGTTTTCTGATAGTACCAATTTTTTCCTGACTGATGATGACCTTTCTGATAGTTGTTGTTTCTCGATTGCTACCCTGCATTTTGGTTAGTCGATCGGAAATTTTTATTGGGACTATAATATGATGGAATTCGGTTAAACTTCTGACTGATCATTGCAATTTCATGTTGGTAGGAAGCCTCTTCAGCTTCGTCGTATTCGGAATAAGATGATTTTGAAGTTTGAATTTGAGCAGAGAGAGCAAGGGTTGGAGCTTTAGATTGAATGGAGGGTTGCGGAGCTGCAGGTGGTTGGTACTGAACTGTCGGAGCTTGATAGTAAGAAGGGTAAGAAATCTGTGGTTGTGAAGGATGGTAAGAAGGTACGGGAGCTGATTGTTGAACTGGTTGTGGATTCTGACTCGGAGCAATCTGTGGTACCGAAGCATTCTGATTGTTTGCAGGCATCATGTAGATAGGCTGCTGAGTTGCTTGTTGGTACTGTACGAGTTGTTGAGGAATGTTGCCCATCATCGGATAGTTGTGTTAGGCAACTAATGCCAAAGGTCCTCCAAGTTGTAGTTGTTGCTGATTGCCCTTTATATCATGTTCCTATCCTACAAGATTATTATAAAGTCTGTACATATTGTAGGTTTTTAGTTTCCTCGAGTCTTGAAGAATCATTTTGACAAGCATCCAGTCCTTTCCGAGTCCTTCAAGGAATCGGAGATTGATTTCCTGATTGGACCTTTCTACTCCTGAACTCAGGAGTCTTGTGCCGATTATGGTGAAGCGGGTGAATGCCTGTCTCAATGTTTCTCCAGCAAAAGTTGTAAAGTGGTTGTACTAAGAGAGACTTGACACCAGTTTTTGATCTTTCGCTTCCTCCGTTCCTAAGAACATATTCTGCAGGAGAACCCAAATTTGTTGGGCTGTCGTATAATTTTGTATAAGATCAAATAGTTCCGGAGGGATTCCACATTGGATCTCGGTAAACGCAATTTGGTCGTTGTCCATTTTCTCAATGTTAAGGGGGTCAATCTTGGATGAGGAATACCACCTAAAGCTTCTTCAGCAGTGTCGGCTCTAGGGGTGTACGTTGGGACGTGAGGTCCTTCCTCGACAGAACGCCAGATATCCTTTCCCTTTGTTTTGTGATAATTACGCATTCTGGACGCCCAGCCATTATACTCGGTAGGGATGAGTATAGGGGCTCGGTTAGAACTACCGACACTGTTTGCAACGTTTAGAGAGTAATTCATAGGCATTTTCGAGTAGGAGGAAAAATTTTGAACTGTTTGAAACGCAAGAGAGAGTTTTTGAAAATTTGAGCTATAATAGCATGTGATGGTCCACAGAGGATTCTAAGGTTGTTGCTACTGCGAGGATTTTGAGCAAACTGGGCACTTAGAATCTTATAGACAGCTATTCAGGCTATGATACCAATTGTTGTCGCCAAAATATTCTAAGTAAGATGCGGAAAGAGTAAGATTGCGGAAAGTAAAGTTCCGAAACTGGGAGGTTTCGGAAGTGCACAAGTCCGAGGATTTGAGTGGATTTGCGGAATGATAGAAATATAAAGAGTACTTAGAAAAGATCGATAGCTCAACAATAAATAAAGTACATAAACAGTTAAATAATATGAAAGGTAAGAGCAAAAAGATTAGAGTGCTAGAAAAGTAAATACATGAAGAAATGCAGATAAGAACAAGAGAGTTGATGGAAGGAGAGAAATTATATTGATATATGTCAAGGTGTTACATGTAACGCCCCGATTTTCATACACCATAAATGGTGTACTATATTATAAAACTTAATGTTGAAAAATCTTATATTTAAAAAAAAAGACCGTGTTTCTTTATAGAACAAATTGACAAGCTTTAAAAACTTTTCTCATGACCTCGTGTCATGTATTAAAAATTTGGTCCCAACATAAACCATTTAGTTAAAAAAATGTTTATACAACTTCGGGGGTTACAACTTCATATCATAAAAGACCATAGAAAGCATGTTAGGATTACAAACCGTTACATGAGCCAAAATTCGCTCCATCTAAAATATCAATATCCTTGAGTCATCTATCTGCTTCTATCTCTCGTGTCTAGAACCTGGGATACATGGCATAAAATAAAATACGTAAGACAAAAATTTCTCGTGAGCTACATGGGTTTGGACACAAAACATTTATAAACATAACATATATCATTTTCAGAATATTTGTAACCAAATCACATCATAACCCTTGCTGTTAAAATCATTATAACTGAAACGTATCATAGTTTTGCTTTTAAAACCTTTCATAAAAAGTTTGACATTATAAAACTTTCATTTCTTAAACTTGACTCGTATTCAAACACATTTGGATTTTTATACTTAGGTCCTTAATCGATCTTGGTGATACCCCAAGTCTATACTGAGATGGTAAGAACATAATCAAACCATCTCAGCATCTTATCACATGTTTTGACTGGTATCTCAACATGCTTTATTTTTATACTTAGGATAATCACGCTTGGTGATATCCCAAGTCTATACTAAGATGAAAAGAACAAAATCAGTCCATCCTAGCATCATGTGTTTTAGGACATCTACTTCGCGAAGGGGAAGGTACCACCCCAGTAGATTCCTCTATATTCCCTTGTGGGAACATCATGGCCCGGGCGAAAGTGGGTAACATACTAACTTGCGTTGCTGCATTCATTCATATCTCAAATACCAGTCATTTAAAACATAACATTAATTGACATCAAATTACTCGTTTGAAGGCTAATGCCAAAACATTAAGGCTAATGCCAAAACATTCTTTCATAACTTTCATAGGCTAAACGCCAAAAACATACTTTCAAATCTTTATGGCTTGATGCCAAAACATACCTTTCAAACATAGTAGGCTTAATGCCAAAAACATAATTCATAACATTATTCGGCTTAATGTCAAATCGTACATTCAAAACGTAGAGGCTTAATGCCAAATCGTACTTTCAAAACATAGTGGCTTAATGCCAAATCATACTTTCAAAACATAGTTGCTTAATGCCAAATCATACTTTCAAAACATAGTGTAAAACTTTCATACTCGTGTCATAGGTATATAAACTTGCATATCATTTCATATTTGGAAGTCACATAAACTATATAAACATTTTGCCATGTACCCCAAAGAAGGAAAATGCCACATGTACTCACCTTAGTAACTAGGTATGTCTAGCTACACTAATCCACGTAACTCTAGCATTTCGTCGCTTCCAACCGTCCTTCAATCTATATTAATCTAATAGAAGATTAGAACATATTAGACCATTAAACATATATCATGTGTCTAATCATTCTTGACTACTACTAGTCATTATCTAATTCTATTCTAATAGCTAGGTGTGATTCTTAAAGCATAATACCAATTCTGAACACTTTTACCCTTTTGTCCCGTTTTGTCAACTTAACACAAAATTCATGTACACTTGTATTTAACTCTTTGCTATATAACCCAACCATGTACCAATAATGTTTAGAACATGTATCAAGCTTTATGAAACCTTCATAAAAGACATTTCAATCCAATTCCATTGCAATATACTTTACATACTAAATATAATTCATAAAAGTCGGAATTTACATTTCCATTCCAATTATAAAGTTTCTTATTACTATGTCTTGTCCCATACTTGTTTAATTCCATTATGTTGATCATCAAATGTTGGAATCCTTGATTCCATTCCAATCTTCCATAATTTACCAACGAAACCATATCAAGTTTTGTTTCACTTTTAAAGTAGCACTTTAATGTAAACTTTTAGATTTAACTAACAAAAGGTTAAACATTTCCAATTATCAAACAAACAAATTCATATATTCTTGAATCTTTGAAAATTCCAACTTTCTTTAAAACCTTCCAACAAACCCTTTACTTGCATTTAACAATTCCAAGTTAACACTAAAGAACAATTTCTCGTGTTCTTTATTTCTTGAAGTTACTATCAAACATAGACATAAGCATCAATTCAAACTACATCAAGTGTTGTTCATCTTGCTAGATCATTACCAATATGCATCCAAGAATATCAAACCAAATGTTTAAGACTTTCACTCCATATGTGATTATGAACTCATAACATTGATAGTAATCAAAAACCATGCTCAAATCCAACATGCATGAACTAATTTTCGGATATAAAGAACTAGGGATCCAAAAATCCAACTTTACCTTTCCCAAAATCTGAAATAATGGAGGTTCTTGCCCTTTTCATGAATTCCCTACTTCAAATCATGTTTAAAACTAAAATCAGAACCAATCTTTGACATACATTTCAAAAATTCCAACCCATTCCATAATCTAAAGCTAGGTTTTTTTCGAGATTACCTTTAACTTGGTTCAAAATCAGAAAATCAGAAGTTCTGGACTTATTTTAGTGGAAATCAGACCACATGAGACCTTCTTTGGTCACCATCAGCCGCTGGTGGTGGATTTTCCATCGGAATCGGACTGGCAGCGGCCAAGGGTTGCAGTCTCGCCCTCATTCAGTCTTGATTTTGTTGTATTCGTGAACCACAAGGACTCATCTTGACCCTCCTAGCTGTCACCGGCCACTGAATATCACGCCTCGCCTGAAAAACGCGCCGGTGACTTCATTTCTTCGTCCTCTGTCTTGCTGTCGCCGATTCTCACCCTTTTTGCATAAAATCGGCGCCTGGCCGACCTTTCCCTCTCTTGATTCTTGTAAATCGCACATTAGTGTGCGTTTAGGTTATTCTTCAGTTCGAACTCCATTCTCGATTTTCCTTTTTCTGAAGTTGATTTCACATGATTTGAGATGCGACATAGCCCACAGGAACAAAAGGAAACCAGTGGGTGGATTTAAATGGAAAAAGACAAAATTACCCCTCCTTTCCAGCCATAGAGAAAATTCCAACTTTTCGTTTCTTATTTTTCCTGATTTTTATCTGATCATATCTTCCTCGTACGATGCCCAAATGTTACGAACTTTATACCTTTAGAAAGGCGAGAATGAGCTTTACAACTTTCCACTAGTGACTTTCGTCTGTATCTTAACATATTTTCCGTTATCAACCCTTGAAAATGACTCTTTGGTCATTTTTGTCACTTTTGGGTCATTTTAATTTCATCATAACTCCTTCGTTACAACTCCAAATGACCCGAATCTTTTTTCTATATTTTTATTATCTCAAATATTACAAAAGTCTTTTGATGACTTTTGCCCAAATCTTTCTAGATTTTGAGATAATAATGTCCAAAGTTCACACAATAAACTTTTCACTTTTAGTCTTTTATTTCAAAATTTTTGCTTTTGGGTCATTAAAGACAATTTATAAATGAAGTAATATATCATATTGACTTAATAAAATGTCTTAACCCATACATTTCCATAGTTTCACCTTATTTGACCTTTTTGCTCAACCATAGAATGTTTAACCGTCAAATTGAATCTTATACGCGTAATTAAGTTTTTGGTTGTCACAATTATCTACCCCTTAAACGGATTCCGTCCTCGGAATCACTAATATGATAATGGGCTTAACTTACAACTGCTTAATCCAACATAGATTAGAACTTCTTACTGAGTCCTTATTAAGGGTCTGACTTCTAGTCCTCATTGTTTTCTTTACTTAACTCATTATTACTAAGATATATTTTCATTAGAGACCTTGACAACTTCTTACCTTATATGCCATAGCAAGTTCGACTTTTCCCAAGAGTCAACTTGTACCTCATTCATTTCCTTGTTATCTATTATACAGTAGCATTCTACTTCGTTATTTCCACTTAGTCGTTAGTCATTAGACCTTATCTTCGCGAGTCTTTCTTTCCTTTAAATCGTTTTATCTTTAGTGACTTTGACTAATAGATTAACCATACCATAACAGCAGTTCATCATGGTACACATATCGCTTTGTAGCTTTCATCCTCCACTCATTTAGTCTTTGAACTTTTGTTAAATTCCACTTATCTTTGACCGTTCCAATTGGTCATCACATGTCTTGTATTAACATGATGGTGTTAATGTAGATGGTTAAAGAATCATCTACCTTCCTGTCTATACATATGTACCAACAGATCAGTCGCTATCAGTGAGTTTTGCACTAATCCTTGCCTTTAGACTTCACGATCACCTTATATAAATCGGGGATTTGTAGTTACTTGACTAGTAACATTCACAGTAAGTTTTCATCTTCTAGATGCATCTGTGACGATCGAGAATCTTGCTTGGACGTTTCGAGCATCAAAAGTCAACAACAGTTGACAGCCAAGTCTTAGTCAACGATTACGGTCGGATCGACCCCTAGATGTGCAATACTCACGTGGCATGTGCAACAATCTACTTACATATTAGGATCCAATTTCTTTCGTCATCATTAATTGGTGACATATATGCTTTAAGGTATCTTACCAATACTTTCATCATCTCCTCATCTCCTGCTGCATTCCATTCATCAAGTCTTTAGACTTCCACTTGCACCAATCCATCAGCATGTTCATTTATAAACCAACCATCCAATGTCTTCTCATCTACCCCTTAAACGAAAATGAAGGGAATTTTCGTTTAAGGTCCAATTCTCTACATGATTCCACACATTAATGATCCAATTCCCTTTGTCTATTCTTACTTTCCACGATCTCATGATAACCTTTTGACATAAATAATACGTCAATTTCCATTAGTCCTTTACTAACTCCATGTGTGATGACATGAGACTACCATGTCACTTGAATCAATTAGCTTTCAAATCAAATGTCACCTTTGTGGCAATCACCTCATGATGAGGAAACACTAACTTCCTTACCGTCCATGAAGTACTTTCCTAATTATCTTCCTTCATGTGCTAAACCTAGCACAACAATCATGATAATCTTACTTATCCAAAGATAATTCTAGTGTTCTTCTTTAACTTGTGAATTAACAACTTATATCCCAAACTATTGTCATTAACCACTAGGTAAATATGGCACACTTTCGATGGCTAAACGTGTTAATGTGACAACCTCATCATAAATATAGCTTCTGGCGATGAACAGTCCCTTATGAATTATCAAGAAGCTCCAAGAATCATCACACATACACAACTATAACTAAGTATAGTCAAAGTGTCACTATCTTTCGAAGTCATATCGCGTCCACCTAAGCGTCGTGCCCGCTCTTTTATTTATGATCTTGTTCGTGGAGAATCCTCCTGGACATCGTCTTATGCTTATTCCTGGCATCGTGTCTTCCACATAAGTGCATCGTGACACTCACGAGCCCATCTTACTGACAATCCCACTGTACGTTAGCTTGGGCAATCTGCTTTCAATTTTGTACACCACTATAGGAGTCAACTTACCGTCCATTAGTGATCTCCGTATGATTGTGTCACGTAAAACAAGGAATAAAATCCTTGTCTTGCTTAAGCCTTCTATATTCTCGACCACGACACTTAAGCTGCCAAGCTTTGACAATGTGCTCTAAACATGTGTCATGTCATACTCAGTCATTCGATGCGTGAAATCTTCAGCACCTTTACACGTAGCTTAGGCTCATATAGACAACAAAGCTATAATAGAGTATAGTATTTAAAATTTTGTACCTTTGTTACTCTTCCATTTTCATTTCTTTAATCATCTCGGGAACTTTGCTTGTCATCGTTTCCTGTTAAGTCATTGTACTTATGACTTGATCCTTTTCCCCAGCCTTCAGGTGCTTTCCCTCGTTATACTCCTTCAGGTTCGAAAGTCATAACTTCCCATTTCTTGACTATTTTGCTCTTCTTTATCTTCATTATTTACAATCATCGTGGGTTCTTTGCCTTGATTAGGCATTTTACCTTCATTATCTAACCAACATACATAATCGTAACATAAAATATATAATTCCAGTTAAATTTCATGGTTGTCCTTGAGGAACACACCATGATAATACCTTCGGTCTTCCTTCCTTACGTGCGTCATATAGCCATAGGTTTTGTCACCAATTGACCAAACCCAACTCTTTATCTACATTTCAGGCTAACTTCTTCATAATCCCCGTTTAGGTGGCACATATTCATCATACTTCTTTAAATATTCTCATTCATACTTCATATTATTTTGATAAACATACTTATAGTGCTAATCGACCTACATAAGGCATAGTAGGTGTCATACATTTCCATTTCGGGTTTCCAACTACATGGGACATACTCATTATATTATCTTATATAACGTAAGTAAAACTCGATCTTATTACATAGGTATGACATTCCTATGTCATTCAAATTTTAGTCTTTTCTTTACTACATTTCTACAGGTATCCTTTACCAGATTCCCATGATTCCTTCGTGATTCCACCATCTCATATATGTATCCTGTGATTATGATAATACGGGCCCATATTATCATAACCACCTATACATATTTGAGTCTGGCATCACCACTAGGTCTCCTGGTCCACTGGTTCAAGTTAGCTTAATACTTTACAAAACATATACTATTAATATGTATCTGGGAATCTTAATGCATATAAGCATATACTTGCATACGTGTAATAATTATTGAAAATAAGCACATAATTTCCTAACAGTCCAATAGTATCTTAGACTCAACAGTCTCATCATTCTATAGGCATGTAACCTACCTTAAGTTCTTAGGTTCATCAACCTACCTTAAGTTCTTAGGTTAATCAACCTATCTTACGAAGCATCTTATCATAGCCTTAGCTTTCTTGCTTACGGTCTTATCTTAAGTCCATATTCTCACTTAAGCCTCACACAGTTTAAGCCTAGGTTCGAGTCTCGACACCTAATTCGCTTAAACTATGGCTCTGATACCAACTTGTAATGCCCCGAGTTTCATACACCATAAATGGTGTAATATTTTATAAAACTTAATGTTGAAAAATATGATATTTAAAAAAAAGACCGTGTTTCTTTATAGAACAAATTGTCAAGCTTTAAAAACTTTTCTCATGACCTCGTGTCATGTATTAAAAATTTGGTCCCAACATAAACCATTTATTTAAAAAAATGTTTATACAACTTCGTGGGTTACAACTTCATATCATACAAGACCATAGAAAGCAAGTTAGGATTACAAACCGTTACATGAGCAAAAATTCGCTCCATCTAAAATATCAATATCCTTGAGTCATCTATCTGCTTCTATCTCTCGTGTCTAGAACCTGGGATACATGGCATAAAATAAAATACGTAAGACAAAAATGTCTCGTGAGCTACATAGGTTTGGACACAAAACATTTATAAACATAACATATATCATTTTCAGAATATTTGTAACCAAATCACATCATAACCCTTGCTGTTAAAATCATTATAACTGAAACGTATCATAGTTTTGCTTTTAAAACCTTTCATAAAAAGTTTGACATTATAAAACTTTCATTTTTTAAACTTGACTGGTATTCAAACACATTTGGATTTTTATACTTAGGGCTTTAATCAATCTTGGTGATACCCCAAGTCTATACTGAGATGGTAAGAACATAATCAAACCATCTTAGCATCTTATCACATGCTTTGACTGGATCTCAACCTGCTTTATTTTTATACTTAGGATAATCACGCTTGGTGATATCCCAAGTCTATACTAAGATGAAAAGAACAAAATCAGTCCATCCTAGCATCATGTGTTTTAGGACATCTACTTTGCGAAGGGGAAGGTACCACCCAGTAGATTCCTCTATATTCCCTTGTGGGAACATCATGGCCCAGGCGAAAGTGGGTAACATACTAACTTGCGTTGCTGCATTCATTTATATCTCAAATACCAGTCATTTAAAACATAACATTAATTGACATCAAATTACTCGTTTGAAGTCACATTAAGGCTAATGCCAAAACATTCTTTCATAACTTTCATAGGCTAAACGTCAAAAACATACTTTCAAATCTTTATGGCTTGATGTCAAAACATACCTTTCAAACATAGTAGGCTTAATGCCAAAAACATAATTCATAACATTATTCGGCTTAATGTCAAATCGTACATTCAAAACGTAGAGGCTTAATGCCAAATCGTACTTTCAAAACATAGTGGCTTAATGCCAAATCATACTTTCAAAACATAGTTTCTTAATGCCAAATCATACTTTCAAAACATAGTGTAAAACATTCATAGTCATGTCATAGGTAGATAAACTTGCATATCAGTTCATATTTGGAAGTCACATAAACTATATAAACATTTTTCCATGTACCCGAAAGAAGGAAAATGCCACATGTACTCACCTTAGTAGCTAGGTATGTCTAGCTACACTAATCCACGTAACTCTAGCATTTCGTCGCTTCCAACCGTCCTTCAATCTATATTAATCTAATAGAAGATTAGAACATATTAGACCATTAAACATATATCATGTGTCTAATCATTCTTGACTACTACTAGTCATTATCAAATTCTATTCTAATGGTTAGGTATGATTCTTAAAGCATAATACCAATTTCTGGACACTTTTACCCTTTTGTCCCGTTTTGTCAACTTAACACAAAATTCATGTACACTTGTATTTAACTCTTTGCTATATAACCCAACCATGTACCAATAGTGTTTAGAACATGTATCAAGCTTTATGAAACCTTTTAAACCATTTTTCGTTTTGACACTTTTTGACCGTTTTCTCATTTAGGCATCCTACTTTGCCTAAATGTATTTTCTTGGGTTTTAACATGTAATTTTTGTGACTTTTTGATCTTACATGTTTATTAAGCAATCTAAATGCTTATATGTTAAAACATCTCTTGTTTCACTCTTTTATTCCATTTTTAGCATTTTAAGTCGTTAAAGTTTCTAAAAATAGAAATTCTTGCAAATCGTGTTATCTCACATTTGCTTGACTTCAAAATATTACCACACTTCATAAAAGTCATTTCAATCCAATTCCATTGCAATATACTTTCCATACTAAATATAATTCATAGAAGTCGGAATTTACATTTCCATTCAAATTATAAAGTTTCTTATTACTATGTCTTGTCTCATACTAGTTTAATTCCATTACGTTGATCATCAAATGTTGTAATCCTTGATTCCATTCCAATCTTCCATAATTTACCAACGAAACCATATCAAGTTTTGTTTCACTTTTAAAGTAGCACTTTAATGTAAACTTTTAGATTTAACTAACAAAAGGTTAAACATTTCCAATTATCAAACAAACAAATTCATATATTCTTGAATCTTTGAAAATTCCAAACTTATACAAAATATCTTTAAAACCTTCCAACAAACACTTTACTTGCATTTAACAATTCCAATTTAACCCTAAAGAACAATTTCTCGTGTTCTTTATTTCTTGAAGTTACGATCAAACATAGACATAAGCATCAATTCAAACTACATCAAGTGTTGTTCATCTTGCTAGATCATTCCCAACATGCATCCAAGAATATCAAACCAAATGTTTAAGACTTTCACTCCATATGTGATTATGAACTCATAACATTGATAGTAAACAAAAACCATGCTCAAATCCAACATGCATGAACTAATTTTCGGATATAGAGAACTAGGGTTCCAAAAATCCTTTACCTTTCCCAAAATCTAAAATTATGGAGGTTCTTGCCCTTTTCATGAATTCCCTGCATCAAATCATGTTTAAAACTAAAATCAGAACCAATCTTTGACATACATTTCAAAAATTCCAACCAATTCCATAATCTAAAGCTAGGTTTTTTTCGGGATTTCCTTTAACTTGGTTCAAAATTAGAAAATCAAAAGTTCTGGACTTATTTTAGTGGAAATCAGACCACATGAGACCTTCTTTGGTCACCATCAGCCGGCTGCCGGCCACCGGTACTCACCACCGCCGCTGGTGGTGGATTTTCCCTCGGAATCGGACTGGCGGCGGCCAAGGGTTGCAGTCTCGCCCTCATTCAGTCTCGATTTTGTTGTATTCGTGAACCACAAGGACTCATCTTGACCCTCCTAGGTGTCACCGGCCACTGAATATCACGCCTCGCCGGAAAAACGCGCCGGCGACTTCATTTCTTCGTCCTCTGTCTTGCTGTCGCCGATTGCTACTGAGGCAGCCCCGATTCTCACCCTTTTTGCATAAAATCGGCGTCTGGCCGACCTTTCCCTCTCTCGATTCTTGTAAATCGCACATTAGTGTGCGTTTAGGTTATTATTCAGTTTGAACTCCATTCCCGATTTTCCTTTTTCTGAAGTTGATTTCACATGATTTGAGATGCGACATAGCCCACAGGAACAAAAGGAAACCGGTGGGTGGATTTAAATGGAAAAAGACAAAATTACCCCTCCTTTCCAGCCTTGTAGAAAATTCTTTCTTTTTGTTTCTTATTTTTCCTGATTTTTATCTGATCATATATTCCTCGTACGATGCCCAAATGTTACGAACTTTATACCTTTAGAAAGGCGGGAATGAGCTTTACAAATTTCCACCGGTGACTTTCGTCTGTGTCTTAATATATTTTCCGTTATCAACCCTTGAAAATGACTCTTTGGTTATTTTTGGCACTTTTGGGTCATTTTAATTCCATGATAACTCCTTCGTTACAACTCCAAATGACCCGAATCTTTTTCCTATATTTTTGGTTATCTCAAATATTACAAAAGTCATCTTGATGGCTTTTGCCCAAATCTTTCTAGATTTTGAGATAATAATATCCAAAGTTCACACAATAAACGTTTCACTTTTAGTCTTTTATTTCAAACTTTTTGCTTTTGGGTCATTAAAGACATTTTCTAAATGAAGTAATATATCATATTGACTTAATAAAATGTCTTAACCCATACATTTCCATAGTTTCACCTTATTTGACCTTTTTGCTCATCCATAGAACGTTTAACCGTCAAATTGAATCTTATACGCGTAATTAAGTTTTTGGTTGTCACATTACAACTCGTCTCTCAAACTCATGAGGACTGAAGATGGACGTGGTCTCCTTTTTATAGGATAGGGGAAGACCTTCGGATAAAGACCTATGGACTGAAGAGTAGACAACACGTCTCTCTTCAGTCAGACAATATGGATAATTATATTATAATAATACAATGTCAGACTAGGGTGGCTTTAGCTAGAATAAAATAGTACACTAAGTACAACCGACATGCTCCTAAAAGACCACGCCTGATCTAGTCTAATCATATCCTATAAGTTGAAGTGCTTATCCTTTGTCTTATCTTCAAGATGGTCTTCAGATCTTCAGTCTTTTATATAGAATGTTTAAGTGTGAAAGTTCTCATGTGTTGCTTATGATGTTGATCCAAAATCCTGAATGGATTTCGGAGTCCTGGCATTTCGGAATCAAAGTAACTTAGGAACTTGGTCTTCGTGGTCTTGAGTGATCTTATGAGTTAGTTCGGAGCATGGTCTTTCGAACTGTGTCTTTCAAACATCATATCTTCTGAATTGATATTGATTTAATTGGAGTTCTGAAATCCAAGACTGGATTTCAGACATATAAGATCATCACACAAATCATCCAAAACCATAAGTATATTCATAAAGCACATTCGGAACATACAATTAATGCATTCAAAACTTAACAATTGTTCATCACTTAAAACATTCATAAGAAATACTTGTTCATCATTCCATCAAAACAAAGTGATTAAAATTACTACCAAACACATCAAACACCGAGTTGGTCAACGACTCGGTTCTAGCACTAATAGTATCTTACTAACCTTTTTAGTTGGGACTATATTTACAATGCAGGTTGCGGTTTCGAGGGTATATCCCCAGAATAAATGAGGAAGGGAAGTATGACTCTTCGTCGATCATATCATATCAAGCATGATACAATTTCTCCTTTCGGAACCACCATTAGGCTGTGGCATTCCGAGTGGAGTGAGTTGTGACACTATGACACAATTCTTAAGATGTTCGTCAAACTCATAGCTTAGATATTTGCCACCACGATCCACTTGTATTACTTTAATCGTTTTTCCTAGCTGATTTTGTACTTCATTTTGTAATACCTTGAAATTTTCAAAAGTTTCATATTTTTGTTTCATGAGATACACATATCTAAATCTACTGAAGTAATTAGTAAATGTAATGAACTATCTTTCACTGCTCCTGGTTATTGTCCTAAAAGGTCTACACACATCAGTATGTATGAGTCCTAATAGATCAAAAGCCTTTCACCAAGACCGGTAAAAATGGCTTTGGTCATTTTTCCCCATAGACAAGATTCACAAACAATAAAATACTCTGAGTCCGATGATTTTAAGATTTCATCATTTTGAAGCTTAGCGATGCGAGTTTTGTTTATGTGACCAAGTCGACAATGCCACAAATAAGTTTTGTTAAAGTCTGACTTTGTTTTCTTATTTGTTAAGTTGTAAATTGAATTGTCTTTGTTGTATGAACCGTTTAAATAAATCTCGTATATTCCATTATTTGGACAAGTCACAAAATAGAATATATTATCTTTAAACACGGATATGTTTCCAGAATGAAAGTCAATTCATAACGAAAACCTTGTTCATACAAACGGAAGGTAGATATAATATTCCTAGTTATACTAGGTACATAACAAAAGTTGTTGAAAACAAGATAAAGCCCATTTGGAAGTAGAAGATGGTATTGGCCTTTGGCCTTGACAGCTACACAATAGTCGTTTCCTACATGCAATTCTAAATCGCCATCTCGTAGTTCTCTAACATTCCTTAATCCCTGCAAATCATTGCAGATGTTAGTACCACTTTCGATATCCAATACCCAAGAGTTGGTACGGAATGCATATAATTCAATTAAATATATATGTGAGGTGCCAATCTTATCGACTTAGTTTTCTAAACGTCCTCAAGATATTTGGGACAATTGCGTTTCCAATTGTAACGTCCCAAATTCCGTAATAAATTTTTCATTTTAAAAACGATTTAAATACATAAAAAGGGTTTCCAAATAAAACCATCCAAATTAACACTTAATATTTAAAACATATAAAATTGTATTTACAAAAACAATATTCAGTAGAAGACCTAGATACCAAAACTCCAGATGTGGTACAGTCACATCGTGCTCCAAGCTCAAGTCAGTAGATACCTGAGAAACAGTTAGGGTGAAAGAGAAAGCATAAAGCTTAGTGAGTTCCCCAAAATATCACACGATTCATCACATAGGCACAAACGTCATCATCGACTTTCTTCGGCAACATCATCATCGACTTTCGTCGGCAAACATCGTCATCGACTTTCGTCGGCAAACATCGTCATCGACTTTAGTCGGCAAGCATCGTCATCGACTTTCGTATACAAGCATCGTCATCGACTTTCGTTGGCAAACACATAAGACACATACCACACATTATTACACAAAGAAATAAGGCTACCTAAGCATGTAACTTCACCCAATATAGTGAGAAAACTCACCTGATCCGCAAAGCCAGACAGCACTCCTCACGCACGTCCTCTAATCCGAAAATGCGAACTTCCTAACAAGGATAAACTCTACTTAGAACTTCCTAAATCCCAAACAGGATAATCCTCTAAGACCGGTTTCCCCAAACCCTCAAGTTTGACCAAAAGTCAAACTGGTCAAAAAGTCAACGGTCAAAGGTCAAAGTCAACAAACGTCAACAGGCACAGTTAGCGTCGCTAACTTCCCTAGTTAGCGTCACTAACTATGAACAGCCTCAAAAGTCCATTAAGCTCTTAATCCATTCAGCCAAAGTCTTAAACTTTATCAAAGATTCAAGGCATAAAGTTCTAAATCAAAGATTCAAGGCATAAAGTTCCAAACTTTATCCTTCACAATCATGGACAATCATCAAAATGGACCATTACATCATTCCAATCCATAAAAACCCACTAAAATTATAAGAAGAACCATAAATATGCATAAAGGTGGGAACTTTACTCACAATGGTCCAGAAACAAGAGCTTTAGCTGATCTTCACTTGAACAAAGCTTCGAAGCAACACCTTGAATCTTCACAGCATCATAATCTCTTCAAAAATCCATCTAAGAATACCAAGATCATCAAAAATCACTCCAAATGGCCTAGAGAGGGAAAATCACGAGTTTGGGGGCTGAAATGAGGTGTTTGGCGGCTGCCCTAGGGTTCCCAACCCTTAAATATTGCCCAAGCTTCAAAATCTAGGGTTTTGGCCCATTTTCAGTAGTTATCGTCGCTAATAACCCCATTAGCGTCGCTAACTGCCCAACGTGCAAAGCCACTCACCAGGCTGGCAAAAGCGTCACTAAAATGCTGATTAGCGTCACTAATCAAGACATTAGCGTCATTAATGTCAAGATTAGCGGCGCTAATCTCCTCTTTTGCCCAAGTTCTTCACTCTTGCATCCTTTTTCGCGTTGAGCTTGAACTTTTCAGGATTAGGGTCTTACAACTCTCCCCTACTTAACGGGATTTCGTCCCCTAAATCCTTTCCTTACTTGCCCTAACGCGCACTAGAAACTCAACCATTCTATGATTATTTTTATCCTTACATGACCAAAACCAGAAAGATCTCGCCACCAACTTCGACAATATCGTGGTCACTTAAATCCTTACATGCCTAAAATTCCAAATTCAGTATACTTCACCACAAAACTCCAATAATCGCAAACACCCGATGACGACTCCTTTCATGCTAAAATCCACCCTGCTACCCGAAATCCACACTGACCACCCCTCGCCTAATCTACGCCAACCCGCCAACTCCAGACACACACCTCCGGAAATCCATACTAAGCCCCATGGCTAACAAATCCAATATTCCTTTGTTTTAGAAGACACTCAACCACATATCACCAACTAAGCTACTCACATCACACACCGCCTTAACAATCCATAAGCACTCTGTCCAAGAGCATCTAAACAATAAGATCTAAACACGCGATACACCACTCATGCCTAACCCATCAGGATATTCCCTCACTAATCAACATAAATGAATTGCAGGTTCCCCGTTTCGTTCAGTTCACAATCGAACTCGCGGGCTTTTCCCTGTTTCATCCATTCAGGTTCTCCGCTCCGCCTAGCTCTCGACTAGACTCACGGTCCTTCCCTGACTCAATCCAATCTCCCTCAGTCGGAAGAACAGATCAGGCGACTGAGAACAATACCTTACACTCATCAATCAGCCTATAGGGCTACACACCATCTTTCAAATTCCGAATCCAGGTTCCCGACCGATGATCAACTTGTCAACTAACTGCAGCAAACACCGGTGATGAAACTCACACGATACTCTAACACAGAACCGCTACACTCGATCTTTCACACAAAACAGACCACACATGCCTAACCGATAACCATCATCCTATGTTGAAAGCCTTGCAGACTCCAATGCACCCGGAAAACATACGATTTCCCAAAAATCACGTACGAACCTGAGATACACCCAACCGAAACCACAATCACGCTTCTATACCAAAGCCACCCAACTTCCAACAAACAAAAGTTCTCAGGAGAAATACTCAACCATACCTAAATGACCAAACCCAATCCGAAACTTCATGCATTAAAACTTCCAACCGCTGTCCAGATCGGTCATCCCACCGATCCCTAATGCACTACCGAGAAACCCTACCATTCAACGCTTTCGACACTAAAGTTCCACCAATTCGAGAGAGAATCCGAAGAACCGAACCCACACTACTTAGCCTTCACCAACCAGTCACTATACCAGCTCGACTTCCATTCAGCTAACACTTTCCATGGGAGATACCTAACCGTATCTCGATAATCAAAATCTGGTCCGAATTTTAACATGCTACACTCCTAATCGCTTCCCCAGATCGATTATCCAACCGATCCCTAACGCCCTGCCTAGAACCTCCACTAATACCTAGCGCTTCTTACACGACCGATCCATCCTCCAAGAGAAACCCGAATACCCGAGCCTATCAATCCCAATGCTGAAGAACCGAGGTGCTCTTATTGCTAAACGAACGAGCACACTAATAACCATCTCTTTGCTCACACCTCCCCGGTTACCATACTGCATGCGCCACCGCCACTACTCGACTCGAACTCAAACAGATAACACAACTTTGAGCATAACACGCTTAGAAGGATTTACCGATGATTTCCCATGCTCTTTACCCGATCAAGCTAAATGGAAATCCAACTACTAACCCAACTCCACCAGAAACCCTACCTCTTAACGGAAACTCCATCTTCCTGAGATTAGCACTAAGCTGTCAACCTTCCGATGCCACCACAGTGTTGACACGAATCCAACCGCAACTCTAGGCAGTTTCAAACAGTCCTAACACGCAAGCACATTCCGACGACAACCGGACCACCAAAAAAACAGGCAACTACCCCTAACTCAACATTCGGAGCATCGCAAGATCGACCACGAACGTCGTTACCCGAACGGAACATACGCGATAACGAGAGCACTGCAAAACCTGACCGGCCCAACCACTAATGCAATCTTCCAACTCCATGCAGTAACTTCTGAACTTGCCATAAACCCTCCGCCTCTTCTACAAACCATGCAACCAACAATCATACGCAAGCGACCACGTGAAACTCGACTCAACCCTCAAACCACTAGACGTTGAACCCCCAATAACCCTCGAACAATCACGATGAAGCACCCACACACTCACTTCTGCGGCGTACAAAAACGTGACACCTGATCAAAATTCCGTACCACGCTCAACCTAAGCAAATTTCCACTTGCTCTACACTGACTATTCGGAACTTGCGACCGCGTAGAGTACATCCTAACGCCACAAGCTGTCTCTGCTGACACAATTCTTCATCCATTACTCCAACAGTTCTCCCCCACTTAGGGTTCGAACCCACTAAAAGCTGACCTAGCAGCCATTGCCGTTCCACAGGCAGTCCACCTTTCACTCACTGTCAAAACCATAAACTACCACTTGTCTTCACCCGCACAGCCACTGCCGTTCCACAGGCAGTCCACCTTTCACTCACTGTTAAAACCACAAACTACCACTTGTCTTCACTCGCACACTCGAGATAGATCCCGTCTAACTACCCGCATACTCAGAACCAAAAGAAAGGAAATTATACAGAAAGCGACAGAAGCAAAATCGCAAAAAGATACCGACAACGACCGACGAAGTTCCACCTCTACATCCAGCTGCTAAGCCACGCCTTCCAATTCCGGGTCCTCCATCTTCACCTGAAAAACACCTTCACACTTTAGGGAAACAAAACTCGAATTCTGCCCAGCATCCCCAGACAGTCCCGGACAAGTCGCCCTGACATGGCCAACCTGATTGCATGAAACACAAAACTTCACATCCAGCTTACCATCCCAGCGGTAAGGGTCCTTTACTCTTTCGGATACTGTAGCTCGAAACGTCTTCATTGATGGCTGACCCAAATCCTGTTTCTACCTCTTCTGTCCTAGCTGAGCATCGACCTCAATCTCCCTCGATGCAACAGCAGACTCTATCTCCACAAAAGTCTGACGTCTAGCAGCGGCCACAAGCTCGTTGATCTCTTTCCTCATCAAAGTCTGGCACTGAACCATCATTGCCTCCTCCTTCGCGGGGAACTGCTCCTCAAACAACGCTACCATCTCCGACTTGACCGAATCAATCACTGGAGGAAGCATCTTAAACACAGCCATAGTCACCTCTATGGCGACCAAATCTCGAACATCCTCATCACTCATCTCAGACCTAACTCGGCCTCGTGAACTCGACCTAATCCCGAATCATTTCCTCTTGAATCACGCTTCTTCATTCCTAAATCCGAAAATAACGAGTTACAACACCCGCTTAACACATAGCGCACACGATATCCTTGTCTACAGACTCCTTAAGTCCCTCGGATCTCCTTTCGTCCCTGGTACGAATCATGTGCTTCTAATAGTAAGGGCCCTTGTACTACCTTCCACACATATTCGTACTTGTTCTGAAGATTGTCACGGTTCCCTAAGTTGCCTCACTCCCATCTAAAGGGCATTCATATATCATCCAAACCACCCTGCACCGAAGTGCCTAACACTCTTCCTACTCTACCTAGGAATTCCACATCTCACCCACACCACAAGAACTTCTGCTCATACCGCCAGGTTGTTTCGTGAACGTGTAATCGTATGCAATAAGAACTGATAGACAGTCGAATAGATGTCCCTACCTTAAAGTCACAACCAAACAAGGAACAGCCAGTAAGGCCGGTTCAAGTATTCTAAGGCTATCCGATCCTACTACATGCAATCCTACATCATTCCCATATCTCCCTAACAATACAAGCATAGGTCCAAAAAGCACACACAATCAGCACATAGTAAGTAACTCACAGTAGGCAGCAAACTAGGCAAAAGGCATCCCTATGATCCAGGCCAATCTATCATGCAATTTTTCTGAGAGGATCCTTAGCCTATTTCTAGCATATATATCATATCATCAGCACATAAAATCATAGATATTTTGGGAATTAAATCACTTACTTGAGGTCTAACCTGTTGGTTATATGCCCATCGTTATAACAAGTTGGTAATATTACTATAAATAGTAGGGTCCTTTTGGGTTACACGCAAGAGACGATTTAGCTAAAAGAGATCGAAAATAAACTTGAGGGGTTAAGTTTATTAATATATCAAAGTAAAGATATATTAATTAGAAACTTAATGGTTAAGTTTATTAATATACCAAAGTAAAGGTATATTAATTAGAAACTTAATAAGGATAAGGGACTAAAGTGAAATATCCACAAGGGAGGGGATAAGGATGAGGAGCACTATAAATACAACCCTAGATCTGAGTTGTAGAGGCTGCCAAAACCCTAATTTTCATCACCCTCCTCCCACCCCTCGGTATACGGCCGATTTCTTTCAAAACCCTAAGTATTACGTGCTAAAACTTCAAGCAAAGGTATATACTACATCAACGGGTGCTGGATCGTTGTCTTGGGTGCGATTACATTAGAGGAGTTCTACTTTGGGCTCTCGTCATCCTAACAAGATCAGATCTGAGATCTAAAAGGTATTTCTTGAACCCTCTTGATTTTACAGTTACAAAAGTGTGCATGATTCTGTGATCCTGGTTGAATACGATCATGATTTCTGTTTCCGCTGCGTTTTTTTTATGTTATCGTATTCCAACAGTGGTATCAGAGCCACTTTATCATGATTTTGTACTGTTTTGATTCGATTAAAATTGTTTAAAATCGTTTTTTTTCTTTGAATTATCGAATCTGTCGACGTCCGCGCCGCGGTCCTTGAATGGTCGCGTTGCGGTCTTCTCTAAAGTTACGATCATTAGGGTTTTGCCGCGTCGCGGTTCCTAGTGTTCCGCGCCACGTCGTTCTTGTGATGATCGTGTTCTGTTGATTACCGCGTCGCGTTTTCTAGTGTTCCGCGTCGCGACGGTCTTTTTTGAAATCAGATTTCTTGTTATAAAATGGTGATTTTAGTATTGTATGATTGTTTAGATTAATCATTGACATAGAATGCTTGCATGCTCAATAGGATTAATAGCTAAACACAAAGTTTAAAATGCTTCAAAATTTATGGATGATTGTTTAAATTAATTATTAACACCGCATCCTTGCGTGTTTAATAGAATTAATAGTTAAACATAATTTTCAAAGAATACTTAAAATTTTAAATGATATATATATATATATATATATATATATATATATATATATATATATATATATATATATATATATATTAGAATTGTATCTATATGTATAACTTAAAATAAAAACATTGGTCAGACCGTGACTAGGCTCACCTACTCTAAATGTGTTGAAGGTTGAATGAGGTCTCTTTGATTCCTAATGAGGTCGGTTTTTAAATAGCATTCATTGCTTACCACCCTCACCGCCTGTCACATTTTATCGAGTGGAGTTACCGAAAGGGTTTGATAGGACAGTGTTTCAAGATAAAAGTATTACTGAAAATACACAAGTAAGAAAAATTGTTAAAAGTTAATAGAATTTTTCATAAGTAAATTGGGATTTCAAACTGGTTTTAAATGTTTAAATTGACCATTGTTTGCCAATTAAAAGGTTAAAGTGTTTTAACAAGAATGATATATGCAAAACTAGATTGTTAAAAGTTGTTAACATGTTTTAAAATTATTGGCAATTGTAAGACGGATTTTAAAATTTTAAGAGACCATTTTGCCAAAAGAAGTTAAAATGTTTTAACTTAACGAAACGAAATCCCGTTTTATGAAAATGTGAATCTCATGCTACCCACAAAGAACCACACATTTAACCAGGCCCTTCCGGCGTGGGAAGTGCTATAGCCAACGCGTCGGATTGGACTCGGCCAAAATGATGTGATACTCGCGATAACTCATGAATCATGGGCCGGGTGTCACGTGGGTCCTTCGTGGTCGATTTACCATCTAAACTCGTGATCCGCGGCATACCCGTCACGAGACAGAGGATGAGCATGATGGGATTAAACATGCCAGTGATCAGATTCAATGAATCCCAAAAGATCTAGAAGCTTCATAGAGATTGAAGTTGGCAAAGGTGTATTGCCTACCTAAATAACTTCTGGGGGTGACTACGGCATACCTCTTCACCACCAAAAGCGAAATATGGATTCTAGCCTTAAGTAAAATAATTTTATGGGTAATTAATTTATTAAGGGATAATCAAACTAAACAAAACTCTATTTTAGATGTCTACTAAAGAAAGTTTGAAAGTTACAAGTTTTTTTTTCTGCGTGGCTTCCTCAATCAAAGTAAGTTCAACGGCATAGATTATGCGTGTTGGTTCCAGAACTTGAGAAGAGTACTCAATGTCGAGGGAAATTTTATATGATTGAGGAACAAGTTCCTATGGATTATCCAGCCAGATCCACTAGTGCTGAAATAGACGGTCAATCATCTTAGACGTCTAAATGATTCGAATAAGGTTGCTTGTTTCATGTTAGACACTATGATTCCCGAGCTTCAAAGAAGATTGTGGGGTCTTGGTGCTTTGACATGATTAACCGGCTTAAGGACATGATCCAAGAGCAGGTTAAATGGGAACGATTCGAAGTCATGAAAGCATTATTTGGATGTAGGCTGTTACTTGGATGGAGAGTCAATACCCATATGTTTAGCATAAGAGGGTACGTTGACTAAATGTGGAGGTTGGGATTTCCAACAAGTCGGGAGTTAGTCATGGACATTGTCCTTAACTCACTGACTAGTTCTTATGATTAGTTCATTCTGGACTTCATTATATAGAACTTAAAAGGACCCTTCGAGAGATTACATAGCATGTTGAGGAAAGTAGAACTTTACATGGCTAAGGAATCCAACACCACAGTTCCTAAAGGAGGTGTCAAAAGGAAAAGGACAAACCCTATCAAGGGAATGATTTTCCTAAAGAAACCTCAATACTGAAATCCTGAGGAAGATTTTGTTTCCACTGAAAGGATGTGGGACATGGAAGGCATAAATGCTCAAGATATCTGACGCAATAGAAGTAGTTGCAAGCCAAAGAGTATGGCACTTCAGGTATATTTGTAATTCCATAAGTACTTTGCTCATGACCAGTATTGCCATTTTAATGGGCAGAGACTGGAATAAAGCAGAGGCACAAACCATGGAGAGCTGGATCGAATCATGGACTACAAGCAGCTTGCTTTCATCCATAGGATTAGGAACCAACTTCTCTATAGTGTTTTAGTTTATGGTTTTGCAATTTGAAGATTGTTGATGTGAACATTGTTTCATCAGATGGTTTTGACTTGGTTTAAATAAAGGTTGTTTTAAATAAAAGTTATTTTAAAAGTTATTTTGGAACAAAATTATGGTCATTACATCTATGAGAACTGGTTCACAACAATAGTTCGAAAATATTGATTCAAGAGAATCCAAATGTTTGGATTAATGGTATGAGTGGAATTGTCTGGTTTTGTAAACTTGAAAGAAGCTACCAGAACTCCAGATGGATAGGATTCTGGAGATCATTTGACTGAAAGTCTTATGATAACTGCTAGTCTTGTCTACATAGAGAGATAACTATGCGCTGCTCACAAGTTATTGTGGGCAAAGGCTGAGAATCTGTTGGACCTTGTACATCTAATGTATTTGGACCGTTCAGTTTTCCACTAAACCGTCTAAAATACTCTATTGAGTTTGAAACCTATATGATCAAATGAGCAAAGGATGAGAATTCTAAATCCAAGTGCGGATAAAGAGTTTCTTAGTCAAAGTTTATACAATCATCTAATGGACTATGAAAATTGTTTCAACAGTCAAATCCACTTAGAACGCTACGAGCATCGTATGGTGTGTCTGAGTTATAATCGAACATAAAGGTTCGACTTATGATGGATTGTATTATGCTTCCAATCTATGTCTGAGAAAAAAAAACCTTAGAGACAATAGAGTCCTAACCCTTGCACAACCACAAAAGGTTCTATAAACACTTTCTGAGAAATATGGAGTGTATATGTTTCTTCACTAGCATATTTAGAAATTTGGGGTCTTGAGACTTACGGTTTACCGTGTAGCTCAGAGGACGCCGATTAACAGAAGTGTTATTCCATTAGAGTACTTGGATATAATAAGCATTTTGACAACAGTGTGATGTTGTATAAATGGCAGTCTTCTATGATAGGAAGCTGGTATTCAAGAAATCAGTGGGAGCCTGACTGATCTTGATGAGACTCAAAGGATCAAAGAGCCTGATGTTGGCACTAGCACTCAACCAGAGGTAGTAAAACATGTTGAGACTCAGTAAGAGTTTGCTGAGGAATCTGACATAACTCCATCTCATGTTCGAGATACAGATAAAGGACGTCATACACCTGGTTTTTATGAATTACATGTTGACGAAGGTGATGAATGTCTGGTGGATCATTGTGACCCTACCAATTATCGGAAGTCGTGGCAGGCCCTTTTGGGTTGCATTAAGGAAAGAGATGATGGAGAGTGAGATGAAATCCATGTATGATAACCAAGTTTGGAACCTGGTTGATCAAACACCTGGCCTTAAAACAGTTGGGTGTAAATAGGTCTTCAAGAAGAAGACAAATGTGGATGGAAAGGTACACACATACAAAGCCAGACTGGTGGCAAAGGGTTATACTCAAACCCAAGGGATTGATTATGAGGAAACTTTTTAACCAGTGGCAATGATTAAATATATAAGGATATTGTTTGCCATCACAACATTTTGTGACTACGAAATATGACAAATGGATGTAAAAACCGCTTTCCTTAACGGAAAACTTTTAGAGGATGTGTATATGACACAACCAGAGGGTTTTGTACAGTCCAAATATCCTAATAGAGTGTGTAAACTTGTGGAGTCGATTTATGGACTCAAACAAGCATCTCGTAGCTGGAATCTCTGCTTCAATGAGAAAATCAAAGAGTTTGGATTTTCGAGAAGTAAAGATGAGTCATGTGTATATGTCAAAGCTAGTGGGAGCATTGAAGTCTACCCTATGTCGTACACAGATAGCAAAGTTCTCATGAAAATGTCCCTATCTCGAGAAATATGAAATAAATGAGAATTGCTATGCTATAAATGACACATGAGAGACTTAATGCGCATGAAGCATTTTGATCTATGGAGATAGAATTAAGTGCTTCATAGGGATTTTGGAAACAAAAGTGATCTATGTAAATGTCAGTGCTAGTGGGAGCACTAAAGTCCAACCTATGTTGTACGCAGATAGCAAAGTTCTCATGTAAACATCCCTATATCGAGAAATCATAAATAAATGAGAATTGCTGTGCTACAAATGACATAGGAGTGACCTATTGCATATGAAGCATCATGATCTATGGAGATAGAACTAAGTGCTTCATAAGGATAAGCTAGAGTACATGAGCAGACGGATCTAGAGATACAAGACTCCTATAAGGGATTCAAGTTTCTGTATCAGGGTTTAGGACTGAGTGAAACTCAGAGTCCTAATTCCATTAAGATCCTGGATGAAATGAGTTGAGTCTCGTATGCACTTGCACATGGATCAATCGCATAATGTATGAGACCTAATGTATCATATGCCTTGAGCATGATGATTTGACATTAGGCTAATCCTGGCAAAAGTCAAATGGATGGAAGTCACGAAGTATCTTAAATGTTTAAGATATTCTTGATCCATTATAGTATGGAAGAACTCGGTGTAAAGAAGCACACTGATACTAGCTTCCAAAACTAATAGAAACGGTTCTTGTACGCAGTCAGGATCCGGGTTCTTACCAAAAGAGACATCTCAGTTAATAGAGCTATATCGGATGAGGCAAGATAGCTGATCTGATCACTAAGTCAATGTCTCGGACTAAGCAAGATCGATCATGCTAAGTCCATATGCATTAGATATGCAAATGAATTGACTTTGAGTGAAGTTAGTATAGTTTTATTTGTATTGGGAACTTAAGCAATGAAAAACTCTATCTGATATGAAGATTATTATGTAGAGAACATAATATATGCATAAAGGCAGTCATTTCATTAGTTTATCATTGTGTTCCGATTTTGCGTGTTTTATTGACTTCCTGAATAATTTAATTATTATTCAAACTGTCCACAGTCGGTCATACTTTTGGGAGTAAGTATTGATTCAAGACTGACATGAAGAATTGGTAAATTGTCCATAGAGATGGACATAGCATGGAGATGCACTAATTCTCATGTGTACTTAATAGGGATTAAGTATTGGAGTAACCTGCACTTAGAGATTACTTCATGGAATCTGTCACGAGTAATTCTAAGATGGTAATATCTTATATTCTTCAAGCGGAGATGCATTGATTCTTTGTCCTGCAGTCTGTTGTGCCTTGGTTTTCTCCAACATTGTCCGTAACTGGCAGCCATACAGGGAATGTCCAGGTATGACATGATGAGTAGGCGAGATCCGTGTAGTCAAAGTTTATTTGTTCCTTCTGCCCTAACAGGAGAAGCGATATCCATGGGCCCCTCGATGATTTGGTGCTGACAGCAAGTGTACGGCCGTACCGAGACTGAATTGATATAGAATCAATAGTGCAGTTTGTTGTGGTCATCACAAATCTCTATCGGGAAACATAATATTGAATGTCTGAGACTGACATGATTCCATGTCAGACGTTCATAAGGATATCTTTTAGAACAAAGGAACATTTGATCACTTGCCCAAGGGCTGTTTCATTAGATGAACACGGCACTTGTCATGGATGACATACACCTTACTAGGTTAGGGAATATTAGACCATACAGTTGTTATAACAAGTGCAAGTGGGAGACTGTTGGTTATATGCCCATCGTTATAACAAGTTGGTAATATTACTATAAATAGTAGGGTCCTTTTGGGTTACACGCAAGAGACGATTTAGCTAAAAGAGATCGAAAATAAACTTGAGGGGTTAAGTTTATTAATATATCAAAGTAAAGATATATTAATTAGAAACTTAATGGTTAAGTTTATTAATATACCAAAGTAAAGGTATATTAATTAGAAACTTAATAAGGATAAGGGACTAAAGTGAAATATCCACAAGGGAGGGGATAAGGATGAGGAGCACTATAAATACAACCCTAGATCTGAGTTGTAGAGGCTGCCAAAACCCTAATTTTCGTCACCCTCCTCCCACCCCTCAGTATACGGCCGATTTCTTTCAAAACCCTAAGTATTACGTGCTAAAACTTCAAGCAAAGGTATATACTACATCAACGGGTGCTGGATCGTTGTCTTGGGTGCGATTACATTAGAGGAGTTCTACTTTGGGCTCTCGTCATCCTAACAAGATCATATCTGAGATCTAAAAGGTATTTCTTGAACCCTCTTGATTTTACAGTTACAAAAGTGTGCATGATTCTGTGATCCTGGTTGAATACGATCATGATTTCTGTTTCCGCTGCGTTTTTTTATGTTATCGTATTCCAATACAACCGACTATACGCATCCCATCTAATTCCCTTAAAACTCATTTACCCATTTAAAATCATAAGTCAGGTATTCATACCATGTTCCAAACTCCCAAGTAACAATCAAACAAGAACATGCAAGGGAATCTTCCACATGTTATTCTACCTAACTCAGAAATGTTATTTATAAAACGGTTTTTGTTTTGAAAATCATTTCAGAAAATCCTCAAATCCCTAGTTTGAGAATGGAATCGCAGTCATGTTCATCCAAATCCTTGGAATCACACTCCTATTCATCCAAATCCCTCAAACCAAGGCTCTGATACCAACTTGTAACATCCTAAATTCCGTAATAAAATTTGGGAAAATTTCGGAAAAACTACTACATTTTCGTCAATTTATCGGAAAAACCACTGCTTTATTTTTTTCAGAAAAACCATTGTTATTTTTAATTTTTTTCTGAAAAACCACTGCTTTATTTTTGTTTTCAGAAAAACCACTGCTTTTTATAAAAAAATTCAGAAAAACCACTGTTATTTATAAAAAAATTCACAAAAACCACTGAGAACAATTTTTTTTTCAAAAAACATCATTTTTCTGAAAAGTTTTTTTGAAAAAATATTACGTAACTTCTATCCATAAAATAATGTTTGTTAACCACTAAAGGTAATAATGGTTCAATTTTTTTTACTAAAACTAAATCTGAACTAAAACTTTCGTTTTTACATTCGGAAATACTATGAGACCAAGACATACTTATTACTTTAATTATATATAAGAAACTAAATTGAACCAAAAAAATAGTTTTTCTAAAACCCAAAAGCCAAACCATTGGTTTTTCAAAATGTATTCGATTTTGCGGTTTAAAATTTTTATTTTTTTTACGATTTTGGTTTTTTTGCACATCCTTATTAACCATCAAATCCATATTTCTTCAAGCATAAGCATAAGAAACCGAAAAGATGGATTTTGTGGTTGATAAGATTGTGCAAAAAAAACAACAAAATCATAAAAAAACCCCACAAAAAAGGTAAAATTTCGAAGTCGAAAAACCAAAATGTTTTGAAAAACAATGGTTTAGTTTTTGTATTCTAGAAAAACAATTTTTTTTCGTTCAGTTTTGTTTCTTATATATCATTAAATTAATAAATATGTATTGGTATCGTAATATTTCCGAAGGTAAAAACGAAAATTTTCAATTCAGTTTTAGTTTTAGAAAAAAAAAATTGAACAATTACTACCCTTAATTGTTAACAAACACTATTTTATGGACAGAAGTTACGTAGTATTTTGAAGAAAAAAATATTCAAAAAAGGATGTTTCTTGAAAAAAAATTGTTCTAAGTGGTTTTTTTGATTATTTTTATAAATAGCAGTGGGTTTTCTGAAAACAAAAATAAAGCAGTGGTTTTTCAGAAAAAAATTAAAAATAATAGTGGTTTTTCTGAAAAAAAATAAAGCAGTGGTTTTCCGATAAATTGATGAAAATGCAGTGGTTTTTCCAAAATTTTCCCATAAAATTTTCATTTTAAAAAGGATTTAAATACATAAAAAGGGTTGCCAAATAAAACCATCCAAATTAAAACTTAATATTTAAAACATATAAAATCGTATTTAAAAAAACATTATTCAGCGGAAGACTTAGATACCAAAATTGCAGATGCGGTACAGTCGTGCCGTGCTCTAAGCTCAAGTCAGCAGATACCTGAGAACTATGCAGTTAATCGCGCCGGTATAGCACGGGTATCCCGATTCGCGGTGGTCAGCATAATCGCAGTTCAGTTTAGCGGTGGAAAATAGCGGTACCGATATAATCGCCGCGATTTACCGCTATTATCCATGATTTACCGCGATTATTAACCGTGATTTACCGCTATTATCCGTGTGGAGGATTTTCATGAAGAAGTGAATGGTTTAGCCGATGTTGACTTGGATGTCGATTAAATTTGAATTTGATACTTTGATATTTTCTATATTAGAATGTTATGTTATGTGACTTATGTATTAAATTAAGACTTATGTGAAGTTTTTTGAATGACTTTATTGATACTAATTCTACTAGTAATAGTCTAATATATAAATTCTACATATTACTAAAAAACGCTATACCACCGCTATACCACCGCGAAAACCGCAAAATTAAATATCGGTAGGTTACCGCGATTACGGTTTTGACAGCGTTAACTACATAGCCTGAGAAACAGTTTGGGTGAAAGAGTAAGTACAAAGCTTAGTGAGTTCCACAAAATATCACACGATTCATCACATAGGCACAAACATCATCATCGGCTTTCTTCGGCAACATCGTCATCGACTTTCGTCGGCAAACATCGTCATCGACTTTGATCGGCAAACATCGTCATCGACTTTCTTCGGCAAACATTGTCATCGACTTTCGTCAGCAAACATTGTCATTGACTTTCGTCGGCAAGCATCGTCATCGGCTTTCGTCGGTAAGCATCGGCATCGCCTTTCGTCGGCAAACACTTCAGACACATACTACACATTATTACACAAAGTACTAAGGCTACCTACGCATGTAACTTCACCCAATATAGTACGAAAACATATCAGATCCGTAAAGCCAGACATCACTCCTCACGTGCGTCCTCAGATCCGACAACGCAAACTTCCTAACAAGGATAAAGTCTACTTAGAACTTCCTAAATCCCAAACATGATAATCCTCTAAGACGGTACCCCGAACCCTCAAGTTTGACCAAAAGTCAAACTGGTTAAAAAATCAACAGTAAAAGGTAAAAACAAAAGTCAACAGAGACAGTTAGCGCCATTAACTTCCTTAGTTAGCATCGCTAACTATGAACAGCCTCAAAAGTCCCTTAAGCCCTTAATCTATTCAACCAAAGTTTTAAACCCTCCAGGGACCTTCCAAACAGTCCATAAGTCCATTAAAATCCTAACTTTAACATCCAAACATAATATTGCTAGCTCAAGAACAAGATCCAAGTCCAAAGTGGTCCAAAACTAACCAAAATCACACAAATAGAGTTTGGCTTACTCTCTAACCAATCCCAAAGGTTCTAAATCAAGGATTCAAGGCATAAAGTTCCAAACTTTATCCTTCACAATCACGGACAATCATCAAAAGGGACCATTACATCATTCCAATCTATAAAAACCACTAAAATTATAAGAAGAACCATAAATATGCATAAAGGTGGGAACTTTATTCACAATGGTCCAGAAACAAAAGTTTTAGCTGATCTTCACTTGAACAAAGCTTCCAAGCAACACCTTGTATCTTCACAGCATCATAATCTCTTCAAAAATCCATCTAAGAATACCAAGATCATAAAATATCACTCCAAATGGCCTAGAGAGGGAAAATCACAAGTTTGGGGGCTGAAATGAGGTGTTTGGCGGCTGCCTTTGGGTTCCCAACCCTTAAATATTTCCCAAGCTTCAAAATTTAGGGTTTTGGCCCATTTTCAGTAGTTATCGTCGCTAATAATCCCATTTGCGTCGCTAACTACTCAACGTGCAAAGCCACTCACCAGGCTGGTAAAAGCGTCGCCAAAATGCTGATTAGCGTCGCTAATCAAGACATTAGCGTCACTAATGTTAAGATTAGCAGAGCTAATCTTCTCTTTTGCTCAATTTCTTCAATCTTGCATCCTTTTTCGCATTGAGCTTGAACTTTTCGAGATTAGGGTCTTACACCAATGTCCCTTCTCACTGCAGTGAAAGCAATTAGAGTAGGCAGTTAGGCTTAGGCTTTGGAGAAGGGTTGGTGGAACGAGGCTTCCATTGACCCTTTCCTTTGTCCTTCTTAAGGACTTTGCCTTTTCCCTTCCTGGTGACATCACCAATTTCTTCTTAGAGATTTGACCATTGTGGATCATCTACACTTGATTACCGAATTTCTGGATATTGTCTTTGGTATTTTTGAGCATCGTGAACCTCATTAATGCTTCTTTCCCAGTCATTCATAGTAAAGTTCAAAACAAATTGATTGAATGACTTTGGCAAAGAGAAAAGGATCACATCCGTTGCTAGCTCATCACCAAAAGGGAAGCCGAGACGAGCAAGTTGCTCACTGTACGCTTTCATTTTGAGTACATGAGCACTTACATAAGAACCCTCAACCATTTTGCAGCCTATGAAAGCATTTAAGGTCTTAAAACTTTATTGCTTAGCCTTAACCTGAAACATGATTTTCAATTGCTTGATCATATCAAGCGCTCATGAAACTCAAAAGTTTTCTGAAGCTTAGGAGACATAGTGGCAAGCATGATGCAAGCCACCTTGGGTGAATCATTTACATGTTTCGTTCGAGCATCTTTCAATTACTTAGAGGCATTGGCGGGGAGTTCATCTAGGATAGGTTCATCAAAGACATAGTCCTTTTTTTCATGTTTGAGGACAATCCTAAGTTGTCTGAACAAATCAAGAAAGTTGGGTCTGGTCAATTTTCCCTTTTCGAGGATGGATCAAATAGTGGAGGTGGTTACAGACAGGGCTGTCATCTACAAAATAGTAAGATTCATTTTAATATCTTCGATATAATTCTTTTTAATATTACTTACCCTTTATATTAAGATTGAAAAGCTAAGATCCATATCACACATAATCATTTGACACGGTGACCCACAACACAAATGATTGTGTTGATCGGTAGGTTATGCTAATCAATTACATCTCTTATGTAATTCTTAGATATTTATGGGATCCAAAACATCTTATGTTTAATGACATGTTAATCTCATCTATGCCTCAAGTCTGCCATGCTTAGGTGACCTTTATCACATAAGATTCTTGATCAAATCATCCAACTCAAAAATCATGTGAATTGTACTTTACTAATGGTTAGGTGACCTTTACCCCATTAGCAAACATAAAACATCTTGGCCATCAAGGACAATGCAAATAGACAAGGTGACCCAAGAATCTACAAGCATTTCAAATGATGCACAAGTGATTTTTAAGTGGATTGCATAGATTCGATGTTTTTCGAAATAAGGGCTTTATAAACGTTTTATTATTCTACCATTTTAAAACGTTTTGTATCATAAATATTTCATGCATAAAATATTTCATGGTACATAGTTCAAGGTTCCATATGTATAAAATTAAATCAATATCTTATATTCAATTTAGTTTGTTAAAATTTAATATCCAATATTAAGTTTACCGTTATAACGATACGAACCGATTTTTAACTTTTTAATAAAACTTTCTTTTCTTATAAAGTTATGGAGTTTAAATTTAGTTTAAAACATTTCAAACCTTTTTAAATATTTAAAAGTTTGGTTATTTTAAGAGTTTCAAAAATTAAAACTCTTTTTAATACATCTTATGTACAAACTTTATTATTTAAAATTCCACACTCCAACTTGATGTTATTTTTGTTAAAATGTTATTTTGTGTGGAAAATAAACATCACAATAATGCATCATAAAATGTATAAACAAAGCCATTTTCTAACAACAATTATTGTGAGCCATCACAACAATTATTAAGTCAATTCCTAAAGGACTTAATGAGGACACTTCAAGGGTCTTCAAAAACACCATGTCTTGAAAGGATCTTCATAAGCTCCATCTTGTTACATTTTGTGATTGTAAACGAACTAGTCTAAACTAATCTATTACATACGAAATAAAATAACATCTATTTATCTATTACACCATCATATGAATGAATAAATAACAACCGCAAGTGTCATAATGGCTGTTTCTACGCAATCACATCATAGGAAATATAAACAACACTTTGTTTTTTCTAATGAAACTTTTATATAACCAAAATGCATGGAAAAATGGTTATATAAATAAAAAATTTTAAAACTACAAGTTGCCAAAGAAAACAAATATGAATATTTCTTAGTCAAAAGAAATCTGTCATGTTTTCCAAAAACCAAATATTATCAAACATAATAAATTATTCTTACATATAAAATATGGTTGTGATACCACTGATGGGTTTTGATAAATAAAATAGAGTGTTTTATGTTGAAGCGGCAATAGAAGCTTTTTAAAATAACTAATTTATTTTATGCCATTTTAAACAAAACTATCAAGGATCCCTTTACATGGGTAAGAATGATATTAAAACATACATATGATGTTTTAAAGAGATAACATTTGTTTCCTTTGATCCCTCTTGGAATTGGGGAGTTGAAGTAGATGGTAAAAATCAAGGAGATTGACTTCTCTACAAGTATCCACCACTAAGGTTAAGGCACTTGGAATGCTAGTTCCTTCTTGTATAAAGAGCTTCTTAAGCCTTTAAGTACTTAAAAAAATTCAGCACTAAATGTGAAGCACTCTTAAACATACAACAAGCATTGCAAAAAGACAGTGGAGGGGGAGAGAGAGCGAGAGAGAGAGAGAGAGATGAAGTCGGCAGTTATAGGAGGAGAAGAGAAAAAGATCATGCAACATTTACTTAACATTCTCTTTTATACCCACATTGGTGTACCATGACCCATACCTTCATTAAATGCAAATGTATGGTCCTTAATAGGTATGGTATGTCTAAGGTGAAGGTGGATAAGCAACCTCCACCCATACCACCAAAAATTCGACCAACATGGGGCAAAAAGGACACAATAGTGTCCAACACTCTACCTTAATAAACGAATATCTCTAGTATTAATTAATGGACCCCAAGGTGTTTAATAACATGTAAATGACTTAATATATCATACCATATGATATAATAACTAGTTTAACCCCTTTTAATTATTATTTTCACAAAACAATAATTATTCTCTAATTAAATACAAGATTTGAATTTATTTACTAATTATCAAATACTCAATAAATATTCAATAAGTACCAACTTGATAAATGTGTGACCTTATTGGATCACATGTTATAGACAATATCATTTCATAATGATTCTTGTGCATATATATCCAACACGTAATGCCTCGTTGTATATATTATTGTCCTGTTTGGTCCAGTATATCCGACCACAAAAATTCTTGATCTCCGCACACAATTAGATTAAGACGAAAATGAACATAATAGATGGCGAAGATGCGTTTGATGCCTTCAGCACACAAGAAAGAAAGGACAACGCATCAAAGATAATGTCATTGAGACCCTTTCAAAGTGGCCTAAGTCCCTCTACTTTTTCGATCTTAACTTATACAGTCAAACTGAATCCTTGATACTCGATCATGTATGTGATATTTATCACAATTCCGACCGAATTTGAAGAAGCAACAAAGAGAAATTAGCAACGCAATCTCTTCATTGGAATCGTTAGAGGAGGTCAGCTATGGAGAATAATTTTTTCTTTCTCTTCGATGAAGTGGAAGATCGGGAATCTCAAAGAATCAGTCAAAATTGAGACGAGATGAGAGCAAATAAGACGAATCTCGTAAGTAGCTTAATTATAGGGAGAGGGGGAATGAGAGATTGTAGGAGCTTAGAAAATTAAGATGGATGATTAAATACCTAAATACCCCTATGCTATTTTTGATTTGAAATAACATAAATTAACTTTATTAATAATTATAAAATTGTTATTTAATTGTGGCCCTAGATCTAAAACAATAGATGGCTGAGATTTGTCCTCGTGTTCTCAACATTTTAAAAGTTGTCAATTGAACTTATATATATATATATATATATATATATATATATATATATATATATATATATATATATATATATATATATATATATATATATATATATATGTATGTATGTATGTATGTATGTATGTATGTATGTATGTATGTATGTATGTATGTGTATATATATATATATATATATATATATATATATATATATATATACCATTATATAATACATACATAATTTACAACCATCTAATACATTAATATCTTAATTTTAAGACTATGTACAACCTATGTATGCACAATCTGTCTCCCGCAACCATGGTGATATATATATATATATATATATATATATATATATATATATATATATATATATATATATATATATATATATATATATATATATATATATATATATATATATATATATATATATAAGCGATCGGGTGAGGACTCTTCTTAAAGTAAAAAAAATATAAACCCTAAACCCTAAACCCTATATATATACATATATATATATATATATATATATATATATATATATATATATATATATATATATATATATATATATATATATATATATATATAGGGTTTAGGGTTTAGGGTTTAAGGACTCGTGAGGACACCTTAAAAAACTGAAAAAATAAAAAAATATATAAATAATAAAATGGGTCATAGTACTATATTGGAGAAAAAAATTCGAAAAAAATTGACTATTTTTTCGGTGAGGACTCGTAAAGACACCTTAAAAAATTTTAAAAAAATATAAAAAAATACAAATCATAAAATCAAGAATAGTACTATATCATGATCCAAAAAGAATTGGAAAAAATTTTTGGATGATTGAGAAACAGTAATGATCCACAAAAAATTTTATTTTGTGGATCATTGTTTCATTATAAAAAAATAATGATCCAAAAGTTTTTTTTCGAATTTTTTTCTCCAATATAGTACTATGATCCATTTTATTATTTATATTTTTTTTATTTTTTTCAGTTTTTTTAAGGTGTCCTCACGAGTCCTCACTTTAAGAAGAGTCATCACCCGATCGCTTATATATATATATATATATATATATATATATATATATATATATATATATATATATATATATATATATATATATATATATATATATATATATATATATATATATATATATATATATATATATATATATATATATATATATATGGTCCCGTTCCGGTAAGGACTCGTAAGTACACCTTAAAAATTTAAAAAAATATAAAAAAAATACAAATCATAAAATCAAGAATAGTACTATATCATTATAAAAAAATGGATCATAGAAAAACAGTAATGATACAAATTTTTTTATTTTTTGTGGATCATTAGTTCATTATAAAAAAAATAATGATCAAAAAGTTTTTTTTCAAATTTTTTTCTCAAATATAGTACTATGATCCATTTTATTATTTATATATTTTTTTTTAAATTTTAAGGTGTCTTCATGAGTCCTCGCTTTAAAAGAGTCCTCACCCAAACGTTTATATATATATATATATATATATATATATATATATATATATATATATATATATATATATATATATATATATATATATATATATATATATATATATATATATATATATATATATATATATATATATATATATATATATATATATAAGTTCAATAAAGAACGAAAATAAAACAATGAACCAATGAACCAATCGTGAGCGTCGGAATTCAAATGATCGACGGCCGGAGATAAAGTTGTAAATTTCTTAATTGAATGCGCATGTAGCGGATAATTTCAAAAAACCCACTTCGTTATTTATTTATTTTTTAATTTTATAGCTTATTTTTTATCGAAATAAAAAATCGAATATATCAAAATTCATAATTTTTTATTCTCTTTCAATAGACATCCATATCAATATAGTAAAAACGAAAAAAAAAATTCAAAAATCTTGTTTAGATTCACAACAGTTAATCAATGTGAATCTGAACTATAACAAGTTTTATAGAAGATTATTCAAATGTGAATGATCATTAAAATTATTTTTTTCAACAATCATTAATCATTCAATATCAACTTATGTGAATTTAAATAAAATTTTAGATTCAGATGTGAATCTCACTAAATTTTCATGTTGAATTTAAGTAAATTCTTTTATATTCTTTACAATTTCAACATTTGGATAATATATAATTGAATTAACTAAGATTCACAAATTAATTTACTTAAACATACACATGAATGAACAAAAAATTGCTGAAAAAATGGTGTACAATTATCATTTATATGTGAATTAATATATCTAAAATTAGATGCACACTATTTTTAACCTTTTGATCATACACAAATGAAATTATTTAGATTCACAAATTAATTTGCTTAAAATTCACATGTGAATTATAAAACGTTGTTGAAAAAGTTGGGTACAATTACCATTTATATGTGAATTAACATGACTAAAGCAAGAAAACAGTTAAAATTCACAATGTAAATATAAACTGTACTAAATTTGTATGGAAAATAATTTACATGTAATTAGTCATTGAATTCAATTTTTTCATTAATTGTAAATCATTCAATAACAACTCATGTAAATTTAAAAACATTCTTAGATTCAGATGTGAATTCAAGAAAAAACACTTATATTTTTATTATTTCAACCTTTGATGTTATATACAATTGAATTAACTGAAATTCAAAATTATTTACTTAAAATTCACATGTGATTGGTCAAAAATTATTGAAAAAATCGAATAGAATTGTCATTTATATGTGAATGAATGTATTTAAAACAATACAGTTCAATTTAGATTCGTATGGTGAATCTGGACGAACTTGAAGTATAAAAAAAACAAAACATTTTGTACATCAATATGAATGTCTATTTATAGAGGATGAAAAATTATGAATTTTGGTATATTTAGTTTTTTTTTTTGAAAAAAGAATAAGCTTAAAAATTAATAAAAAACATAAAAAACGAAGTGGATTTTTTGCTATAATCCTCTACATTTGCGTCTAACTAGTAAATGTACATCCTTTTTTCTGGCCGTAGATCTTTTGCATTCCGACCACACGATTGGTTCCTTGTTTTAAATTGGTTCTCTATTGAACCCAACCCTATATATATATATATATATATATATATATATATATATATATATATATATATATATATATATATATATATATATATATATATATATATATATATATATATATATATATATATATATATATATATATATATATATATATATATATATATATATATATATATATATATATATATATATATATATATATATATATATATATATATATATATATATATATATATATATATATATATATATATATATATATATGTATATATATATATATATATATATATATATATATATATATATATATATATATATATATATATATATATATATATATATATATATATATAACATTATAAATGGTATATAAGTTACAAGCATCTTATTGCACAAATGTCTTGATTTTTAAGAAAGTACAAGTCTATAATGCATACCAGTCTTTGCTTCTTTGGCTGAAAACACAAGTCACACGGATCGCGAAGGTGGTGAGTCAGGATTGCCAAGCTGGCAGGTTTTCATTCGTATGATTATTTCATCACCGTCCATTTACAAAATCCGCCCATCTTCTCTCTTTCACCCAAATCTAATAAGAACCCCTCATCACGCACACATGAGAAAACGAAACATTACCACCAACTCCATCTTCGTATTTTCATCACCACCGTTCACCACCACTGCTACAACAAACAACCTCTTCTTTCACTGCCACAATAATCAAACAGGTAAATTTATATAAAGTGCCTCTGTTGCATTTTGAGTTTTGTATTTTGCTTAGCTGTTTGATATCAAGCGATACTAAGATTTTAGAACATTCGATTACCTCACCCGAGTTTTCTTCTTGCAGGCTCTCTCTGTCTATCATCTCCCTCTGTAATTCCTTATTTTCTTTGCCATTCAATCCAGAACAATACATTTAGTTCATTTGAATAACTTTTGTTTTCCGATATAAATATAAATTCACCTGCATGTTAAGTGTTCGATGAAATGCCTTTTGTGTTCTAACATGGGATTTCGTATGTTTGTGGATTTCATGGATCTGGCTCATTATTTTCCCTTAATTGATTTTTTTCTTGAAGCTTAAAATTTTTTTCTGTCAGTTGCAGATTTGGATGCTGGATAGATATCTAAAGAGAAGAGTGATCGCTAACAAGGTAATTGTTTTAAAATATAATATCAGACCAGAAAAGTATTTTCTAAAGTTTAGTATTTCATTTTCTTTTTGTGTTTAGATCTGACTTTTTGGTATTCGGATATTTGTAGAACAAGATTTGTGGAATTTTTATTGTCGATTATCAGGTTTCAAGCCTTGAGGGAAAAGCAAGAGTCTTTTTCGGGTGTTGTCACTCTAATTTATTGAAGTGTTAATGTTAGATGTTGGTTTTAACCATTGTTACTTACATGTATGGTTTTGTTTAAAACATCTAATCTATATTTGCCCAAAAAATCATGATATTTATTCATATATACTTGTGTTTGTTCTAAACTCGATAAATTGCAACTCTACCCTTCTTTGGGTAATGCTTGAAGATTTAAACACATTTCTAATGATAGTATCTTAAAATATATGCTGCTAGCATATTATATTAGTTTTTTTATTTATGCTTTAGACTTATCACACACGTACACACACATAATTCAAATATTAGAACTTTTACTGAAATTTATACAACCAGGACCAGGTAGAGGGATATTACGGGCAGCATTGTTTTTGCAAGTTTATTCATGTATTCTTAAGCATAGCCCTCAATCCAAAATCGAGCGCTAACTGCATCCTCCCTCACTCGATTTGTCTTTCTTGTTGACATATGGAACACGCAAAATCGAGGAAAAGAAGCGGGGGTACCGTCACCACAGTACAGTGGTGGTGTATAAGAATGGACGACGATGGAGGTGATGGTGTCGGAGATTAGGGCTTGGAGGGTCAAGAAGACGTAAAATCGAGAATGATCGAGGCGGTGTAAACATGGGTATTAGTGCAGACAAAAAACTCACGGGAAGACCCATAACCCGCGTTACATGACCCGAAAGAAAAAAAAGTACAAAAGTTTCGCAAAATTACGGTATTTAATAAATAGAGTAATATAATTACAATGGTTGCTGTCTATTTTATTTTCGTCTCTTGGCTTTAACATGTGTGCATACCTCACCATACTAAGATAACTTTGAATTTCAAATTACTTCATCCTTTAATACTTTTTAAAATTAAATTTTGCAAAGATATGTACAACTATAAATTTTAAAAACAAAACATAAAAGACAAAAATTTGAAATACTCGCCACCAGCCTACATTATTCAAACAATAATTATAAATAAAAATAAAGTAAAATTGTTAAAAAAATAACGGAAATATTTCATACAAGTCAAAGGATACATTTTTTGAAATTTCTAACTTGCATAACGAAATTAATATAAATTTATCAAATGAGATAAAGATGTCATATAAGTTAATGTTAAATAGTGAATTGGGAATTAAAACCCGTATGAATTGTAAACACGCGAGCCGCGGCCCATTAAGTGTCCGCGTCGTGTGGGCCGTGAACTGCTAGGGTAGGGCTAGGGTTTCATGTAAAGCCTATAAATATAAAGGCTGGGCATTAGGGTTAGATGTTTTTGCTGTTGTCAAAGTCAGAAGTCATTAGTCAGAAGAGGCCGATTTACTAGCAATCTAGGTATGCTCTGTAACACCTGTATTTAGCTCTGGAATAAAGAATACTCTCTCCTGCCCGTTGACGTAGGTCATCTTGGACCGAACCACGTAAATCTCTGTGTCGTTACTTTGTGTTTATATTTCCGCATTTATATTCTCGTTATTATTCCTGGGCAATAGGCTATAGATTTAGGTATATTTCCTAACAAGTGGTATCAGAGCCGCGGTTTCAGATCTGTAGTGTTATAGATATGTGGTTATTTGCGGTTTTAGGTCTGTGTATTTTAGATCTGGTTGTAGTTCTGGTTGATTGAAGTCGGTAGTAGATCTAGGGTTTACGGCCTCGCCGCGTCGCGTCTGTTGAAAAACCGCGTCGCGCCTGTTGAAGGATCGCGTCTATTGAAGACTACAAGGATCGGTTGATTGAAGATGACATCTCACAAGTTCGATTTGGAGAAGTTCAATGGCTCGAATGATTTCACTTTGTGGAAGGTGAAGATGACGGCTCTTCTAGTTTAACAAGGATGCGCAGTTGCAGTGGAAGGAGAATATGCAAAGGAGACGACAGATGCAGTGAAGAAGGAGATCGAGGGAAAGCACATAGTGCTATTCTTTTGAGCTTGACGGATGAGGTGTTGAGGGAAGTTTTTGATCAACCCACTGCTGCCGGTATTTGGAAGAAGCTCTATGATACGTATCAGAACAGTTCTTTGACAAATAGGCTGTATCAGAAGCAACGGTTGTACACTTTCCGGATGGCAGAAGGTACTCAAGTAAAAGACCATCTTGATTCTTTCAATCGGATTATTCTAGATCTTCAAGGATAAGGAGTAAAGATTGATGATGAGGATCAAGCCCTTATTTTGTTATGTTCACTGCCGAATTCACATGAGAATTTTGTTGATACTATGTTGTATGAAAGATCAACAATTACTATGAATGATGTGAAGGATTCTCTGCTGTCTAAGGAACTCAAACGTAGAGTCTCTGGGAATGAGGAGACATCCGGTTCAGGTCTGTTCGTTGGAAGAGGAAGGACATCATATAAGAAAGATGGTGGAAATCAGAGTAAGTCACGTTCAAAATCGAAAGTTTCTGCAAAAGTCAAGTGTTATAACTGCAAGGAGAAGGGTCACTTCAAGAGAAATTGTCCATTGCTGAAAGGGGGGAAGGGAGAAAATAGCAACAATGGCAATGTAGCTATTGTTCAGGATGGTTCTGAAGAAGAAGACATAGGTGATGTGTTGACTGTATGTACATCTAGTTCTGTTGATGCTTGGGTCTTGGATACTGGGGCATCTTATCATATGACTTTCCATCGTGACTGGTTCGAATCTTTTAGAGACTTGAAAGAAACGGTGAAGTTGGGAGATGATTGGGTTGCTCAGGTCAAAGGAAGCGGTACGATACAGATTATGATGCACGATGGTATGGTCAGAAAGCTTGATTGCTGGTATGTTCCAGATCTTCGTAAGAACTTAATTTCTCTTACTACTTTAGCAAAGAATGGGTTGAAATACTCTGGTGAAGGTGACTGGTTGAAGGTCACCAAGGGCTCTCTAGTAGTTATGAAAGGAAAGGTGCATAAAAGTGGGGTTCCTGTCTTAGAAGGAAATTCGGTTAGGGGAACAGTGGCGATTTCTCAATCCTTAGAGAGTAGTAATGATAAGACAGAGTTGTGGCATAGAAGGTTGGGACATACGAGTGAGAAGGGTATGTCAATTATGAGTAAACAGGGGTTGTTTGGTGGTGAGCTAACGGGAAAAATCAAGTTTTGTGAAGCTTGTGTCAAAGGCAAGCAACGCAGGGTGAAGTTTAGTTCGGGTAAACACACAAGCAAGGAAATCCTGGAGTACATTCACTCAGGTTTGTGGGGTCCCTCTCCGGTCGAGTCTCATAAATGTCATCGATACTTTGTGACTTTCATTGATGACTACTCAAGGAAGGTTTGGATATATTTTCTGAAGACTAAAGACGAAGTGTTTGGGAAGTTCAAGGAGTGGAAGACGATGATTGAAAAACGGACCGAAAAATCTGTCAAGACACTAGAACTGACAATGGGTTGGAGTTCTGCAATCCCCCGTTTGATAACTTCTGCAAGGCAGAAGGTATAATGAGGCACCACACTATACGGCACACACCACAGCAGAACGGAGTGGCAGAATGGATGAACCAAACACTGTTAGCGCGTGCTAGAAGCATGCAGTTATATGCTGATTTATCGAAGAAATTTTGGGCGGAAGCGGTTAATACTGCTTGCTATCTGGTGAACAGATCACCATCAACTGCAATCGACTTTAAGACTCCTCAAAAGGTATGGTTTGGAAAACCCGCTGATTATTCTGGTTTACGTATATTTGGTTGTCCGGCTTATGCTCATGTTAATGATGGTAAACTTGAGGCGAGGGCAATGAAGTGCATATTTCTAGGGTGTGTACATGGAGTGAAAGGTTATCGTCTGTGGTGTACAGAAGAAGGGAGAACTCCAAAATTTATTAATAGCAGAGATGTAACCTTTAATGAGTCGGCTATGGTGAACCAAAGAGGAGGTGATACAAGTCATGTAGGGAAAGATCCGGGTGCTAACCAGAAGGTGGAGTTTGTCACACAAATTTCAGACAAAATTGTGATAAATGAAGAACAGCATGTCGGTGATGATCAACATAGACGTGATGAAACTCATGAACAACCCAATAAGGATCAGTCTGGTGATGCTGAGGCCGATGGTGAGAACAACGAGGATGAATCTATAGCAAGAAGAAGAGTGAAAAGGAACACGAAGACTCCAGCTAGATATGCTGCATGTGTCACTAATGGTGATATTGGTTATGTTGCATATGCACTAGCTGTTGGTGAAAACATTGGTACTGATGAGCCTCGGTCCTACAAAGAGGCGGTGGCAAGTAAAGAAGGATCAAGCTGGTTGATGGCAATTAATGAAGATATGCAATCTCTTGAGAAGAATGAAACGTGGGATCTTGTTCCGTTACCGAAAGGAGTCAAACCGGTTGGATGCAAATGGGTCTTTAAGAAGAAGGAAGGAATTCCAGGGGTTGAACCCGCAAGGTTCAAGGCACGGTTAGTGGCGAAGGGTTTTTCTCAAAAGGAAGGAATCGACTATCACGAGGTTTTCTCACCGGTCGTGAAGCACAAGTCAATTCGGGTTCTTTTGGCTATGGTGAGTGCGTTTAATCTGGAGCTTGAGCAGCCCAATGTCAAAACTGCATTTCTTCATGGAAGCTTGGAGGAGAAGATATATATGTCACAGCCTGAAGGTTTTCCGGGTTCTAATAAGGATCATGTGTGTATGTTGAAGAAGTCTCTTTATGGTTTGAAGCAGTCTCCTAGACAGTGGTACAAGAGATTTGATTCGTTTATGACTTCGCATGGCTACATTCGGAATCAGTTTGATATTTGTGTCTACTTGAAGCAGTTGTCTAATGGGTCCTTTGTTTATCTGTTGCTATATGTTGATGATATGCTCATTGCAGCCAAGGAGATGGCTGAAATTAATAACTTGAAGAAGCTTTTGGCAAGTGAGTTTGAAATGAAGGATTTGGATGCAGCAAAGAAGATATTGGGGATAGAGATTCAGAGAGACCGGAAAGCGGGGTTGTTATATGTTTCTCAGCAGAAATATATTAAGAAAGTCTTGCAGTCTTTCGGTATGGATCAGTCAAAACTAGTTGGAACTCCTTTGGCAGCGCATTTTAAATTAAGCAGAAGTACTATACCAACTACGGATGAGGAAAAAGACTATATGAGTAGAGTTCCGTACTCAAGTGCAGTTGGAAGCCTTGTGTATGCTATGGTCTGTACTAGACCTGATTTAGCACATGCAGTTAGTGTGGTTATTAGGTTTATGAGTAATCCTGGGAAAGCTCACTGGGAAGTGGTCAAGTGGATCCTGCGATACTTGAAGGGGACTAAGGATGTTTGTTTGGTTTATGGTGGTAATACTCATAGTAACTTGGTGGGATATGCAGACTCAGACTATGGTGGTGACTTGGTGAAAAGGAGATCGCTCACGTGTTATATTTTCACTTTGTTTGGATGTGCAGTCAGTTGGAAGTCAACTTTACAATATATAGTTGCCTTGTCTACAACTGAAGCGGAATACATGTCAATGACTGAAGGTATAAAGGAGTGTATATGGCTACATGGTTTGGTGGAGAGTCTGGGATTGAAGGTGGAGAAGCCTGTCTTGAACTGTGATAGTGAAAGCGCTTTGTGTCTAGCAAGGAATCCGGTTTATCATGAAAATACAAAGCATATTGATATCCGGTTAAATTTCATTCGTGACATAATTGAAGAAGACAAGTTCTCAATCTCGAAGATCGATACCAAGGTGAATCTGGCAGATATGTTGACAAAGTCGTTACCCAAGGAGAAGTTCGAGCTATGCTTGAACTTGGTTGATGTTCGCAGGAGGTAAGTCCCTACGGGGCAAGCTGGCAGGAGACGAGAGGAAGTTTTTTGGTTTCTAGAGCGAGGTGGAGCTATGTTGAATTCGCAATTCAATGTGGAGATTGTTAAATAGTGAATTGGGAATTAAAACCCGTATGAATTGTAAACACGCGCGCCGCGGCCCATTAAGTGTCCGCGTTGCATGGGCCGTGAACTGCTAGGGTACGGCTAGGGTTTCATGTAAAGCCTATAAATATAAAGGCCGGTCATTAGGGTTAGATGCTTTTGTTGTTGTCAAAGTCAGAAGTCATTAGTCAGAGGAGGCCGATGTACTAGCAATCTAGGTACGCTCTGTAACACCTGTATTTAGCTCTGGAATAAAGAATACTCTTTCCTGCCCGTGGACGTAGGTCATCTTGGACCGTCCCACGTAAATCTCTGTGTCGTTATTTTGTGTTTATGTTTCCGCATTTATATTCTCATTATTATTTCTGGGCAGTAGGCTATAGATTTAGGTCTATTTCCTAACAGTTAAAATATATAATTTGATTTGTATTGTTTCTTAAATGATGAAAAATCACAATAATTTTTTAACAAATTTATTGTAATGCGTTTTCAATCGTAAATTTGAACTTCTTTACAAATATATTTTTGAGTTTAGCCGTCATATTCGAATAATATCCTGTAAATAAATTTTAACAATCACGTACTTTTAATTTTAATAAAAAATATCAATTTAATTTTGTTATTAGCCTAAAATAGCAACATCTTTTTCTTTATGGTGTAAAACAACAATAGTTTTTCAACGACATGCCACCCTCAAGTTTATATGTTGTGAAACTTAAACTAAAACATATTGTTATTTCCAATCAATAATAACATTTTACTTTTATTTTTAACCTAAAACATAACATAATTTTATTTTTAATAAAAGAATAACAATAAGTTTTTCCTTTTAACCTAAAACAACAAGGTATCCTATTTTGAATAAAAATAGCATGCTTCTATTTTTAAAACAACGCATTTTTTCAACCCAGAAGGACGCCGAAAAGAAACTAATCACAAAAAAAGATACAAATTTTCAGTCGTTGCATCGAACGGGTACGCAACTAGTACATATATATATATATATATATATATATATATATATATATATATATATATATATATATATATATATATATATATATATATATATATATATATATATATATATATATATATATATATATATATATATATATAGAGAGTTAGTATTAAATACATTTGGTAAGTATTGTGTGAATGTAGGACTAATTTTGGACCATTAGATTGAAAAAATCAAGGGCTTAGATGATAGTGGCAGTTGTGTAATTAAAATGAAAAAATTAAATAAAAATAATTGAATTCGGCCAGTTAAGGGTATAATGGACATTCATATATACCTACAAGAAAGGAAACAATATTATTTTTAAGTTAATTTTGAATATCAGAACTATAATTACGGAGACGTTATCCATTATATAGTTAACTGTTTAATATTGCTTATATTCTCAAAGAATGAGAATATGATGCATATGGAATTCTTGAAGAAATGCACTAAATACAGAAGCAGTAGATGAAAATTTCACATAGCACAAAACATTCTTAAAGAATAATAAGTCATTGAAGAAAAAATACATCAAAATAATAATACATATTTTAAAAGAATAAGCGTTACAAAAGAATGTAAGCGTAACTATTTCATTCTCCGAGAATGACTTGATTCTAAAGAAGCGTAACTATTTCATCCTCTGAGAATGGCTTGATTCTAAAGAAGCGTAACTACTTCATTCTCCGAGAATGCTTTGTTAAAAACTACTTCATTCTCCGAGAATGGGAGAATGGCTTGATTCTAAAGAAGTGTAACTACTTCATTCTTCTGTATTACATTCTTTTTCATTCCATTATTCAGTTCTGCATTACATTCTTCAAGAATTAGTCTCGATGATGTTTTTCATTCAATAATTTGTATTTTTGGCATTCAATTCTTCAAGAATCGCTTTCAATTTCGTAATACATTCTTAGAGAATGACACTTACTAACCTTCAGCATCAATTTCATTCTTCAAGAAACAACAACGATGGAGATCCTTAACTGCTTCATTGATGTAAAATCTTAAAAGATCAAGCTTATCGTGCACAATCCATAAACACATACAACTCCACCGCGTTTCTATCTTATCGACGATGCGAAACTTCAAAAGGCGTTAATCTTCTATCTCTGGCAATTAGAAAGGTGAAAACAAATTGTGCAAAATGAAATTCTTCAATCACTTCAAGACATTCTTGAAGAATAAACCATGAAATAGAAAAATAACAAAAAGTACGAATACAAATTCTGCCGTACCTCAACTTTAAAACTTCCCTTAACAATTTGATATATTCTTGCTATTTTAATTCGAAATATTTGTGAATGTCACCTTAATCTAAAACTTCTGTCATTTGTAATTAGTAAAGTATCATAAATAATAAAACTAAAAATCAAGATTCCAAGGAAATGGGTTCTTGGTTTAAGAAAGCAATTTATTAACTCCATAAGTCGTAATCGAGTTTCATAAATAATTGCAAAATATTGTAATTCCGCTCCATGATTGCAAAAATACTCCAGTTTCATAAATGATTGCAAAAATGTGAACTCAATTTCAATCGCACATCCCAAACACCCTAAAAAGGGATCCGCATTTGCGAGAGTATTAGGAACGGAACCCTTGCTTTTGAACCATATAAATTCTACATTCCGAATCAAGGATTCATATCATCGGAAATTAAACAGAGAGCTGTAATTCAATAGTAGAATACCTGGAAGGGTATTTGTAGGAAAAGCCTCTGCGGCAGCCCTAGTAATCAAGCTGGACTTACCGGTGCCATGGTCACCGGCATCAACGATTTGAACGCCGGTCAACGATCAGAACGCCGGTCGGGAGCTCGCCGTTAGGGAAGGGTAAGATGCTACAAAGGCTTGGACGCTCGGTGTATGAGGGAGACGGTGACGAGGGTTTGCGTATAAGAAGATATAGAGAGTGAGAGATAGAGAGAGGGAGAGAGATAATTTAGGAATAAATACCTAACTAGGGGATAAAATTAAAATATAATTAATTAATTAATATGTTAGTTTCCTGTAATGCCTTTTATAAATGGTTGGACCAGAATTGGTCCTACATTCACACAATATTTAAAAAATGTATTTGAACCTTCTTCTTCTCTCTCTCTCTCTCTCTCTCTCTCTCTATATATATATATATATATATATATATATATATATATATATATATATATATATATATATATATATATATATATATATATATATATATATATATATATATATATATATATATATATATATATATATATATTTATATAGCGGATTTTGGGTTCCTACCGGATCCTAACCCAATATATATATATATATATATATATATATATATATATATATATATATATATATATATATATATATATATATATATATATATATAGGGTTAGGATCCGGTAGGAACCGCAAGGACTCTTCTCGTCCAATCATTCTCATAAGGGCAATAACGTCAAAACGTCTTCCTTCGACGTGACGCAATCACGTGCGACGCACGTCCACGGAACGAAATATGAACTCAAGTATTTAAGTGAGTTTTTTTTTTCAACGTGATTTAAGTGAATTTTTTTTCTCGTTTTTTTCCTTTTTCTTTTTTTTTTCTTTTTTTATTATTTATTTTTATTTATTTATTGTTTTAAAAAAACTTATTTTTTTCAACTTTTTTATTTTCAATTATACTCAGTTTTTAGATTTTTATTTTTATTGTTTTTTTATTTATTTTTATTGTTTTTATTTATTTTTTATTTTTTTAATGCTATATTACTCGATTTTTTTTTTCATTTTTATGTATATTTTTTAATTTTTAATATTTTTTAATCTTAATTTTAACGTTTTTTTTCGTATCTTTAATCTAATTATTTTGGATCATGATATTTTTAATAATAACGTTTTGGATCATGTATTTTTGGATCATAGTTTTTTGCATCTTGGATCATAAATTTTGAATTATTTTGTCGTTATATGTTTTTTTAACTCGTTTTGGATCATAACGACTTTTGGATCTTGAATCATAACGAATATTGCATATTTGATCATAAGTTTTGAATCATAAAACATATTTTGGTTTTAATATTTTTGGATCATATGTATTTTTTGCTATTTTGATGTGTTTTTTTACTTAAAATATAAAAATGAACACGAAAAATGTAACATCCCAAAATTTTAGGGTAAAATTTTAAAAAAATTTAGACGAACACTTCAATATAAGAAAAGCCACTTAATTAATTTTGACAAAATTCATTAACTTATAAGTTTAATGAAAACATCCCAGGATTAACAAAAGTAAATGAAATCACAACATAGCGGAACTTCCATTCAAAAACAGTCCTCCAATGAAGCAGCACAGTGTATACACGTCACGCCTTGCCATCCATGGTACCTGATGTACCTAAAACAGTAGTTTATATAGGGAAAGGGTAAGCACGGAGCTTAGTGAGTTCCTCAAAATACCATACGATCCATCACATAACATACAACACATCATAACTATTCATATGTCTGTGAGACTCGCGGGCTATCCCTGTTCCGCTGAAGACTCACGGGCAGTTCCCGTTCTGTCTTATCGCTCACAGGCTTCTCCCGTTCCGTCTAATGACTCGCAGGCTATTCCTGTTCCGCCTATTGGCTCGCGGGCTATCCCGTTCTGTCTAATGACTCGCAGGCTATTCCCGTTCCGCCTATTGGCTCGCGGGCTATCCCGTTCCGTCTACAAACAATCATTATCATAGCAATAATTCATACAATTATCATAACAGGTAAGATCACCTTAGTCTAACATATCTTCCTTCCTACGCATGCAATATCACCTATGGTATAGTGAGAAGACTCACCTGATTATAGTTGACTATATCGTTTATCTTTCTCGGCTTTGTATTTCCTTCAACTTTAACTGTTAACATAATAAGAAATCTATCATTTCTTAATCCTTAACTATATTATAGTCGCATCATTAAACCCTTCAATAATTCCAATATGATACTCCATGATTTATCAAGTAAAGAACGGCCAGGTAGAAGATTAGATGGGGTGGCAGGATCCTTTCAGCATTTTAGCCTTTCGGAAAATCCAACAACCAGATCCCAAGTAATCGGCCTAGTCACCGTCCTCGTAAGTAAATCAATCGGTATTATTTTCGAAATTATGAATTGTTATAATAATGACATTTTAAGGTTTTTGTTTACTATTGTTAGAAATGAGTATAATATAACATATGTTATACTTATTAAATATTCTACTTCTTAACACAAAAACTATTTTACAATACCTAATTAAGCAATAGAAAAGTTTGTAGTTACCTTATGACCAGTCGTCGGAACCTATAACTTCTTCGCTAGGCTTTTGAGCTTCCTTCCGCTCACTTCTTACACTCTAGTGCTTAGAAATCTCTATATATTGGATTGAGATTTGTTGGTGTGGTTTATGAGATGTTTTGGGAGGTATTTATACTTGAATTTTTGAATAAAAAATGGTATGACACTTTTGACAAAAGATTTTAATAATATAATTTTGTTGAAATTAAAGGCCTTCTAGAATCAGTCTGTTCAAGACTGGTTTAGCCTATCTTAAACCCATTAAATTCACGTTTTTATTTGATATTAAGAAAATTCATCTCAATACCTTTCGAGGGATGTATGGTGTGTATTTATACGATTTTTCTATGATTTATTATGATTTTTTGAAAACAGACTATCTAATCTGTCAATTCCGAACAAATCAGTAAAGATTGCATTTTTTACCATAGATAATTTCATTTTCAAGCTTACTATTATTTTTGGTAATTATACTAGACTCAATTTGTAAACTTTGTGCATTGGTTTGAGGTCCAAACGAGTTTCCTAGAATTAATTATGATTTTTCTAAAAACGACACAAAATGCTGATTTTCATATGAAATTGTAACTAAAGTTTTTCTTAGCTTTATAACTACCAAAATCATATAATTCCTAACATTCTTATTTTAAGTATATGTTATAATCAGGATACGGGTCTTACAAAAAAACCTTTTATTTCAATTTTTTTTGCAAACTTACTAATATAATATCTACAATTATCCATTAAATTTTCATAATTTTTGGAATTTTTTTAATTTTTGATTTTTTATAGTAATAAAAAATAAAAAAATATTTTTTTTTCAAATTTTCATGATTGTGCTTGTTTTGTAGAGAATAAAATTTTAAGAACTTTGGTTTTTTTAGAATTTTTTTTACAAAGAAAAAAAAAGTTATGACCGAAAAACTAAGCGGGGGGAATAAAAAAAAAACTCAGCAAACCATGTAGCGACAAGTGTCGCAATCTAGTGGGGGGTCTCGTTGCAATTACCATATCACCCTTATTAATTTGTATTATCCACCCAATAGTTTTGATTTTTATACAAGTAGCCCCCAAGCTTTTAAGATGTGACATTTTATTCATATTGAATCTTATCCACCCATTTTTTATGATTAAAGGTCCAGATTTGTCCTTACGGTTCTTACTGGATTTTGGGTTCCTACACGATCCTCCTTATATATATATATATATATATATATATATATATATATATATATATATATATATATATATATATATATATATATATATATATATATATATATATATATATATATGGTGGGTTCAACATAGAACCATTTTTATACATAGAACCATGGAACCATATGTTCATTGATGAGGGTGATAAGGGTATGATGGTAAATTGCACTTATATGTTCATTGATGAACATATACGTATGTTCATCAATGAACGTTGTGTTAAAAATCCTAGAAAAAATAATATTGTTCAGAAATTGGTCATGTTCATATGTGAACATTGCAGAATATTGTTCATGTTCACACATGTTCAGTACTGAACATGTATGAATCTTCATATATCAAACATAAAAACTCAAGTGTTCGTTACTGGACATTGATTAACATTTATAAACATTTATAAAATCTAAGAAATTATAGTCACGTTCATACATGTTCATTTGTTCAAAAATTAACATTGAAGAACGTTGACGAAATATATGAACATACAAACATGTTCAACGATGAACATATGCTCATTGATGAACATATGTTCATTGATGAACATTGTCTTCAAAATCCTAAAAAATTGGTCACTTTCATCAACTTTATTTCGGTCCGGATCTTTGATTCATGATCATGGCATATCTCCTGGGATCTCATGTACACGTATTATTCTTAATCGACAAACCTGTTAATAACAACAAACATATTTAAGTTAACAAAAAACACAATTACAGTTGAGATTAACATGTATGGTATCAAAGTGAAATTCAACAATTTCTCTGGAACATCATAATCGTTTGATAATTTAGAGAGGTATCGGATAAACTTGAGATTGTGAATAAGTAGTAAAAGCAATTCTAAAAGCGGAAAATCACGAAATATGGTCTTACCGGATACACTAACGACGATCTTTAGAGCTTTACAACTTTTCTTTTTGCTTGTCATTGTCACCTTCACGACAACCTTTTGTCACAAAAACAATCAATTACACAAATTGAGATCAACTGATTCGAACAAATGTGAAACAGAATCGAATTCAAGGAGTAAACAGATCTGTACCTTGGCCATTTTGTGAATTAGATGATGATTTGACCGTAACGAGTGTATCTGTTGCCTCGATCTCTCTTTCTTTCTCTATTTCGTGCTCCATCTCTCTCTCTCTCTCTCTCTCTCTCTCTCTCTCTCTCTCTCTCTCTCTCTCTCTCTCTCTCTCTCTCTCTCTCAGAAGATATAACATCCGTATTTTGGGCCTAAAAGTTTTAGACTTAAATCGACAAAATAAAATTTGTCTTCGAAAATAAATAAATAAATAAATAAATAAAGATAATAATAAATGAGTGGATTACTCTCAAAATTTATTCATGTTTTAGAAGTTACTTCTATTGAAATCGTTATTTTATACAAATGCATATTTAAACTTCATGTCTATAAGAATATCCACATTAATCATCATATTGACATTTAAGCTATCTATATTTAAATTAAAAAGGGGCATTTGAGAATTTTATAAATATTATTTGGTTGTTCTAACAATGAATTTTGTGATTAAAAGCAATTGACTAGTCTCTCTAATTAAAAACCATTAAGTTAACATCGTAATGTTAATAAGTTATTAGATTTGCGAAAAGGGTATTTTAGTAAATAAATTTATATAAAAACTGAGATTAAGTCAAACAATTCCTTAGGTTAGTATTAACGACTAAAATTGACATTATTGTTATTAATGCTAACTAGCTATGTAGTTAATCGCGCCGGTATAGCGCCGGTATAGCGCCGGTATAGCGGTTCGCGGTGGTCAGCATAATCGCGGTTCAGTTTAGCGGTGGAAAATAGCGGTACCGGTATAGCGCCGGTATACCGCCGCGATTTACCGCGATTCACCGCGATTTACCGCGATAATGACCGCGATTTACCGCTATTATCCGGGTGGAGGAAAAAAAAAAATTTTTGATACTTTGACATTTTCTATATTAGAATGTTATATTATATGACTTATTTCTTAAATTAAGCATTATGTGATGTTTTTTGAATGACTTTTATGATATTAATTCTACTAGTAATAGTCTAATATATAAATTCTACATATTACTAAAAAACCGCTATATCACCGCTATACCACCGCGAGAACCGCAAAATTAAATATCGGTATGTTACCGCGATTACGGTTTTGACCGCGATAACTGCATAGCTAACTAGAAGGGTAAAGCGGCAATTTTGCCAATAAAAATTGACTTATCTAGTAATAACAATTATTATGGTTATTAATTCACCTGTTACTTAGCTTAAAACCATTACCATAGCAAATTAAATATTTTATTAGTTATTGGACGTCGAAGAGTAATTTAGTAATTTTATTAATTAAATGACAGAGAATCTTGCATAAACGGCAATTTACTAAATCCAGGGGTAAGACGAATGTGTCGGTTGAAATAAGGGCAAGTTAGTAAATTAGACACATTGGGTATATAATTGTTTGGAAGGGTATTTTTGTAATCTTTTAGAAGAAGTCAAAAGAGGGCAATAAGGTAAATTCACTCTAGGATAAGCATGCATCTATATTCCTTCTCGAGGTGGGTGCACGTTGCTGTAACAATTTCTGTAGGGGATTTAGAGAGGGAGTGTGTGAGTGAGAGAGAGAGAGTGGTCGATATGAGTAAGATTAAACCAAGGGCGAAGGATGGTCGGTGGTCGGGAATCGGTTACTGCCTCCGGTGAGCTTTGAGGGGTGATGGGTCGTGCTAGTGCCATGAGATCTCAACTGAGGTGGTGGTGGTGGGACTCCGTTCATGTGAGCATTGGCCGGTGATGGGTGACTCGTGAGTTCCAACACTCATGCGACTGTGGGTGTGTGTGTTCAGGAAAATGGGAATGAGAGTGGGACAATACTCGAGGGTGGAGCAGGAAGGAGAGTCGATAGCGGGATGAGTGGCGTAGGAAAGGGATGTCAGGAGAAGTGGTTGAGCATGGTGTTTCCGGTGGACCTTCAGCAGGAACATGGCGGCCTTTGTGAGGCGTTTTCAGGGAGAGAGCGGAAGTCAGGGCGAGAGGATGAAAGAAGTGAGCTGAGGCATTTCTGGCGGTGGTGATAGGTAGCGAGGGGCTGGTCGGAGCCAACAAACACTGTAATACGGATGGACTGCCCGTCGGAAAATGAAGAACACGGTGTCGGACCTTGGTCGGAGGATTGAAGCATTGTCAGGACGAGGCTGTATCACCGGGAAGCAGGGGCAGTCGGATTTTGAATGCCCTTGATGAGTCGGGTCAGCACAGTGGGAAGAAAGGATGGCGGCGGAGAGGAAAAACCTCGCCGGAGGGTGCTGTCATAGGATGTGGGGAGGTTGTCGGACCTGGAGGCGTGGTTGGCTGGTTGAGTCAGCGTATTTGCTGGCATGTATCTCCCAAATCATTACTCCCGTATTGGATCTAAACCTAGTGGACTTCTAGGTGGGCTTCAGTGTTAGCTTTGATGTTGGGCTCAATCTTAGACAGTCCTTGGGCTCCTAAAATTTACATATAAGACCTCTAGTTTGGACTTTGGCCTCTTGTTGATGGGTTATGAATTGGGACTAAACTAGTTTGAACCCGAGCTACGCCTCGGGTCAGATCAGCAGCAATTACAAGTTCAATAATAGCAACGTACTTTTACTGCTTTGCTTATTATAGCAACCCCATTTAATTACACGATTGTAGTTTTAATCTTATTATTACTATTTTGGAATATATATATATATATATATATATATATATATATATATATATATATATATATATATATATATATATATATAGAATTGTGCTTCAATTCTACCATATTATAACAGTTTTGTTATTTAAATGACATTGCTATAATCAGGAGATTTTACAATGTGTCAATGTATGATTTTTTAATAAACAAAATGGAAGTAGGATGCTGGAATATTTAAATCAATGGAAGTACATTGCTATTTTTAACACTCTGAAATAAATGAACACAAGAAATAGCAACATACTTCAAATGATCTGTTTATTATAGCATCTTACTTTCATTTCTTCTTATTACAAGTGTTCTAGTTGTAATTTTTTTTATCAGCACTTGCAATTTTTTTCTTATTAGAACATGACATGTTGAAAAAGCTACCAAATCATAAAAGTGGAAATTGTTTAGTATTTTGATGAATACTAACCATGTAAGTTAACATCCCCACCATTTACCCACAGGGGCTATTCTCTAATGTCTGTATGAAGGTAATAAACCATAAATAAAAGTTTACCAAAATTTTTTATTTAAATAAATGAATAAAGTTACCAATATAAACATTGTGTGGCTTCTTCTTCTAAGCAAATTAAATGTCATTGAAGTAACATGCCTCTGCGTTAGCAGCTTGCTCCCTAGACTTCAGAACTGCATCAACCATTACATAAGAAATATTAAGATTAGTGAAAGAAACTTATTATATACATATGAAGACTAAAAAGTTGCACGTAATTCTCAAAAGTTACAATTTGTTTGAAACATAATAATAAGGGTCATGTTGTCAAACAATCACATAAGACAACACTAACCGATAAATACATCGCATGAATAACTGTCCTCATACAAGGTTATGAATCTAAGCTTCCAATCATCTTTTGTAGATATTTATCTCTAAATCATTTTTTCTTGTAATAATAAGGAAAGAAGATGAGCCAATCCTGTAACTATTTCTGTATCTCTGGAACTTAAGTTATTCATAAGAAATATCCTTCGTCAGGAGGCAGGACAATGTGTGCATAAGTTGTTTATTTATGAACACCAAAATCTTGATTCTTGTTCAAGATAACATCTACAAGTCCCAAAAATTGGTAAATACAACTCTAAATACCAAAAACCACTGTTATTGGTTCTATTAATCAAATTAGAAGATTGACACCAAGTCCCTGAAAGACATGTTGCTTATTCTTCCTTTTGTATAACCTCGTTTCCAGATTCAATTCCGCTGTCACCAACGAAATCACACGACACATAAACCGTAAATACTCGTCCTCCCTTTGAGCAAAATATTCAATAAACTTTGACGTAAAACACGAAGTAGTTGGCTACTGGACACACGAATTTGCAACTTTATTCTTATACATTTCTTAGCAAAGTCCAAAATGAATTTAATGCCAAATTTTTCGACAATATTTTTAGCATTTTCTTAAGTAATTTAAACATAACATAAGTCGGAAAAGAAAATAACTAAGTAAGGTACCTTCTTTAGATTTATTCGACCACATACATTGCGACTTCATCGACTTGAACAATCACCATACACCATGGTGGTAAAAGAAGCAAACTCTGACATACAATATATTTATTCCTTCCCATGTTCTTGGATTTTCTTTCATGTCTTTCATCATTCGATAAGAGCCACCTTTCCACTACAAAAAAATTAATTTATTTAAAAAGTGAAAAATACTCTAATACTTCAATCATGATATGAAATAACAATATCCCAAACCTGTAAACAGGGTCCAGGATCACACCCGTGCTTTCTGCAACTTCCTTTACAAATTTAAGCTCTTTAGAAGTACTCATGGCATAGTCGAGCCCTTTCGCCTGTAAAAAAATCATTAAAATGAAAGGTAATACATTTACAATTCCAGAACTTCTAATAGTACCTATGAAATTAAAATAAGTATCATGTTCTTACGTTTTCAATTTTGACTATGTCATGTGACTGAACTTCAGCTTCAAGTTCATCAAGTAGAACTTGGACATAATCATGGAAGTAACCAGGATCATCACATACACAATATGCAGTAACCTGCAATTTTAGTCAAATTAATAGTCTTGACACTTAAAGAATGAAATTAGATTAAAATAATGGATGTGGAATGTACTTTTGGTTTAAGCTCACTTAGCCATGAGGCAATTGACAAACCAGCAACCGTACCACCACTAAAACTCAAAACAATGAAATTGAATTTGGAGGGATAACTTCAAATCGTTCTCAAAATAGAAAAAAAATCACATTAATACCTACCACATGCTACAATAATCCCCTGAATAATTGCACCATCACTAAATATCAATGTACAGTGAAAACCTAATTTCAACTGTGATGATATCAAACTAATTAGGAGATGAAGATTAATGAGATCATACATGAGACATTTCGTGGTGGAAGGGAATGTCCTAGCGGTGTAAACACGACCAACAACTTTGGTTCTGGAGCCTGCACCACCTACGCCATAGCTAAAATCTTCGTAGCCGGAGGACTCTACGACGTCGTTGAAATCAGAAGCAGAGGACAGAAGCCTCTGAAGAGAACAGCACCAGGTGAGTCGATTTTTTTCTCCCGATCTTGCCTCTCGATTTCCTCTGATCGGAATCGCACCCTTGTGTGCGTGATGCCTGAGAGTTACACGGGTTGAGGAAGGGGATGAGCTATCGGGAAGAAAGGGAGAGGTGGAAGCAACTGACGGAATCTTATTGGTAAAACAAACACACCCCATTAAAAACCTTCAAAACCCCCCACCCCATCAATTATTCTAGAAGAAAGTTGTGTTTTAATATATAAGGTAATAAGTCCTTAATATATATAAATACGAATTGAGTTTTTTTTAAGAATTAAAAACGATTAGAAAATTATCAATTAATTTCATGATTTTAATAATTAATTGATTATTTATTTAAAATAAGAGTTTAATCCATTATTAAGAGTTTAATCCATTATAACATAATATGGATTTTAAGATGAGCAATAAGTCGTTTATGATGAATTATAGACTGAATAACTGAACTTAGTCCCCCGTTTAGATATGAGTTCAACTAGTGGAAGAGATCCTAGTTAAGTTTGGGTATTGAAGTATCTTTAGATCACGTATTGATGCCACATATACGATCATATAGGGAAATTTGTGGAACAAGGAGATGATGTCTAGGAACACTTCTAGTTATGGCAATCTTGTGTGGAGTTAGTGTTGACTTTTCAGTTGACCTTCAGGTGAGTTTACCAAGAATACACATCCCTACTACTATCTTTTGTTTATGTTATCAACTATTTTAATGCATGCTTTTACGTGCTACTTGATGTATTAGTACTATATGTGCATTGCATGAAATGAGTCCTTTTTAAAGATGTTTTCAAACAAATACTATGATGATGTTTTGAGCATCCTATTTGTGCATTGCATTGCATATATGATGGGATTGACCGTGTGAACCTTATGATGACCTTAATGATGTTTGGCTGAGATAGTCTGTAAGACCCGTTCCGCCGAGGTGCGGCCCGGACGGATCCGCGGCGCGGCTAGGGAAGGATCTGGATTCGCGAATGATTTTGTACGCGCGGCGCGGCTCGAGAGGATCCACGGCGCGGTGCGCCGCTAATGTGAAAAACCCTAATTCAGATTTAAACGCCTATATAAAGGGTCCCATCCCTAGGGTTCGTGTTTTTGGAAGTTTCCTAGAGTAGAGTCGACTGGTTTCAGCAGAGGCTCTTTGGTTTCAAGGCTTTGAAGGTTTTTGGAGATTAGAAGAAAGGGATTCAACGCGAGAAAAGGCTTGCGACGGATCGTGGGCATCACTCCGTTTTTCAGAAGTAAGGTAAGAAGATTTACTCTTCTGACTTTTCCTTTTCATCTCGTCATAGGGTGTTACCCATTGGTTCGTAGTCTTAGATGACTTGTAACACTTAGGGTTTGGACCAAGGACATGCATGGACTTGCATGTCCATAAGGAAGTGACCTTCGGGTAGTTTCTGATCCCAGGAAGGGTATAGAGAGGAACCCTAGCCGATGGCTGTACTGATTAAGGGCTAATAAGATTTTAGATTAATACGAGTCCGTGGCGCGGACAAACTATGTTGGCGATGCGGGTTCGGCTAAACCCCGTAACTATGCGAAGTAGCCGCGACGCGTTGGGTGAGGAGCCACGCCGTGGCGAGTGACTGTTTGACCCAAAAGCTTATTTTCGACCAATGTTTGCTAGCAAACGTTGGGTCTGACCTTTAGGCAAGTCTATAGGAGTTTGGTCAGTGCTTAATATGTTGTGTATGTGGGATTTAGGTGTGTAGATGAGCTAAGTGAGGATATTAGAGAATATCTACACGGTTTCGAATCAGGTGAGTATCCTCACCTTACTATATGATGTTGCATGTTAGGCATCTTGTATGTTATTTACAGTTATATGATTTGCTCTATATCTGTGATTAATTGTTGTTGGGTTCAGTACTGATGCGTGTTCACTCGTAGTTGTTGTATGACGAGTTGGACTATTGCCTTGTCCCATAGCTGTTGTATGATGGGCTGGGCTATAACCGGGAACCTATAGCTGTTGTATGATGGGTAGAACCACCCCGTGTCCATAGCTGTTGTATGATGGACGCCCGTAGCTGTTGTATGGCGGGTAGGGTCGGGTCGTTCTCGAAGACGGGTTGTTTAATATATGGGCATGTATGGTAATTTGTGGACTCACTAAGCTTAAAGCTTACCCGTTGATTTTATAACACTTTAGGTATTTCAAATGACAAAGGGAAGGGCAAGGCTTGATGGCAGCGCATCGCATACAAGATATTTATTTTAATGAACTATGTTATGATTTTCAAATGTTTCCGCTGTTGGTTTAATAAATATGTCGAACAATTTTACTTTTTGGAATAATGATTTTGTTGGAACCTTGGTAATAAATGAAATTTTATAATTGTGAAATTGGGGGGTTACAATTTGGTATCAGAGCCTTGGTTTGAAGGATTTGGATGAACTGCATTGGGAATCCAAACTCAAACTTAGGACTGAGCGATTTTGCTAAGAAAATGTTTTTAGAAAGTTAAATTAAATAAGGGAAGATGCGATGCGAACCGTCAACCGAGCTCAAGTAAGTTTTGTGATTCCCAATTACCCATGCCAAGTTTGTGCTATGTATTATGCTAGGATGTAGAATTGCCTGGATAATATACTCTATGGACTGTTTTTTGAAATATGTGTTTCTTTGGAATTTTATGCTAGTGTCGTAGGTTGCTTAGTGAATGATGGTAGGTTATACACAATTAGGGTAAGATAGCCTAAGAATTCTTGATCTGGCCTTACTGGCCGTTCCTTGTTTGGTTGTGACTTTAGGGTAGGATCAGTTATTCAAACGTCTATCTTATTCCCGATTGTGTACGGCTGTGCGTCCGTGAGGCGACTCGACGACGTTAGCAGTAGTTCTCTTAGGCACGTGTAGGAAGGAGAGTTAGGTTAAATGAATAGGCACCGCGGTGCGTGACCACAGGATTCATAGGAAGTGGTATATCAGCATATGTGTGACAATTTAGGAGGATGGTTGATGAACTTGGAACAAGGGCGAATAGGTGTGGAAGGTAGTACCAGGCCAGTACTACTGAAAGCACAGGATTCATGCTTGAGTCAAGAGTAGTCAACCAAAGTCCTAGAAAGTCAAGTAGTTGGGTAAACGGGTGTAATCTGAGTATAATATTCGGATTTTTGCGATTCAGAATGGCGATCACCCGAAGTAATGGTGGACCAGGTGGGGGTACCTCGAGTGGGGATAATTCGGTTGATGAGAACCTTCGCGACTTGATCGCTGCAGAGGTTTCACGAGAAGTGGTGGCGGCAGTATCTCAATTCTTTGGCACCACAAAGGCTGAACTGATGGCAATGCTCGAGGAGCGACTGGCTACACAGGGTTCATCACGGGCCAGGGATGCAAGCTATAAGGACTTTTAGGCTTGTTCGCCTCTGATGTTCGATAGGGGCAGGGATCCGATTGTTATTATGCGGTGGATTTCCGCAGTAGAGGGTGCCTTCCACACCTGTTCATGTCCTGAGAACTCCAAGGTAACATTTGCGGTGAATCTTCTGAGAGAGGGTGCGAAAGATTGGTGGGAAATACGAACGAAAGATCTCACCCCTGTTTAGTTGGATGCTATTACGTGGCCGCAATTCAAGGAACAGTTCAAACTGGAGTATGTTCCACAGGTGGAAATGGAATGCTTGGCACAGGAATACCTGAATCTGACCCGGACCACTGAGACGGTGACGGAGATCACCAAAAAGTTTAATGAACGAGCACTCTTCTGTCCAGAGTTTGGGCAACTGAGCGCATGAGGATGACTCGATATTTTGCGATGCTTCGCACAGACATTCGGGAATTTGTGTCTGCTGCTAGGCACCAAACTCTCACCGATATAATCGCGGCCGCTCGTCCCCGAGAGTTGGAATTAGAAACCCAACAAAGGCAGAAGCATCCGACGCCTACTCAGACTCAGCAGACATCAAAGAAATTTCGAGGGGCAAATCAGGTAAAGCAAGGGCAAAGGAGCCTGGGTAAGTGTAATAAGTGTGGGAAGAACCATGAGGGCGTTGCTGGGTACTAATATGTCATAAGTGTGGAAAGGAAGACCACTATGCCAAGGATTGCCGACAGGAGGTCAATATTTGTTTTAATTGTAATCAGGTGGGCCACTTCAAGGCCAGTGTCCCCTTCTGACTCGGGGGACGGTCCAAAATCTAGCGCCCACTACTCTCTGAATTACTGATGGTAGACAGGGGAAAGCGGAAACCCCTAAGACCAAGGGTCGAGCATTCGTCATGACCGCCGAGGAGGCACGACGTCGTTACGGGTACTCTTTCTTTACTTGCCTCATGCTTTGGTGTACTAATTTAATGTATTATTATGCTTTGATTGGGAACATTCTTAGTCAACTCTACGCCTACTTTTGTATTGTTCGATTCGGGTGCTAGTCATTCTTTTGTGTCTACCGTTCTGGGAAAGAGTTTCGGTGTTGCATTAGGGACTCTTCATCGTCCGTTAGAAGTAGAAATTGCGGATGATAAAACTGTGCAAGCAACTAGTGTTTATCAGGGATGTGAAGTAGTGATTCAAGGAATAAAGTTTCCGATCGATCTCATCCCTATACCGTTGAGTGACTCTCGAGTCATCACCGCTATGGATTGGTTGGGTCAGCACGAGTCATGGATTGACTGTAAGAACAAACGGGTGTGGATTCAAACCCCAAGTGGGGGAGAGCTGGTTGTGCAGAGCGAGAGAAGGAATCGAGGTGCAATGTTCTGCTCAACTGCTAGGGCACGCAGACATTTTCATCATGGAGGCTCGGGATTTGTGGCATATGTTTTAGACGCTCGAAAAAAGAAGTCATAGCAGAAAACAGATGATGTACCGGTGGTTCGGGATTTTCCCGATGTTTTTCCCGAGGACCTGCCTGGCGTACCACCAGAGAGACAGGTGGAATTTAAGATCAATTCACTCCCGGTGCGACTCCGATAGCTAAAGCACCGTATCGTCTTGCGCCTCCAGAGATGTTGGAGTTGTCTATTCAACTTTGGGAACTATTGGATAAGGGATTTATTCGACCCAGTTGCTCACCGTGGGGAGCGCCTATTTTATTTGTTAAAAAGAAGGATGGTTCCAATAGGATGTGCATTGATTATCGTGAACTGAACAAGCTTACGGTGAAGAATCGATATACATTACCTCGCATCACCGACTTATTTGATCAACTGCAGGGCGCTTCGTGGTTTTCGAAAATTGATTTGCGATTAGGATACCATCAAATGCGAGTACGTGAGGAAGACATCCCGAAAACGGCTTTTCGGACGAGGTACGGCCACTTCGAGTTTGTAGTGATGCCGTTTGGACCGACCAATGCCCCTGCAGCTTTTATGGACTTAATGAATCGGGTGTGTCGACCAATGTTGGATCGGTCGGTGTTGCGACTTCAGAATCTGGGGTAACGGGAGGTAGTAGCTCCGGCGGTCTTGTATGCCTGAAGTCACAGCAAGAAGGGAAACGACCGTTAGTCGTGCTCCGGGAGGTGATCCCGGAAGGACGCTCCGACGGTCAAGTCAGTGGAGTATTTAGGAGTGAATATCTCTGGAAAGTATAATGTGTAAGTCTTGAGAGCTTGAGGGTTACCTGAAGGCCCCTTGGCCTTTTATACCTGAAGCTGGGCCTGCTTTTGGGGACATCAATGTCAGTCCCCCAGCGGGCCTGGGGAATGATTGGATGATCGCCTAGTACGCGATCGTGGTGCAGGAGGTGTACGGGTGGAGCATGGGTAGTGCGCCGTGTACACCTTTTGTCGCCTGTATGTGTCAGCCTTTCTTGCAGGTTGTCGTCCTTGGCTCTGAGGGAAAGTTGTTATGGAGGAAACAGTCTAGAGAAGTGGTTGCTGGCGCTGGGGGGTACGTCTGAGTAAGTCCAGCGCTGCAGGGCAGCACTGCGAGGATCTGGGTCGACGGAGTTCTGCCAGTCTGTATTCCATGATACGTTATCAAGTCCCCCCAGTCTAGTAGTTATCGTGTAGGCCCAGCGGAGCTGTAACGTTCTAGAGTGGTGGGGAGGACACGTGTAGGGCTGGGGTTTGTTTGATCTGAGTTCCCGCCCTTGGTGACAAGACTCGTACAGTCTTTCTTCATTACGGCAGTTTTCGGTATCTGCACCCGTCTTTTCAAATTATCCGGTTATTTATTTGGTTTCCTCGTTTTGAGGAAACCCTTCCTTTCCTGGTTATATATAACTTCCTTTGCGGTTTTCTTTTTCTGGTTGCTAAGTTTTTCTCTCGACTTTCCTTACTTCTCTCCCCCCCCCCTCTTTTTTTCTTTACGTTTTGTCGTCTTCGTTCTTTTTGATTTCATGGAGCTTGACGTTGGCGTTCCACCGACCGACGAACAGTGGTCGCAACTCGTTGATCGTTATGGGTTTTGCCCTGACGACGGCGTGTTGTATCCTTCTGACGGTGCTGGTCTTTACCATCCCCCTCCGGGGAAAGTGGGCATCTTTGTTAAAACCTTCGATGTTGGGTATCGTCTCCCAACCAGCAATTACATGGACGAGGTCCTGTGAAGGGATCGAGTCAGTATTACCCAACTCACTCTTAACGCCGTCAATAAGGTGGTTTCTTTTGAGTTGCTGTGCCGAGCTTTAGGGATTGCTCCCGACTATTTCGTCTTTAAACACTATTTCCGCTTCTCACATGCAAGCGAGGGGTATACTTTCTATTCTCGCGGGCGGTCAACCCATGTGTTGGTTGGGGAGAAGACTTCTCCCAAAAATTGGACTGAGAAGTGGTTTTGGGTCATCGAGGGCCGGGTCGGGAAAATGTTCGTTCTTCGTGGGGGTGTTAAGGATCCGGCTCCGGTGCTGTATGCCCACAATCGCGATACCGTTGCCATCTTGAACGCTTTTCACGTCGTGCCCGACGACTACCCGGAGTATATCCTTGCCAGCGGGGGTTTAAGTCCGTCTTGGAGAGCAAGGGGTAAGATGCCTGAGTTTTTCTCTATGGTGAAAGGTATGCCTTCGACTGCGCTTCTTTTCGTTTTTCTCTTCCTTCCCTTTCGTATTCTGAGGGATGAACGTTGTTTTCTCAGGTGTCGCACGTCCAATTGCCTTTACCGACGTGCTAGCTGACAAGTATCCCGGGACACCGGAGTACCGAGAAGTGGATTTTGTGGACAAAGTACCTGACCCGTTTATATTTCATGGTTTTTCTGATGTTCATGCCGAAGAGACTCCTAGCGCTAGGGGTGGTGAGGAAGGTGACACCGCCGGGGGGTCTCCTTTTGTCGATGCGAGTGTAGGTACATCTTCCTTCGCAGCTCCTGCTATTTCTTGTGAATCGGTAAAAGACATTAAAGAGGGGATAGTTGAGGCTGTGATGAAGATGGGTAAACGTAAAGCCGGTGAGGGTTTTCCGGGTCTAGTTGGTGCGTTGGCCAGTCTTGTGCCGGTTCGGCGTCTCAGCCGTCGTAAGTTGTTATCTGGTTTAAGGAGTGCTAGAGTTTTTGGCGATAAAGAGGAGGCGATCCAAATTCCTAATGACGAAGTATAGGACAAAGGCGAGCCGGCTAGTGGGGTTAATGTTACCGGTGATGATGGGGGGTCGGCGATTGATGTTAACAAGGGGGATGTTCCTGAGGGTCCTGGTGGGGGTAGCGATGGTTCGGCTGGTGTTGGTGCGGCTGCAACGCAGGGTGGTTCAGTTGTTGGGCCGGGGGATAATGTCGGGTCGGCGCTTGGTTGCCATGTTCTGACCGACTTCTCTTCTCTTCCTTTTTCCCCGACTTGGGGTTTAGTCAATGGTTCCCGGCTGACTGTTCGCTCTATCGCTTTAGACTTTGCTGCCCATGTCTTCCCCCCAGCGACCGAGAATGACATGGAGTTGTATCCAAACGATGCCCTTGTTTCGGCCCTGCAATTTGCTTCCGCTCAGAGTGAGTACATGTTCGCTGCCGGGGGCTGGCGTCTGTAGAGGTTCATTTCCTCTGATCGGGACTTGGAAGCCCTCCGCACTTCTGAGCAGGAGCTGAGGAGGCAAATTGAGGTGTTAGAGAAGGCTGTGAGAGAAAATGACGACCCGGTTAGGGTAGCGATTTCGGAGAAGATGCTTGTTGAGGAGAGGTTGAGTGTTTGCGAGGCTGAATTGGAGAACGTTCAACAGTTGAACGAGGGTCTGGCCATCCAGAACGAGAGTCTGGTTTGTGACGTTGCTGAGAAAGATAAAGCTTTGGAAGCCGGAGGCGTGGAGCTTGCGAGGGTTAAGGGGGATTTGGAGTGGCTGTTGCAGGAGGGTATTGTCCGGGTAATTGAGAAGGTGATGCTCCAGGGAGTTGTTCCATGGCATCGGTGAAATTAAGCGCACGTCCTATGCTGCCGGGGAAGAAGCCATGCGACTTCGTCTTCGTGCTGACCCTTTTTTGGACCTTTCTGATGTTGCAGGTGGAAGTTCACTTCCTGATTATGAGGCGGAGGTGGGTCGGGCAATAGAGGACTTTGCCTCCCTGGATTATGCAACCTTGTTAAAGCTTGGGCAAGTTAGTGTTGAGGAGTTGAAGGAGATGCTGAAGCCAAAGGAGGAGGAGTAACAGTTTGGTGGTCTTGCTGATGGTCTTGCTGGTGGTTTTAGTTGAATTCGATATGGTTGTAACTCTTTGAACAATATTTTCTGTTGTGTTGACAATACTTTGTTTTTGTGGTTATTTTTTGCCACTTGTTGGACTGATAGGGTTGGATCGTGTGTGTCCTCCCTTCCTCTCTTTTGGTTGTGAATAGATGGTTGGGTTTGGTTTTTTGCATCTCTTTACTTGTATAGTTGTTGTTTTGTTGTTGCGTTGCTTGAATTCCGATAGACTTGTTCGGAAATGTTGTTTTTCTTGTAGGCATACGTAGGCTATCGTGAACATGCTCAAATTTTGTTGAGGCACTCGAGGTACTGTTAAGGCAGCTGGGCCGCTAGGGGCGCTAGGCCAAGATAAAGGCACACGAAGTCCTGTTAGGGTAGCTGGACCGCTGGTGGCGCCAGGCCAAGATAAAGGCACACGAAGTCCTGTTAAGGTGGCTGGGCCGCTGGGGGAGCCAGGCCAAGATAAAGGCACACGAAGTCCTGTTAAGGCAGCTGGGCCGTTGGGGGCGCCAGGCCAAGATAAAGGCACACGAAGTCCTGTTAAGGCAGCTGGGCCGCCCGGGGCGCCAGGCCGATTTGGGGGCATGAATGCAAAAAATGATAGACACACATGTTTTGAAACTTTGTTGATAAAGTAAAAATGGCCCCCAGTGGGGTGATCAGTCCCGTCGGAGCTTTTTGACATTTAACTAAAGGCATTGCTTCATTACATTTTGGTGTCAATTTTCCGAGAATAAGTTCCAGGGGAGCTTTGCGTTGCCATCGTTGTCTCATCCCTCATCTCTAAAAGTGGTACTTTCTTAAGTTTTGTGTGTTCCAAGTTTTGGGGATCAGTCGCCCTTCCATTGTCTCCAAGGTGTACGAGCCATTGCGGTTTGCTCCGGTGACCTTGTAAGGGGTTTCCGCTAACTGGAGGCCGTTATCGCTGATTAGGGTTCTTGGCGTGCCGAATTGTGTGAGGATGGATTTACACATGAATTTGATTATTAACCTTCCGGATATGTTGGCCACGGGTTCGGCTTCGATCCATTTTGTAAAATAGTCTACTGCCACAATCAGGAATTTTACTTTTCCCGGCGCTTCTGGGAAAGGGCCCACTATGTCTATTCCCCATTGGTGGAATGGCCAAGGGGCCATTATGTGGGCGGAGGGTAGGTTTTGTGTTGGCACGAACGTCTGGCACGCGACACATTTCTTTGTGAGTTCCACTGCGTCTTGTTAGATTTCGGCCAGTACACCCCCATTCGTAGTATTCTCCCCGTCAGTGCCCTTGCGCCCTCATGTGCTCCTGCGTCCCCCGAGTGCGTTTCTTGCAACAGCTCTTATCCTTCCCGGATCGTTATGCATTTTAGCCATGGGACAAGGTACCCTTTTTTGTATAGCTTTCCGTCCATCATGGAGTATTGTGGGGCTTTGATTCTGATCCTTCTGGCCTGTGTTTCATCTTCCGGGAGAATTCCGTGTTTGATGTATTCAATGATCGGGGTCATCCATGCCATTGTTTCGTTTGCTATTTCCTTCACGTGGGTTTCTTCTATGCTTCGTTCCTTAAGTACTTCCACCAGTACTTTCTTTGTCAAGTGATCGAACGATGTCGACGCCAACTTACTTAGCGCATCAGCTCTCCGATTTTCCGACCTCGGGATCTGCCTGATAGTGAATGAGTTGAACGCTTTGGCTGTGTTGCTGACCATTTCCACATACCGTTTCATTCTTGGATCCCGGGCTTCATACGTCCCATTTACTTGGTTTGTCACCAGCATGGAGTCGCTGAGAACTTCCAGGTCCTTGACCCCGCTACTTGCTGCAAGGCGCAGTCCAGCAATCAATGCTTCGTATTCCGCTTCATTGTTGGAAGTCTGGAAGTCAAATCTCAATGCGTATGTCATTTCCTCGTTCTGTGGGCTTTGGAGGATTATCCTGGCGTCGCAGCCTTCTTTTCCGGCCGCGCCATCTGTGTGCAGTTTCCAGGTTGTGTTTTCTTTTTCGGGAGTTGTTATCGCATTGCATTGCCGCCCCTCAGTCTCCGGTACTTCCAGCAAGAAGTCCGCCAATGCCTGCCCCTTAATACTTACTCGTGGGCGATATTCTATGTTGTGTTCTCCAAGTTCAATAGCCCATTTTTCCAGCCTTCCCGATGTTTCTGGCTTCAGCATTATTTGCTTTAGCGGCTGGCTCGTTCTTACTTCAATTTTGTGGCCTTGGAAGTACCGCCTCAACCGTCTTGCAGAGTATATTAATGCGAGGACCAACTTTTCCAAAGTCGGATAATTGATTTCGGGTCCTTGGAGGGCTCTGCTTACGAAGTATACTGGTGACTGTCTGCCCCCCATTCCGTTACTAGCACGGCGGAGATGGCCTCTCTGGAGGTGGATAAGTACATTACCAGTGTTTCCCCAGCGGTGGGGCTAGACAATGTTGGGAGAGTGGTTAGGACCTTCTTCAGCTGTTGCCATGCTTTGTCTGCGTCGGGTGTCCACTTAAAGCCGCTTTTGTTTACGTCACCTTTCAAGGTTTCGAACAATGGGACTGCTCTTTCCGCCGACTTTACCACTAATCTTCCCAACGATGTCAGCTTTCCGTTTAGGCCTTGCATGTCCTTCAGGGTGGCTGGGATTGGCGTTTCTACCAGGTCTTATACCTTGCTTGGGTTAGGCTGTATTCCGTCATTGGTGATGTAGTACCCGAGGAACTGCCCCTCTTCTACGGCAAAGGTACATTTGGATGGGTTTAGCTTCATTTTGGTTTTCTCCAAAGTGGCAAGCGTTTCACGTATGTCTTCCAGTAGATCCAGGCCACTCCTGCTTTTGATTACCATGTCATCTACGTAGACTTCGATGTTCCGGCCAATCTGGGGGGCGAACACCCGTTCTACCAGCTGTTGGTATGTAGCACCTGCATTCTTCAATCCAAAGGGCATCTTTTGGTAACAAAAGGTTCCGTGATCTGTGTAGAATGCGGTTTTTTCCTCATCGTCTTTCTTTATCTGCCGTCGGATTTTTTGACCATTACGGGATTTGCAATCCACGTGGGAAATATTGCTTCCCGTAAGATCCCTGCCTGCACCAGCTTTGTTACCTCTTTGTTAATGGCGTTATTGCGTTCTCCTACTTGCCCCCTCTTTTTTTGCTTCACTGGGGTGCTGCCGGGGTGGATGTTGAGTCCATGTTCGATGATTTCTCTGTCTATTCCCACCATGTCTGTGGGTTTCCACGCAAAAAAGTGTTTGTATTGTTGCAGGAGCGCTATTATGTCGTTGCGGGTTTCCTTTGGTAACGTGGTGCCTATTTTGATCGGCTGCTCTGGATGGTCCAAGTTGATGACCACGTTAGCCTCTGCTACCTCCAATTTTGGTCGCTTCTGGTTACGAGTGAGTTCTTCTGGTTGAAGTATCTGGCAGCATTTCAATGGATTGCATACGCTGGCGATCACCGTGGCAGGTCCTTCTATGGCGGCGCGGAGGTACGCTTGTTTTTCAGCGTTGCCTTCCTCTTGTCGGAGGAAACGCTTGACCCTTTCCTTCATCTCGTGTCGTGATTGTGGCGGTCTCCCCAAGAATTTTCTTGAAAGTAACCCAGGCAGGAGACCCCATGTGAATGCTCCTGTGATGAGTTTATCATCTTGTCCCAGGACGTCTAAGGTGGCTTTGTTGAACCTTTGGAAGTATTCTTTCAGGGATTCGCCCTCTCGTTGTTTGCACCCCATGATTGCACTGCTGTCCCCTCTGTATTTTCGTAGTTGCATGAAGTTTGTTAAGAACTGTTGCTTTAACTGCTCGAAGTTGTGGATGCTGTTTGGGGCTAGGCTTCTGAACCAGGCCCCTGCGTTGCCGTCCAACGTTGTTGGAAAATATGTGCACCAAAATCTCTCGTCCAACTTGAGAGACTGCATGTGCCATTCATATGTGTCTATATGGCTGTCGGGGTCGGTAGTTCCGTTGTAAGTTTTGAGGGTTGGCAGCTTGGCCGTGCTTGATATCTCATAGTTTAGCAGTTCTTTTATAAATGGGGGCTGGTTGCCTCTCGGAATTGGTATATACGGATGAAATGGTGTATAGGGAAATGGTTGAGAGGTTGGAAACGTATGTATGGGGTGATAGCTTCCCGTTGATGATGTTAGGTAAGAATGAGGGGAAGGTGTTACCGGTGTCAAAGGCGGCATGGAGACCGTGTATGGCATGGTGTGCGCCGTTGTCGGCGTTTGAGTTGTGGTGGTGAAGGTTGCCAATGGAGGGTTAGCGCTCATTACCGGTGCTAACATGGTATGCGATGTGATTGGTAACGACATGGGTACGTAGGGTGGTGGGAAATGCATGCTTTGCGACACCGGTGTGATGGGTGTTGATAGTTGCCATGGTAAGAATGGGAGCGTTGTTAGTGGTGCCGTTGCTGCTACGGCGGAGGAAACCGTGGGTGTTTAAACGTTGTCCTGTGGAGCCATGGGCCTCACCGGGCTTGGTGAAGCACCGCTACTTTCTCCGCCCTTCATGGTTGTGCTGCTCAAGGGTTGGTTGTGTTAGTCACACAATGGATGGCACCAAATGTTGCGACTTTAGACTCTGGGGTAACGGGAGGTAGTAGCTTCGGCGGTCTTGTATGCCTGAAGTTACAGCAAGAATGGAAACGACCGTTAGTCGCGCTCCGAGAGGCGATCCCGGAAGGGCGCTCCGACGGTCAAGTCAGTGGAGTATTTAGGAGTGAATATCTATGGAAAGTATAATGCGTAAGTCTTGAGAGCTTGAGGGTTACCTGAAGGCCCCTTGGCCTTTTATACCTGAAGCTGGGCCTGCTTTTGGGGACATCAGTGTCAGTCCCCCAGCAGGCCTGGGGAATGATTGGATGATCGCCTGGTACGCGATCGTGGTGCAGGAGGTGTACGGGAGGAGCATGGGTAGTGCGCCGTGTACACCTTTTGTCGCCTGTATGTGTCAGCCTTTCTCACAGGTTGTCGTCCTTGGCTCTGAGAGAAAGTTGTTATGGAGGAAACAGTCTAGAGAAGTGGTTGCTGGCGCTGGGGGTACGTCTGAGTAAATCCAGCGTTGCGGGGCAGCGCTTCGAGGATCTGGGTCGACGGAGTTCTGCCAGTTCGTATTCCATGATACGTTATCAGTCGGTTATAGTTTTCATTGACGACATCTTAGTCTATTCTCGGAGCAGGGAGCAACACGAACAACACTTAAGGGAGGTATTGCAGACCTTAAGGAAGGAGAAGCTTTATGAAAAATTATCCAAGTGTGACTTTTGGCTACGGGAGGTCCAGTTTTTAGGTCACATTGTCAACGAGCAAGGAATCATGGTAGACCCGGCTAAGGTGGAGGCCGTGATGCGGTGGGAGGTTCCGAAGACTCCCTCTGAGATTAGAAGTTTCTTGGGTCTGGCTGGTTATTATCGTCGTTTCATCCAAGACTTCTCAAAGGTTGCTGTACCTTTGACTCGGCTAACTAAGAAAAACGCTGCTTTTCGATGGGGTGAAGAGCAGAAGCAAGCTTTTGAGACTTTGCGGCAGAAGTTATGTGAAGCTCCAGTTCTGACCTTGCCTGAAGGAATGGAAGATATGGTAGTTTATTGTGATGCATCTATCTCCGGGTTGGGAGCAGTCTTGATGCACCAGGGCAGGGTGATTGCTTACGCCTCGCGACAGCTGAAGCCCCATGAGGCTAACTATCCTACTCATGACTTGGAATTGGGAGCTGTGGTCTTTGCCCTCAAGATTTGGAGACACTATTTGTATGGAGTGAAGTGTACCATCTACACGGACCACAAGAGTTTGAAGTATCTGATGGACCAGGCAAATCTTAATATGAGACAGAGAAGATGGTTAGATGTATTGAAGGACTATGATTGTGAGATTCACTATCACCCTGGAAAAGCCAATGTAGTGGCGGATGCTCTAAGTCGTAAGGTTACGAGTGCACCCCTTCGGGGCATTTGTCTTAAAATGACGGTTGTGGCACCACTGCTACTGTTGATAAGGGAAACTCAGGTGGAAGCAAGCAAGAGCGAGAATCAGAAAGGTGAGAGAATTGTGGGACAGTTGTCAACTATGGTTAAGGATAGCAGAGGCTTGTTAACTCGCTATGAGAGAATTCGGGTACCTAAATTTGGTGGGGTTCATCAAACTCTATTGGAGGAGGCACATAAGTCCAAGTTCTCTATCCACCCCGGGGCGACGAAAATATACAGGGATCTGCGTGAATATTATTGGTGGCCCGGCATGAAGAGGGGAATAGCTTGGTTTGTCGAAAGATGCATGACCTGTCGTAGGGTCAAGGCCGAGCATCAACGGCCTCATGGTAGATTACAGCCTCTTGAGATCCCAGAATGGAAATGGGAGCATATCACAATGGATTTCATCACGAAGTTGCCAAGAACCCCTCGACAAATGGACACCTTTGGGTTATTGTGGATAGGTTGACTAAAAGTGCTCGTTTCCTCCCATCCAAGAGACCTTTTCTGCAAGGCAATTGGCTAAGGTCTACGTAGACGAGATTATCTCTCGGCATGGTATACCGGTCTCGGTGATATCCGATCGGGATGTCCGATTTACGTCTAGGTATTGGAAGAAGTTTCATGAGGAATTAGGCACTCGCCTCCATTTCAGCACATCATATCATCCTCAGACGGATGGGCAGAGTGAAAGGACGATTCAAACGCTGGAGGATATGCTTAGGGCATGCGTTATCGATTTCGGTGGGAGTTGGGATTCCCATCTCCCTTTAGCTGAGTTCTCCTATAATAACAGTTATCATGCGAGCATCGGCAGGGCTCCCTTCGAGATGTTGTATGGAAGGAAATGTCGGACTCCTGTTTGCTGGGGCGAGGTTGGCCAGCGGGTGTTGGGTAGTACTTAGGTAGTACTCAATACTACTGAGCTAATCCAGAAGGTTCGAGAGAGGTTGTTAACGACTCAGAGTCGACATAAAAGTTATGTTGATAGACGGAGGTCCGATCTTGAGTTTCAGCTTGGGGATTATGTCCTTCTAAAGGTGTTGCCTTGGAAGGGAGTTATTCGTTTCAGGAAGCGGGGAAAGCTTGGCCCTAGGTACATTGGACCATATCGAATCATCGCGTGAGTATGTAAGGTTGCTTATCGGTTGGAGCTGCCCGAGCAGCTTAGCCAGATTCACGACACTTTCCACGTTTCGTAACTCAAGAAGTGCATTACAGAGGAATCTACAATAGTGCCTTTGGAGGATATTCAATTAGACGAACGCCTAAATTATGTGGAGCGACCGATTGCTATCATTGAAAGGAAAATAAAGACTTTGCGAAATAAAACAATAGGATTAGTTAAGGTTCAGTAGCAAACATCGTAAAGGGTCCGAGTGGACTTGGGAACCGGAGGCGGAGATGCGGAGGCATTACCCGGAATTGTTTACAAGCACGGATTTCGGGGACGAAATCCAGTTAAGTGGGGGAGAATTGTAAGACCCGTTCCGTCGAGGCGTGGTCCGGACGGATCCGCGGCGCGGCTCGGGAAGGATCTAGATTCGCGAATGATTTTGTACGCGCGGCGCGGCTCGAGAGGTTCCGCGGCGCGGTGCGCCGCTAATGTGAAAAACCCTAATTCGGATTTAAACGCCTATATAAAGGGTCCCAGCCCTAGGGTTCGTGTTTTTGGAAGTTTCCTAGAGTAGAGTCGACTGGTTTCAGCAGAGGCTCTTCGGTTTCAAGGCTTTGAAGGGTTTTGGAGATTAGAATAAAGGGATTCAACGCGAGAGAAGGCTTGCAACGGATCGTGGGCATCACTCCGGTTTCAGAAGTAAGGTAAGAAGATTTACTCTTCTGACTTTTCCCTTTTATCTCGTCATAGGGTGTTACCCATTGGTTTGTAGCCTTAGAGGACTTGTAACACTTAGGGTTTGGACCAAGGACATGCATGGACTTGCATTTCCATAAGTAAGTGACCTTCGGGTAGTTTCTGATCCCAGGAAGGGTATAGAAAGGAACCCTAGCCGATGGCTGTACTGATTAAGGGCCAATAAGATTTCGGATTAATACGAGTCCGCGGCGCGGACAGACTATGTTGGCGACGCGGGTTCGGCTAAACCCCGTAACTATGCGAAGTAGCCGCGACGCGTTGGGTGAGGAGCCACGCCGCGACGTGTGACTGTTTGACCCAAAAGCTTATTTTCGACCAATGTTTGCTAGCAAACGTTGGGTCTGACCTTTAGGCAACTCTATAGGAGTTTGGTCAGTACTTAATATGTTGTGTATGTGGGATTTATGTGTGTGGACG
>CM042017.1:95103479-95105024 GCA_023525715.1 Cichorium intybus
CTTCTTCGTCGATTTCAACTCCCATAACTTCTTGTTCCCTTTTTTCTAGATCACGCGTGTTTGTGGGAGTTATTCCTTCCTCGATCTCCGTGTTCCGACCAAAAGAATGTTCGTCAACCTCGAGATTGAGCGGATCCTCTTCTTCGTCGGAAAAACCCTCCTGTCTAGCGTCGTCGGACGAAAGGAGGAGGTCATCGTCGGAGAATTGATCTTCACTGTCCCAGTCATTCTCCTCTTCTGAATCACTAAGGACGTTGGTTTCATGACTATGAACTGATTCTCCGTCCTTTACTCCACGAGAAGGAATAAAGAGATTTCGTTCGACTTCCAACACCCTAATTTTATATTTTTTATCACCGAATGAAGCCTCTACCGTCTCGCTGATAATATCTGATATTTTCGATTTTATGCATATCGTCCCGAATGACCAGTCTTGATCTTCCGATAAGCAAGGATCTGTGATAATCACTTCCCCCCAAATCCTTCCTAACTCTATGTAACTATTAGAGTTTCTGAATTGGATCGGAAGACCTTCAATCCTTAACCACACCAGTCGATCTACAATATCCATAGATTCTTCCCATTTTTTTAGAATTTTGAAGTTTGCCCGAATTTCTTTATTCTCTAAAATTTTTTCTTCTTCTTCTGTGTTTTTTACGTCAAACAGGATCCAATTACCCCCGAGATATTTCACAATTCCTTTCCGTAAACCTTCGCAAAGGCATAAATTAGCAATATAGGAAAGATTGATATAGCTTCTCACCTCTCCAATAAGTTTTGTTTTTAAGTTCTGAGCAGCTTGGATGCCTTCAACTGGAGAGATTGCAACTGACTTTCTAACTGGATTGATACTCGTCTGACTGCCACTGCCACTCTTTCCTTTCACAGCATCTACAAAAGAAACGTTTGGTCTTGTCTCTCCAATTGTGATGTATATGTGCTTTTCTCTCTATATATATGTATATGTGCTTTTCTCTCTATGAGCAGTGAATTCCGGATTCCGGCGGAACAACGCCGGAGTAAATTCAAGGGTGTGGAGAACGACGACATCAAGAGAACCGGTGAAGATGGGAGATGGACGTTCCCAAACGCTACGACTTTCTATATCTTAAACCTTCCGTCAAGTTTTTACAGTGGGGTGATTCGATCGGAGCTTGAAAAGATGGGGTCGTTGGTGGATATATTCTTCTGTAAACGTCGAGATAAGTTCGGCAAGAGATTCGGGTTTGCTAGATTTGACTACGTTCGGTAGATATATATATATATGTATATATATATATATATATATATATATATATATATGTATATATTTTTTTTTTTTTTGCAAGTTAGGGATGAATCTACTACATGAATCGTAATATACTACAGGCTACGCTAGGTACATTGGCTATCATCTACTGTATGTCGTAGTCTTCGCCTTCTCCCAGGAACCCGCACAGAGACTAGACCCACTAACGCAGCAGCAAACCCTGGTGCATAGCACACGCCGACCCCGTAACGACGCCCTGCATGGCAACTGGCTGGGGGGAAACCAGCCCCGGGTAC
>CM042017.1:95706024-95938524 GCA_023525715.1 Cichorium intybus
GTCCAGCCGATAGCCTCCTTGTGTTTGGACAATACCTTAAGCAATTCTAGCTCTTGCTTCTCTGTTAAATTGGCTGCTACAATTACTGGTAAAGTATCCTTTTCCCCTAGAAAGGCATACTTCAGATGCTCTGGTAAGGGTTTCAGATCCAACTTTGGTGGTTCTTGTAAAGAGGGTTTTAATGTCTTTGGAATTTCTGTTGGTAGCTTCTCTATATGCGCGCATTCCTCAGACCTGAATCCTTTTCGTTCTTCCGTATTTTGTGTTTCTGTTCTTCCAACAATTGCTTCTTCCTGAGTTTCTAATTGTTCTGCTTGAAGTACCTCTGGGGCGTATTGCTGTACCAGTTCATCTATGATGTCCACTTGATAACATTCCTCTTCTTCTATGCTGCTTCCTCTAAGATCAGCATTGAAAATGTTGATCTTAGCCTGTCGGTGTCCAAAAGATATACCCATTTCGCCGGTGCGACACGCAATATTTGCGTTAGTTGTAGCCAAGAATGGTCGCCCTAGAATAATTGTCGGTTGCTCCCCATTTGTTGCTTGCCGAGTGTCCAAAACAAGAAAGTCTGCTGGGTAGTAAAATTCTCCTACCCTGATGATTACATCGACTAACATACCCCTAGGAACTTTGGTGGACTTATCGGCCAATTGCAGAATCACATCAGTGGATTTCATAGTACCGAACTCATGCTTGTCGAATAACTGTCCAGGCAAAATATTTACACTAGCACCTAAATCTAACAGAGCTCTTTTGATGTGCACATTGCCTAAATCTACAGAAATGAGGGGAACTCCTGGATCTTTCATCTTTGGCGGAAGTGCATCCATGAGGATAGAGCTTACATTCTCGGGTAAGCTAATCATCTTGGGCAGGTGAGACAGAATATGCTTCTTGTGTATACACATGTCCTTGAGCAATTTAGCATATGCAGGAACCTCCTTGATGAGTTTGACTAAAGGAATGTTTACTTTGATCTGGCTAAATAATTCCCACATATCTGCAGCTTGTGGTCCTTTCTTCCCAAATAGTCTCTTTTCCGGCTTTTCCAATGCTGTAGGAAAAGGAACTGTTCCACTTGGTTCTCCTTTTTCCCAAGTACTCGTCTTCTTCTTCTGTACCTGCTCTTCTTTATTCTTTCTCCATTCTAATTCTTCTTTTTCATCAAAAACTATTTCCACATCACTGTCATCATCATTAACCGGTGCTGCAACCTTGTTGTCTACCTTCTTCCCACTCCTAAGTGTGATGACTTCATTGACTTGCATCTTGTGTGATTGCTCCTGCTCCCTTGCTTTCTGTTTTTCTATTTTGCCAAGAGACTCTCCTAATCTCAGGATTGCTTCTGAATTAGATTTCTCTACCTCCTGAAGTTGCACTAGTAGCCCGAAAATTTCTTGCAAACCAATGTTCGTATTTCCTGACGAAGGTGGAGTTTGCACCTGTTGCTGCCTTATAGATGGTTGTCTCGACTCTCGTTGCTGATTACTTCGGAATGGCCTTGGTGCGTTATGGAATCGACCATATCCATGTACTTGACTTATTTCCTCATGAGTCATTGAGCACCCATTATGATTGTGTCCTACTTTTCCACATGTATTGCAGATACTCTGCCCATGCAACACGTATGCTCCTTTTTCCTGTTGAAATTTCTCAAGCATCTGATTGAACCTTTTCGTAACAGCAGAGAGCTCTTTTTGAATTTCAGCTTTCCATTTGTTTTCTGCTTCGATATCTGCCACGTAAACAGTCTTATCTTTCATTGATCCACTGACTTTTGATCCTAAACTCAGCTGTTCCAAAAATCTCCAGGCATCATTTGGCTCTTGCCACATAAATGTCCCACTTGATGAGGCATTTATCATAACCTGGTGTGTCTCGTTGACTCCCTCGAAAAATATTTTGACTAGCTGCCACTTAGGAACTTCATGATGCGGACAAGATCGCAGTAACTCCTTCAATCTGTCGAAGGCTTCATGAAAAGCTTCTCCAGGCTTTTGCTGAAAATCTTGTATCACTCGTCTAACCTCCGTGGTTTTACTGACATGATAGAATTCTTAAAGAAACTTTGCCTTGAGCTGATCCCAACTAGTAATACTGTTTGATGGTAAGGATGTAAACCAATATTTGACTTTATCCTTAAGGGTGAATGGAAACAATCTAAGCCTAAAAATATCCCTATCAGTATTCCTAGGAGTATTGGCATTGGCAATTGCTAAGAATTCATACAGATGACTATACGGATCATCCGTCTTGTATCCCCTGAACAGAGTCAATATTCCTAATAACTGAGGTCTAATCTCTACTTGCGAATCTATGTTATCAGGAATATAGATCGGCGACGAATCATCATATTCCCGCGGTTGGAAATGTGATGCAACCGATTGCCGTCTCGGTTGTGCAAAATGTAAAGGTTGGGCGGGGTTACCGTAAAGATGCTCATTGTACTCCCGCTGACCTGGTGGGTGGTATTGTGGTGCTCGCCTGGGGGGTCCCCGACCTCGATTCCATTGTGGTTGGGATGCTGGTGGCATCCATCCTTCATCTTCGTCGTCATACACTTCCTCAGTCTCTGGGTAATGATGTTGTGGCTGAGGCGGTTGTTGGAAATGTATAGGTTGTGTTGGTTGGTATGTGGGTTGAGGTTTAAAGAGAACATGTTGTGGTTGGGATGTTGGTGTATGCTGTCTAGGAGTTGGGGTGCCATCTCGGGTCGGCTCTCCCCAAGTCATAGCCGATGTAAATGGATTGGTGGATTGGGGTTGTGAAGCGGGTGTAAATGCTGGGATGGAAGGAGGAGTGCATGATGGTATGGGTGCAGGGGCTGAAACTGCACCACCAGAAGCACTCGTGCTTCCAAACTGAAATTCTGAAAGCGGAGGGATAGAAAACCTCCCAGTTGCCTCACCTGATGGATCCTGGGCAACACTAACCGGACTACTACTAACTTGACTGAAATTCATGATGTTCAAACGCCTACGGGCACGGAGTTTGCGCGCAGTACGCTCAATCTCAAAATCAAACTGCAATGGGGATGATTGCTCTCCCCTGCAGGTACGCATGCACTAGTGCAACACGCCCACAAAAACTCAAACCTACCCAAAATGAAAACGAAATTTCAAAAAGCACGAAAACAAGTTCCTATTACTCACCTATTCTAAGCTCACAGCTCCCCGGCAACGGCGCCAAAATTTGACGTGCATGCAGAGGTCGTCATGCGGTCAAAAATAAGAAATAACCTAACATTCACTAGTATAGTGGAGTCAGGGTCGATCCACAGGAGCTACGTGGTTAGCCTAGATGAGAGATTACCAACTGATAGTGTCACGGCTATAGTCGGAGGAACTAATTTCTATCTTCCTATCTCAAAACAATATTCAAAAAACGCAAGCCAAGCTTAGCTATGCTCAAATGACCTAGTTACTTTCTGAATTCAGAAGTACATCTCTGGATCAGAAGCAATTGAAGGCATTCAACCTAGCCAAGCCAAGCAAAGCATAAACTACCGCTAGTTAAAGTCCTATTGAACAATTACTAGCCAAGGCTTAATGCTTATCACTAACCAAGTTAGCTACTGTTTTCAGCAAAGGAAAACAGTCCCAACCAAGTCCAAAACACAATCCAATCACAAACAAACAATCGAACACAAACTAATATCCAAAATACCGAAAAACCAATATTAACATCAACCGAATGATTGCATTCACCAAAACCAATATCCAAACATCAATTCAGTAACTAAATGTTACTAAAAACAGAACCCTAAGCTTGAGATCAATGGTTGTCACACCCAAAGACTCAACTCAAAGCTTACAAATGTTTAACTAAAAATGAAATAAAATCTAAAACATGAGAATACCAAATATGAGCTTGCTGAAATGAATCCTCGAGTCAAAGAGCTTCTAGGTCGATGTTTACACCCGGTCTTTGCTAGGGTTTTCGGCTGGAAATGCCTCTATTTATAGTTGCAAATTTCCCGTGACCGCGCCGCGCAGAATGGAAATCCGCGGCGCGCGTACTTATCCGTTCCCCGTTTTTTCGTCATTCAAAATGTATTCCACCGCCTTACTCCCGCGTCGCGCAGAAGAGCATTCCGCGGCGCGCGTACGTGTTTCTCTTGATTTTGCATTCTTTCCATACTTTTTCCTTTTGTACATATTTAGTCCCTGTTTTTACTCTTTTTCTCCAGACAAGTCCTGGCACGAAAAGTGAGAATACCCATGCATATTTGATATAATTTTACCAAGAACAGGGCTCAACAACGCCTAAAATACTTGATATCACTAGGCGTTGTCACTCCCCAGAACAATGAAAGAGCAATGGTGACACAACAGTTTTCTTGGGATGACCAGATGCAAGCCTTGAACCTAATTGAAGGTGGTGGAGCACACTTTGCGCATATCGAAGGAAACATGGATGCTGATGCTGCAGAAGAACAAATGATGGATATGCAATTTGATTTCATGGCTTCTACTACTCAGGCTTCTACCACTGCCGAAACTGAGGTTAGTGAAGTTTCTTGCTCTTCTCAATCTTGTATTGATATAATTGCAAAGTATCGTGAACATAATGATCGTCTTATTAAATAAGTGTTTAACCTTACAAATGATGTTTATAATGCTAAAAAGAAACTGAAACCTCCATAAGAAAAACTTGATGCTAAAACGTCTGATTTTAAAAAAGTTCAAGAGGAATGAAGTACTGTAACCACTCGATATCGTTATGCCAAAGAAACAATTGTTAAATTGACTGCAAAACTTGACACATGGAAAGCAAAATTTCAAGATGCTGAATTCAATTTCAAAAAATTTGATGTGTCAAGCGAAGTAGTTGAGTCTATAATTGAACATCAAACTAAATGGGCCAGTAAACAGGGTGAAGGACTTAGGTATAGATCTGTCCTACCTCTGTTTAACAATAATTTTACTCCGTCTCTTGAAACCGAAGAGTCTGAGTAATGTTATCTTTCCAATTTTGTTATAAAGGATCAATATGGCACCGCTAAGAGTACTGAAATGAAATCTACTGATGCTTCTACATCATGTATAGATAATTTGAAAGAGAAAGATGAGAAGAAGGAAGACAAGACAACTTTTGATTCTGTTAAAACTTGTTTTAAGACTAACTATTCTGATTCGCCTGCTTTGAATTTGTCTGTTAAACAAACTGCCTGTTGAGCTATGTTTGTGATGAAGTGCCACCCTATCCGAAGACCTAATATTTTGTTAAGAAGACCCCAAAGCCTAATGACTCCGAAGTGTTTAGCATGGAGGATCCGAAGGCTTTTTTCAAGTAACAACCTTTTGATGCACGCGTGTGTGCTACTACATGGTGCATGAATCTTGAATCCTATTGGCTAGTACACTGATAGGATATTCTCTCTAATGATTTGTACTATGCGTATCACAGATCACAAATAAATATCAGTGATACTATACCGTGTCGGGAGTAAGATTGCATCTTCCCCATTGTAAAACCCTAATCAATCAATCAAAGCATTCGACACACGTTATCCAATTCCACAGTGTTCTTTACTATTCTTACTTACATTTTCCTGTGTGAATTGCTTAGTAAAATATATATATATTGATAGAATATCAGTCATATCCTATTGTTTAATCAATTTCAACACTCAACAAGTGGTATCAGAGCAGGACAGCTCGAAAACCCATTCATAGAGCTTCATTTCATTGTTACAGTTCTAGATCTGAATTGTTTCTCAGATCTAGCATTCCGCAACTGATAACTGTCTCTATAACTCGTTTTTCTGAAAAGATCCTATTGAAATTCGTTCAAAATGACTGATTCTACTGCTTCTTATGCTAATATGCTCAACTATGCCAATCTGATTGATTCCTCCACCAAAGCTCCTGTTCTTGTTCCAACCTACTACGATTACTGAGCTGATCGTATGAGGGATTATCTTGAAGGTCTTGATGAAGTAAAGGACATCTGGAGAGTTGTAAGAGATGGTCCTCACACTGACATTGAAGGATGTTTCATTGATATGGATGATGATGATGCTGCTGGTGTTCTGATGTTCGACATCACTCTGAAGTGGACTTAGACCTGATGTTCGACATCACATATCTGGAGCAAAATCTGCAAAAGAAATTTGGGATCGTTTGGCTGTTCGTTTTACTGGGGATAATACATTTCAATCAAGTGTTGTTCAAGAAGTTCTTCCTGACTTTAGTAACTTCTAACAACAAGAGAATGAAACTTTGGAGCTAGCCTATGAAAGATATAGCAAAATGGTGTATGAACTGGAAAAGTATGGTGAAACTCGAAGTTAACAAGAGGTAAATATCAAGTTTCTCTACAGCTTAAGGCCTGAATGGAGACCCATTATGCTTATGATTAAATCTTATGAGAACATCAACACATACTCACTAGCTGCTCTCTACAATCTCATCAAATCCCACGAGCCAGACATCTGTGGAAGAAGAAGTGAGAAGGCTGCTGCTGGTTCTAGTTCATTGGCCCTCATGTCAAATGTTGAAGAAAAAGAAGACAAGGATGAACCAGAAGGCTACTTAAAAGGAGAAAATGGAGAAACAATTTCTTTGTATGCTTCAAACAATCGTAGGTTTAGAAAACCCTTTGTGAACAAGTCAAATCCAGCAAAACCGTTTATGAAAAGCTTTAACAAAAACTGTTTCACTCCGAAGCCAAAACCTGAGATTTACACACCCAAAGAGGAAACAACAAAACCCTTAACTCCGAAGCCTGTTGAATCTAACAATTCGGAATTCCATAAGGCTAAATCTGAAGATAAGAAAGTTGCTGGTGACTCAGGTTCTGATTGCAATTACTGTCATGGTATGAATCACTTTGCAAAAGACTGCATGCTTCGTAAATGCAATGAGAAACAAACTCAGGTGAAGGATGAAGCTTACTATGCAAGAAAGATGGAGGAAGTAAGAGAAAAATACCAAGGACTTAGCCCTGATGGCTGCTGAAGATTATCCAGGAACATATCAAGTTTGGTCATCTGACTTCGAAGATGAAGAAGTAAGAAAGCCAACTCATAGTGCTTTCATGGCCTATGATGAGGGTAAGTGCTTTCCGAAGGTCACATCTGAAGAGTCTGAAAGTGAAGTGGAGTGGGGATTTGAAGACTCCGCAGGTCTTGGTTATGTTAGTTCGGAGCAGAAGATTTCAACAGATGCTGTGATTCCGAAGTGTTGGTCTGATGACTCTTCGGATGAAGATGAAGTGGTCTGTCTGATGGCTAAGGATACTCGCATGACTATTCCCGAACATGTATCCAAACTTCTCTTAACTTTTAAAATTCCTTCCTCTAAATTTACTCCTATCATTGATGAAATAACTCGTGATTGTTCTGTGATGCATAAACTACTTGTTGATGCGAAAAATAAGTAGAAAATCAATGAGCAGGAGATTCTCAACTTGAGGGGGAGTGTAGAAAGTTTGAAGTTCTCACTAGAAAAGGCTAATTTAAGAATCACACAGCTAGAGGAGAATAGGGAGAAACATTTGATTAATCATGATGTAATTTTGAGACAACGTAATATTTTCTGTGAAACTGCAAAACGTTTATATGCTCATATTACTCGCATTTATCATTCTGCTGATGTGTGTAATGTTTAACATAGACAACTGTTGCCTTTTATTGAGTTTAAGCTTAAGGAAGTTGATAGTATATCTTATGAATGTGAATCGATAGTATCTGGCTCCAAAGTCACCAACCCTTATAGACATGGTTTAATCTTTGTAGAAAAACATCTAACTGCTGATAAATTGTTGAAGTTATTGCCACAAGAAATTCCAATATTGAAAAAGAATGTCCCTCAAATTCAAAATAAAGATGTAGTCACTGTTGAAACTGAATCTGAAAATGATTCTGATTGTGATTCAGATATGGAAGAAGTTGATTGTTCTTCTTTAACCATATTAAAATCATCCTCCGCATCCGCATCACCCTTCGAAGAAACATCACAATTGTCTTCGGTTGACAAAGGAAAAGCAAAAATTGGTTGTGAAAATGAAACTTCTGAAAACAAGGATATTGTGAAATCTAAAATACAAATTTCTGATGAATGTGTCTCCTACGATCAATATCTCAAAGACAATTCAAAAAGACTTGTCCATGTTGCTTGTATCTATCCGAAGATCTCTTATTTCAAAAAATCTATTTTTGTGAAGCCTGGTGGCATGCTTCTAATTGACAATGATTTGAAAAAGATATGTGAGGAGGATAATTCCACAATTACTGAGGAAGAATTCTTCTCATCTTAAAAAATGGTTGAAAATGAAATGAATGAAAGAATGGAAGTAAAAATCAATGTGAGAAAACAAGATCTGTATGGGCATAACATTTACAATCGACTTTGTTATGAAAAAGAAAAGATTCCCAAAAACATGTCTCATCTTTTAAATGTCAAAAATGATAATCACATTTACACAAACAGAAATTACAAACAAATTCAAGTTATGGAGAAACCCATAGCTCTGAAGATGTATGTTTTTCAGTTAATGGAATCTTGTGAGAGTGTACCGCTTTCACAATCTTTTGAAAATGCCATTACAAAACCAATGATTGTTGTTTCTAAACCTTCGGTAAAAAAACCACAAATTTTGAAAAGACCTCAAATCTTGCTAAAAGGAAAACACCCTTCGGAGTATCAAAACCAACCATTACGATAGCCTCAACTTCAGGAACAAAAGCAATGGATACAAAAATTTCAAATGATAAAAACCATTTTTCTAAACCATCCTTTGAACCTTCGAAACCAAATTTTCCAAATCCCAAGTTTCAAAAACCATCAAAGAAAACATTTTCAAAAGGAAACAATTTGATAGATACATTCCATCAATGGCTGGACAAAAATTTGGATTTGTTTAAGGATAAGAATCTTTCATTAAATGATTTCAAATCGGCATACGAAGAATACCTTTGTACTTCTACGTTATGTAGTTCAATATCAAGGAAATCTACAATTGAAAATTGGAAAAGAAATGATTTGAAAGAAAATCTTACTGCAAAAACTAAATCTTCAAAATCATCGACTTGTTCAAAACTTTCAAGTACAAAGAAAAAGTCAAAAACCTCAAAATCAAGCTCATCTAAACAATTATGGGTTCCGAAGACTTCCATTATTTCAGTCACTTCAGTCTCATCAATTTTAACAAAAAGCTCTTCGGAATCATGCTCTAACTCGTCTTGTTCATCACATGAGACTTCGGAGAATATGATTAATCTAAATGCTAATGAAATATCCGAAGAGGCCGTAGAAAAGTGGATTCAAGAATCCTTCGCTTACCCTGAGGACCCAAGATTTATTGGGTACCAACTCCTTCTCAATTAATTGCAGGTCATGTCAAATGAGCGGTACGATGCAAAATGGTACATAGATAGTGGCTGCTCAAGACATATGACTGGGAAGAGGGAGTATCTCAGAGATTACAGAACATTGGATGATGCTGGAAATGTTCGCTTCGATAACAACGAAACGTGTCCGATTCGGGGTTATGGCAAAATCACAAATGGCCAATTTACAATCAACAGAGTTGCATTTGTTGAAGGGTTAAAACACAATCTTGTGAGTATCTATCAGTTGGTAGTTGGAACGGGAAATGCTGTTACTTTTAATAACCAAGGGAGTGTCATAACGAAAGAAGCAACAAACGAAGTCTTGTTGAAATCTGAAAGAAAAGGATCAATGTTTCCCTTGAATCTGAAGCCAGTGATCGGTGGGCAATCTTTATGTCGTCTTTCCAAAGCCAACTCAGATGTCAGCTGGCTATGGCATCGAAGACTTGCTCATCTAAACTTCAAATACTTAAACAAGTTAGTGGCAATGGATTTGGTACGTGGAATGCCTGCTCTCAAATTCGATAATGACTCACTTTGTTCTGCTTGTGAACATGGCAAGCAAACAAAACAAAGGCATCCAACTGTGATCAACCCAAAACTCACCGAACCTCTTTCACTTCTCTACATGGATCTTTGTGGTCCATCCGCAGTGGAATCAATTGGAAAGAAGAAATACATTCTTGTGATAGTTGGTGACTATTCAAGGTTCACTTGGGTCTTGTTCTTAAGAAACAAGTCTGATGCAGCTGAAGAAATCATTAATTTCATAAAGAAAATTGAAGTGATACTCAACAAGAAAGTCCGAACTGTGCACAATGACAACGGTTCAGAGTTCAAAAATCAAATACTTGATGGATTTTTGAAAACAAAGGGGATTAGTCACAACTTCTCAGCACCTTATACTCCTCAACAAAATGGTGTTGTAGAAAGACGAAATCGTTCTTTGTGTGAAGCAGCAAGAACCATGCTTAACTTTGCAAGTTGCCCATGTACTTCTGGGCGGAAGCCATCTCTACTGCTTGCCTCACTCAAAACAGATCATACATTCACAAGAGGTTTCATATTACACCTTATGAAGTACTCAACCGAAGAAAACCCAATGTCAAATTTCTTCATATCTTCGGTTGTAGGTGTTTTATTTTGAACCTGAAGGATCATTTGACAAAATTCAATGACAAATCAGAAGAAGGGATCTTTCTTGGATATTCTCAAGACTCAAAAGCATATAGGGTTGTGAACAAGAGGACTCGCAAAATTGAAGAAACTTTCAACCTCACGTTTGATGACTACTATATCAAGAAGTCTTTCCATCCATTCCCAATGTCATCTATCTTTCTAAAGCCAGCTGTTGACGCATTACCAATCACTACCTTTGACACAGACTTCACTCTTCTTTTTGATCCACCTGTGACGGCTGTGGACTCCGAAGCCAGGGTCAGATAATAATGTATCCGAACTATCCAATCTCATAGATGGCCCTGATGACTCTTCAACAAGCAGCGTACAAAGACCATCTTCGGTTGAGGGGGAGCCATCCAACAGTAGTGAAGGGAATGCTGGTTTTGGGGGGAGGGGGGCAAAACATCACAAGTCCATCATTGGCCCCACATGAAATCATTCATATCATGTCCCTGTACCCATCAGTCCAGGGGGATCCAGAGATTTCTACTCCGAATTCAACAACTCCAGTCACTTCGGATAAAGGCACCACATCCTCCACACCAACTGCTGTCGAAGGGAGGAACACTCTATACTCTTCTTCACAATTACACACAACACAAACAAATGTCACTAACTCAAATAATCATTTAATAACGAATGATTTTCCATCCACTTTGGGGTATCCTTCAGATATTGAGGAAGTTGATTCTGAAGGACCACCTGAATTTGATCCAAACTATCCTCCTTTGGACAAATGGACGAAAACTCATCCCTCATCACTTGTCCTCGGTAATGTTCATGATAAAGTCTTAACTCGTGCACAACTACATCAAAAACAAATTGATTTAAACAAAAATTCGGAGTTGTGTATGTTCAATGTTTTTATCTCAAAGGTCGAACCTAAGAACGTTAAGGATGCATTTGATCACCCTGATTGGATTGAAGCTATGCAATTAGAATTAGAGGAATTTGAAAGAAACAAAGTTTGGAGGCTGATTCCAATACCTGCAAATGCTTCAATTATTGGTCTAAAATGGGTGTATAGAAATAAATTAGACACCGAAGGCAATGTAGTTCGGAACAAAGCAAGGCTGGTTGTCAAAGGTTATTGTCAACAGGAGGGGATTGACTACAAAGTGACATTTGCTCCTGTTGCCAGACTCGAATCAGTTTGGATATTTTTGGCTTATGCTGCACACAAAAAATTTAATGTCTATCAAATGGATGTCAAATGTGCTTTTCTGAATAGTGATCTCGAGGAAACCGTGTTTATTGAACAACCACCTGGCTTCGTCGACAAAGACAATCCCAATCTCTGCTATGTGCTAGACAAAGCTGTCTATGGTTTAAAACAAGCACCTAGGGCTTGGTATGAGACCTTGACAATGTTTTTAAAAGAATAAAAATTCAAACAGCGTTCAGTGGATCCAACACTTTTTAGAAAAAAAAGTTGGGTCTCACTTGATGTTAGTCCAAATTTATGTGGATGACATTATCTTCGGATCCACTGATCCCAATCTCACAAAAGACTTACTAATGTAAAGCAAATTTCAGATGAGTATGATGGAAAAGATTAACTTCTTTCTTGGATTACAAATAAAACAATCTAAGGAGGGGATCTTTATCAATCAACAAAAGTATACGAAGAGTTCCATTGCTTACAGGTACAAGGTTAAATCCATCATTGAACAAACCGAAGACTAACATCCAGACGTACCGAAGCATGATTAGATCATTGCTTTATCTCATAACCAGTCGACCAGATATGATGTTTGCAGTTTGCAATTGTGCAAGATATCAAGCTGACCCACGCGAACCTCATCTGGCTACGGTTAAAACAATTTTTCGTTATCTTCACAACACTCCTGCTTATGGATTATGGTACCCAGTAAACTCAGGCTTTTACATACAAGCTTATTCAGACTCAGATCTAGGTGGATGCTCTATTGATCGCAAGAGCACTTCGGGGGGCTGTCAATTTCTTGATGGAAAGCTAATCAGCTGGAAATCCAAGAAGCAAACTTGTGTCTCTATCTCCACAGCTGAAGCAGAGTATGTGGCAGCTGCAGCTTGCACTTCACAAATCATTTGGATTCAAAGCCAACTAAAGGATTATGCCATTAACATGAGGAAGATACCTTTGTTCTGTGATTCACAAAGTGCTATTCGCGTATGTCACAATCCTGTTCAACATTCCAAGACAAAGCATATAGCTCTTCGCTATCACTTCATCAAAAGTCATGTTGAGGAGGGGAATATTGAGGTGTACTTTGTTCACACAACCGACCAGCTGGCAGACATCTTCACAAAGGCTTTGAATGAAAAGGCATTTACACGAATCGTTCGAGGACTTGAAATGATTGATGGATCCACTCTACAATAAATCTCAGATTTGCTCTTTCTTTCCTTAGTCTTTTCAATTGCAAAATAAAAGTTCATGACATTCCGTAGCACTCTGAAGACCTTTAACGCTTCGGAGCCCATCGGAACAAACTTGATGATACTCCGCAGCACTCCGAAGCACTTTGACGTTTTGGAGTACCTCGGAACAGACTTTTTGAGTTAATAAAATTTCACAAATGTCAAAATCCTTTGAAACATCCTTTGCCTTTGCATCACTAGGATAAACATTCTCACAATAAAAGGTTGTTTCATTAAAATATCAAAAACAAAAATCTTTTGTAAAACCTCGAAAGCTCAAACCACAATTTCTCATGCATAAATGACCAAGTTTGACCTTCTTTCATGAATTAACTGATTAAAGGACAAAACTTTGATTTTAGATTCTGATAATCATACCTTATTGCACTAAAAGGTATTCGGGAATCGATTTGAAACATTGGTAAGAAAACAGACTTCGGAGTGAGGTTAAGGCTGTTTTACAGATCGAAGTCTTGTTTAATTCTAATATCCACGACATATTGTATATCCCTAAGCTCCCTATTGAACCTAACTCGCTTCAACACCAAACTAATTAAGTAGCCTAAAAACTACTCAGGATAACTCATGTGTTCCGAAGTTTTCTTCAAAAATAATACCGACATTGTCTGATAAGCAAATTTAAAAATCTTTTCACTATTGTCTCTAAATTGATCTAAATGAAGCTTTTCAAACACAAAGGATTGTACTAACAAAACAAAAGCACCATAAAAAGTAATCACATGGTGAAATTTTGACTCTTTGGATATGAAACTCCAAACGGCAAAGATAAGTTTCAAAAATGAAATTGAAAAACCCAAAAGAAAAAAAAATTCAAAATGTAAAAAGAATCAAAGACAACAAACAAGTAAAAAGATAATCAAGGGAGTGCAAAATAAAAATAAATCAGCACTCAAAGGCTTATTCCTCTATTTTAAATAACAATACAAGGTACTCCTATAACATAGTCGAGTACCATGTACAGAATATGAACATTTCAAGTAATCTATCTTAAATGGTAATGTTGGGGTGGTGTACGAAGCTCAAAGGCTTGTCATCAGAGAATAATATCCAAACACCTCAACTGATGAAATGGAATAAATTTTTCAAAAGATTCTTCAAAGTCAATCCAATTTCTCAAACTTCTTCTAATGCTCAATTCAAATGTGAAATCTTTCTAAATTTCAATGGAGTGAATGTCAGCATTGTTTGGTATGAAAAATTTGAAACACAAAAGGACCAGGCTGAAGCTCATGTATAATAACTACCACGAGCAGAAGGACCAGGCTGAAGCTCTTGAAAAAGTGCAAGCTTCTTTAGATAGGTTAGAGGAAAATTGGAAATGTTCACCACCTTCGCCAGAACCGGAGGCGAGTGATTTTTATGCCAATAATAATGTGTGTGAACTTGCATCAACCGAATATGTGATGGAAGGGCATACACCGTGGGAAAGTCAAGAGACCACTGCGATGGTCGAAAATGTTGTTGAGGAAGAGGTTGTAGGTGACAATGCTACCTCTGACTCAACAGCTTTTGATGTTTTTGAGAGTATTAGTAATGTTGATCTGGTGTTGGGTGAATCCATACCATCACCAGACAATTTGGTTGATGAGGATATTGTGGAGGGGACTGTAAGTGACAGTACAGATTCCAGCCCAACAAGTCCTGAAATTGTTGAAGTTACCAATGTCTTTGAGGAAGGGGGTGTAGATGACAATATTACCCTCGACCCGATAATTTTTGAAAATTTTGAGAAATTTGAAAGCAAGGATCTGATGATGGGTGACTTTGTACCACCATCAGATCAAACCAGTCGCTCACTCTTGGTTCCGATCCACTTGTTGGACGATGACCAAGAAGTTGATGCTGACGAGTTAATATTTGAAAATAAAAAACATGATTTTATCTCCACTCATGATCCATTCATGAATGGAAGATTAGATGTAATCAATACTATCGATGAGGACATATGGAAGCATCCTGATATGTTGCCTTCCGATCTCATTCGATTGGAAAATCTTTACTGGCATTGCAAGCCAAAATTGCAAACTGAAGATGGCACGTGGTACACTGGCAAAATGAAATTTACAAAATAACTACTGGGAGCAGTGCTAGGCGCGCTTCATGTCAAGCCCTTGACTTTGAAGAGGTGCAGAAGAAAGGACCGAGCTTGGAGGTTCAAAGCTACCTCTAAGCACTCACGGGAATTAAGTAGAAAGCAGCAACTGGGCAGCAACAGGAGAACCAACAAGCCATTCGACCCAGGAAAGTTTGAAGGGCAGTGGGTCAGCGAAGGGATGGTGGAAGCAGAAAAGCAGCAAGGAAGGAAGGCATACGATCCACCGTAGCTGTATTAGGAATACTACGTCTGGCTGAAGACGTTAAACTTAGCGCTTGTTGGGAGGCAACCCATCGTGTCATAAGTTAGGACATATTTCTTTAAATAAAAAACAAAAATACATCAATCTTTTTGCAGGTACTAGTGGTTTGAAATAAGTGTGGGGTCATGTGAGAAGTTTGAAAATTTTTGAAGACCGCGCCGCGGATTTTTGTACTGCGCGATGCGGGGTCGGAACTCAACCCGATGCGCAGGGGTTGATTTGGCGACATGCGTGCCGCGGAAAAGGTAAATGCGCGCCGTGGGAAACGATCAGACGGTTTTCCCTTTTATATGGTGAGCCGCGGCTCACAACTCAAATCACACGACTCGGAGCTCTGTTGATCAAAAATTTCTTGCAATTTTTCTTGCTTATTGTGTTTCTACTGCCAAGGTACGCTATTTTAACTACTTATTAGCTGTTTAAACTAGTTATTAAGTAGTTAATTTTAGGGTTTTATTCAAAAAGTTCAAAAACTTAAAATCACTAATGCTAGCTTATAGGGTGTTTGTTTTGCCAAATGGAGACCCTAGATGAGTTAGTCAATACCTAGGCTACCTTGTGGTATGATTAAATTGAGATTTAGCAGGTTAAAATGAGGATTTGATCCGGGGTTTTTAAACAGCCGCACGACGCACCGCGCCCTTGTTCTTGGGCCGCGCCGCGGTGCGGCTGGGAAGAAAAGGACTAATTTTGCAAAAAATTTTGTTTTGTGCTATGTGTTTTCTTTTTGCAGATGATGTTCAGATTGGACCACGCCTTCCTCCAGTTTCCCACGGAGCGTGACAGTTCAGTGGAGTACATTTCGCGGCGGGATGCACTGACCAATCGCCGGGTTCTCGAGGCGACGGTTATAGACCGAGACATCCTGAGGGATGCAGGGCTCTGGGGTGCGATCGAGCCGTTTTTGCATCGCACCTGGACCCACGAGGAGGAATCGTTCACCTGCCGAGGTTGGGATAGGATCATGGCCACGGATAAGGACGTGGTCTACACAGAGCTACTACTGGAGTTCATTTCCACTGTCCAGTTCGCACCTCGGGCGGGGGACCCACGCTCTAGGCTGGTACGTTTTCGCTTGGGAGGTGTGCACAGGGAGTGCAACCTCCGAGACTTCGGGAGGCGCGCAGGCATCTACACTCCAGAGGACCTCCAGCACTGTTTCTTCACCCAGTTCTTTGGGTCATGCATTCAGGGGGAGCCGGAGCGCCCTCCCAACATGGAGGTTTGGACCCCATTGTCCAATGTTATGTACGAGGCGGGGACCTCGAGGGAGAGCCACCTACGCGATCCACTTCACCGCCTTATGCACCGGATTGTCTCCACCTCCATCATGCATCGGGAAGGGGGCGAGAAGGTGTCGGGCGACGACATGACTTATTTGTGGATCCTCCTCCACCCGTCCCGATTCCTCCATCTCCCCTACGCCCTTGCGATCGCCCTCTCCACCCACTCGACCGGCGCCTCCTCCTGCATCCCATTAGCCAGGGGTATTTCATTACCAGCCTGGCCCGCTCATTTGGTATTCTCACTGCCCCCGTGGCAGCTTCCTTGACCGCTTTGCCTCCATCGTGCACTACAGCACGCACTTTGGAGAGGATGCGGCTCATTGAGCTGCAGCGCCCGGGGCAGTACATCCGGGCACCGATCGAGCCTCTTCAGGCACCCCAGCCTGCATACGCCCAACCCGGCAGGAGACGCCGGAGACCAGAGCCAGCAGCACTAGAGCCGGCACAGCCGCAGCCTCAGCAGGATGACTCACCAGCCCTCCGCCGGTTGGATGCCAGAGTCACGTGGATTGAGGGTCAGCTCACGATAGTCTTGGACCAGCTCGAGTGGATTGGGGAGGTACTTATACAGCTTGCATCAGCACAGAGCAGACGCCCCCAACCATTCCCAGCCAGGTCCCACGATCACGAGGCTGGACCCTCCAGGCCACCGGGTAGTGATTGATGTACTTTTTCTTTCTTTCTTTTTATATTTTTTGGGATATATGTACAAAACTTATGACACCTCTATTTGTATATTCTGTTTATATTTTATTTTTGTCATGTTGCTTTTAATTTGTTTGTTGAGTTATACATGTTATACCAATTTGAGAAGGAGTTGTCTCAGACAAGTGTGGGGTCACCGTGCCCCCTCCACTTGTCTTGACCACCGGCGTGTCCTACTGTAGCGCTACAACTCCAGCATATGAAATCGAGGATCCTTCTGTACGCAATTATACCTGTGATATTGAGCACCAAGCAGTCTACCGTCTAAAAAGGGGTAACTCTTTCTCCCTTGTTTTGAAATAATTTTTGTACAACCGGGACGTTGTACGGTTTTAAGTGTGGGGTGTGGACGGTCGAAAGAGAAATTTTTGAAATTTTTTGCAGAAATGATCAATTTTTCAATTTTTAGCAATATTTTTCAAAATTTTTAATGAATTGCAATTTTGAAATGAATGGTTTGGAATTGTGATAGCATCAGTATTTTTCAAGGAATACTGTTTAGTTGTGATCATGCTATCAGTTGGTCAAATAAGTTGAGCTTTATGAGTTTAGAAGATTGAGCTGTTTTAGGATTGGAATTTAGGAAGGAAAAGTCAATCTGTGGCCTTTGTTGTTCGAGCCGGTAGGTCTAAAATGGGTGGACCTTAAGCACCTTACCACCTAAGATCGTCTGGTCTGGGATGGTATTTCTGAAAGCTCGTTACACGGACAACATCGAAAGTCATGGACAATTCCTTAATGGCCTTTAGAATCTGAATGAGTAAGTACACTTCATTGTGGACAGAAAGTTTGTGATCAAGGGTTCTCTAGAAAGCCATGAATTCCAAAGAACAACTCAATTATGTTTTCACGAACTATTCCACTCTAACTCAAAAGAGCAATAAACTTTGAAACTGAACACAGTCAGAAATTGTTTGATTCTTTATTATAATTTGTTAAAAACTCTCTTGCTTGGGGACAAGCAAGGCACAAGTGTGGTGTGTTTGACAACGCCTAGTGATATCAAGTATTTTAGGCGTTGTTGAGCCCTGTTCTTGGTAAAATTATGTCAAATATGCCTGGGTATTCTCACTTTTCGTGCCAGGACTTGTTTGGAGAAAAAGAATAGAAACAGGGACTAAAAGTGTACAAAAGAAAAGAAGTTGGGAAGGAATGAGAAATCAAGAAAACTCGTACGCGTGCCGCGGGAATCAACAACGCGCGACGCGGGCTTAAGGCGGTGGAACACATTTAAATGACGAAAAAATGGGAAACGGATAAGTACGCGCGCCGCGGATTTCACTTCTGCACGGCGCGGTCACGGGAAATTTGCAACTATAAATAGAGGCATTTCCAGCCGAAAACCCTAGCAAAGACCGGGTGTAAACATCGACCTTGAAGCTCTTTGACTCCAGGATTTCATTTCAACAAGCTCACAATTGGTATTTTATGTTTTTGGATTTAATTTTATTTTTAGTAGAAAGTAGTTTTGTAGCTAAGTCTTTGGGAGTGACAACCACTGACTTTGACTTTGAGCACTTAGGGTTTGATGTTGAAACAATTTGGTTACTGATTTGATGTTGGATATTGGTTTTGGTGAATGAAATCATTCGGTTACATTTAATATTGGTTTTTCGGTATTTTGAATGCTTGTTTGTGTTTTGTTTATTTGTTTGTGATTGGATTGTGTTTGTGACTCGGTTGGGGCTGTTTTCCTTTGCTGAAAACAGTAGCTAACTTGGTTAGGTTTAGCATTAAATCTTAGCTAGTAATTGTTCAAGTAGAACTTTAGCTAGTTTATGCTGTGCTTGGTTTTGCTAGTTTGGATGCCTTCAATTGCTTCTGATTCAGAGATGTACTTCTGAGTTCAGAAAGTAACTAGGTCATTTGGACATAGCTTAGCTTGGCTTTGGTGTGTTTGATTCTTGTCTCATTTGCGAGTGATTAGGGAAATAGAAATCAGATCCTCCGACTATAGCTGTGACACTATTAGTTGGTAATCTCTCATCTAGTCTAACCACGAAGCTCCTGTGGATCGACCCTGACTACCGCTATACTAGTGTGTGTGTTAGGTTTTCTCTTATTTTTGACCGCACGACGACCAAGGTGTGTCAACCTTCGGAACCATCACAACAACAGAAGCAAGTGGTTCCGGCACCAAGGCTAAAAATAAACAACTGAGGATTTCTCCTCGAATGGAGCAAATCCACAATGAAAGAGAGGAAGAATACGCCAAGATGCTCATCATTAACAACATTGCCAATGAAAACCAGACCTGGACTGAGGAATTGATCACAAAAATTGGGTTCAAAGACTTCAAGGTTTTCAACAGGTTTCCTCTCAGGAGCTACGATACAAACACTGGCATCAACCGTCAACTTGATCTCCCCTACAATCCAAAGACCTTTGCCTTTCTGCAATTTCTAAAGAATGTGTCGGATGATCAGTTGATGGCATACAAGAAAAGGAAAATTGCATTCCATACAAAGTTCATATAGGCTCCGAACTATGTATGGAGTGAAAAGAAGATAATAAAAATCATCTCCATCAAAGAAGGAGAGGAGTACGAAGGATTTCAAAACATTAATTTTTCGTACTTCGGGGTGTAAATGAAGAAGAATCAAGATTTACTATAGAAGACTTCCCTATCATGAATCCCACAGATTTTATAGTACTTCTTGACCTCTTAAAGTTTTCAGCTGGAAATGAAGCAGAATCAATGGGGGTCTTCGCACTTGCAAAGAACCATATCGCCTCCTTCTTCCGAAACTATCTTTTGAGATTTGCCAAGTTTGATATTGTGGTGGCAAATCTCACCTGACAGTCTCTTGCACCCCCACCAACTACTATAGAAAATTTCGATCATTTGAAGGCTGGGCAGATTATGGAAAAGCCCTGGGGTGTAGTCATCAAGGGACTGTCAAGTGACAAAGAAACTTTTGTCACAAGATTTTTTGAAATAGACTAGAAGGGTCTTTACCCTAATGAATCAATTACCAATGTATTGGGCTTGGTTAACACATGCTTTGTGAACAACTGGGAAGAAAAGAAGAAAGTGAGAGAACACCTCAACTGGTGGTTGACAGTGAGGTACGCATTGAAGCAAGCTTACAAGAAACACTACCAATGATAGGCTTCGGATGCACTTCACACAAAGGGAAAGATTGTTGAGCTATGTTTGTGATGAAGTGCCACCCTATCCGAAGACCTAATATTTTGTTAAGAAAACCCCGAATCCTAAAGACTCCGAAGTGTTTAGCATGGAGGATCCGAAGGCTTTATTCAAGTAACAACCTTTTGATGCACGCGTGTCTGCTACTACGTGGTTCATGAATCTTGAATCCTATTGGTTAGTACACTGATAGGATATTCTCTGTAATGATTTGTACTAAGCGTATCACTGATCACGTATAAATATCAGTGATACCAAATGTTGGGAGTAAGATTGCATCTTCCCCATTGTAAAACCCTAATCAATGAATCAAAGCATTCGGCACACGTTATCCAATTCTACAATGTTCTTTACTGTTCTTACTTACATTTTCATGTGTGAATTTCTTACTACAATATATATATATATATATATATATATATATATATATATATACATATATATATATATATATATATACATATATATATATATTGATAGAATATCAGTCATATCCTATTGTTTAATCAATTTCAATACTTAACACTGCCAAAATTGTTAGACCTTTAAAAATTCGTAATGATGTTAACTTTCAAAATTCTAGGTTTAAAAATTCTGATAAATGTTCTGTTGCATGCTTGTGTGTGTGGAAATGCTTTGAATATATTTGGACCTGGACAAACATCCACTGCTTTTGTTAAAAGACAAACTTGTTTTAATTGTGGAATCACTGATCACATTGCCAGAAATTGACCCCGATATTTGTATACGCATCAACATGAACAATTTTGGAAGAACGTGCCAAGGTGGATATCTTATAAAAGAAAACCCTCAAGGTCACGTTCTCGGAATAAGAATTGGAATGATGTGAAAGCCAAGAATCAAACTGCTCAAAACAAAAAGACAGTTTCAAGAAATGACTGTGCCTTACCAAACTTTGTAAGATCAAAGTCATCTCAAGAATCTACTTCAAATAGCAGTTCTGATTCCAAATCAAATGCTAAAGTCCCCATCTGGTCCAAGGATAAGAGATTTAAATCAAATTATAGATGGGTTCCTAAAGGCAGCATTCCAAAATCTACTGTGAATTCCCCATTATCTGACAATCGTGATATGAGTTTAGAATCTGTAAAATGTATCGATAGTTTGGGTAACCCAGATTCCGAATGGACTGGGTTTCTAAATCTAATTAATCCCGCAACTTGTGCATGAATAGCTGTGGAGGAATATCAGTAGACCCTGGTATGTTGATAGTGGTTGTTCCAAGCACATGACAGGCGACATGTCCCAATTACACGGCATTGAAAATTTTAATGGTGGATATATTTGCTTTGTAGGTGGTGAAAATGGAAATATCACACAGAAAGGGATTGTTTCCAATGGCATGTTGAAATTTGAGAACATAAACTTTGTTCCTGAACTCAAGCACAGTCTGCTGAGTGCTTCTCAAATATATGACAGAGGTTTTTCAACCCACTTCACGAAGAAGGAATGTCTGATATTGAAACCGGGTGTTGTCATTCCAGAGGAGTGGATTCTTGTCAGATCTGAACGAAAGAGCAATGCTTAGATCATCGACATGAATCACAACACTCCAGAAAACGTCACTTGTTTGTTCTCTAAAGCTTTTGAACAGAGTGCCATGCTATGGCATCGACGTCTTGGTCACGGCAACACAAAGAATTTGAATCGTCTTGCGAAAAATGAACTTGTCTAGGGGCTTCCCATCAAAGACTTCATCACATTTGAAAAATGTGTTGCCTGTGCTCAAGGCAAACGTCATCGAAGCCATATTAGCCCAAATTGGTCAACTCCATTGACTCGCTCCTTCAACTGATTCACATGGATCTCTTCGGCCCAGTCAACGTTCTCAGTATTAATAAAAGCTCTTATTGTTTAGTTATAACTGATGATTACTCATGTTTTACTTTGGTTTTCTTTTTGAAGCAAAAGAGTGAAACTACTGAGCTGGTCAAGAGATTCGTCACTTTAATAGAAAATCAAATGAATCAGAAAGTGAAGGCAATTCGGTGTGACAATGGGACTGAATTCAAGAACGCGGTACTGGATAAATTTTGTACAGATAAAGGAGTGCATCGTCAGTACAGTGCTGCTCGTACACCTCAACAAAATGGTGTTGCTGAGCATCGAAACAGAACTTTAATTGAAGCTGCACACACCATGCTCCGCGATTCTAAATTACCAGTGTTCTTTTGGGCTGAAGCAATCAACACGGCTTGTTATGTTCAGAACCGGGTCATCATCAACAAGCGCCAAATGAAGACTCCGTATGAGATTCTCTATGGTCATAAACCATCTGTTGCACATTTCCATTCTTTTGGATGTCCATGCACCCTTCTTCATCTTGAAGATACACCAAAGTTCAACTCTAAAGCAGATGATTGTTACTTTGTTGGATATGCGGGTAAAACTGCCTATCGGATGTATAACAAGGTTTCCAAACAGATGGTGGAATCATTTGATGTATGGTGACTAGAGGAGAATCGCCGATGCTCGATTTGGCCCCGACTGGATATTCAACTATGCCGAATTGTTTAAGTATTTTAATGTGTTTTCTGATGTTGTTTCAGGTATACAGCCAGGTCCAAGTGGACTGAACAGAGATGAAGATGAAGAAATCATTGCTGATCCCATCATACCACCCTTAATTTTTGAAGATCCTATTCTTAACGATGGTGCATCTCCTGTTTCCACTTCGGTTTCAACTGAAGCTCCTGCTGACTCATCCCAGATTGTTGGCGAACCACCAGTTGCTGAAGCATCTGCCACTCCTGAAGGCGTTATCAATTCTGAACATGCTAATCTTTTCAACTCCGCACTCATGGACTCCCTTTTTCCCAAGAGAATTCCCGATGAGTATGTAGCCAGTACCTCCCATGATTTCATAGACTCCAACAGAGGTGCTTCAGGCTCAGGCAGAATTGAAAACATAACAAACCTTCCAGTCTCTTCTGCTTCACTCGAGCATGCTATTTCTTCAAGAGTTCAACGCAATCACCCGATTGATAATGTCATTGGCCCTCTTAACGATGGGGTTCAAACCAGAAGCCAGAGCGGTTATGTCAACAAGTGCCTCTATTCATGCTTTATCTCGCAAATAGAGCCGAAGAATGTGGAGATGGCACTTAATGAACCAAGCTGGGTGGACGCAATGCATGAATAGCTCAACCAGTTCGAGAAACTGAATGTTTGGCAGTTGGTGGAATTACCCGAGGGAGAAAGGTCTCTTGACATGAGATCTGTTTTTCTCAACAAGCAAGATGATTCAGGAGTTATTATGCGAAACAAGGCACGCCTGGTTGTATGAGGTTTCCGTTAGATTGAAGGTCTTAATTATACCGAAGTGTATGTCCCGGTTGCTCGATTAGAACCGATTCAGATTTTTCTCGCCTTCGCATCGTACATGAACTGTACTGTCTACCAGATAGATGTTAAGACTGCTTTCTTGTACGGTGAGGTGAAAGAAGAGATTTATGTTGATCAACCTCTCGGTTTCGTCAACTCCAAGTTTCCGAATCACGTCTACAAGCTGGATAAGGCTCTCTATGGTCTTCATCAAGCTCCCCGTGCCTGGTATGCAACATTGACGGATCATCTGTTGCAGCATGGTTACACTCGAGGCACCATTGACCAGACGCTGTTCATCATGCGTGAAAAGTCCGACAAAATTGTCGTCCACATCTACGTGGATGATATCATCTTTGGTTCGACTAGCGAGGCCTTTTGTAATGAATTTGAGCAAGTGATGAAGAAGCGATTCGAGATGAGTTCACTAGGTGAAATGACGATGTTCCTTGGGTTACAAGTAAAGCAAAGTTCAACGGGTATTCTGCTTCACCAAGGAAAGTCTGTGGAGGATATTCTTGCGAAGTTCAACCTCAAGGATGCTAAAGTTGCTAACACTCCAATGGCTGAGCGACCCTTGTTGACTTCAGACCCAGATGGCCAATCTGTTGATTAAACGTATTACCGTTCTATGATTGGATCTCTGATGTATCTGACGGCCAGCAGACCGGATATCGTTTTTGCAGTTTGACAGTGTGCTCGACATCAGACTAATCCTAAATTCTCTCATTTAACTGCTGTCAAACGGATCTTTAGATACCTCAAAGGGAGACCTAAGTTAGGTCTCTGGTATCCAAAGAACCGTAAATTTGATCTTTATGCTTTTTCAGATAGCAATTAGGGGGGATGCGACATTGACAGAAAGTCCACTAGTGCTGGATGTCAATTCTTAGGAAACCGACTGATTTCCTGGCAATGCAAGAAGCAGCATACCATGTCAACCTCTACAGCTGAAGCTGAGTATGTTGCTGCCTCGGCCTGTTGGTCTCAAGTCATTTGGATGCAACATCAACTTCTTGACTATGGTATGAATTTTGTTGATACTCCCATATTTTGTGATAACAATGCAGCTATCCAAATTGTCAAAAACCTTGTTCAGCATTCTAAGACCAAGCATATCGACATCAAAATACATTTTGTTCGAGATTGCTTCGAGCAAAAAATTGATTCATTTGGAACCAATTCACACAGATAACAATGTGTCAGATTTGTTCTCAAAACCATTTAAGCTCGGTTCGATATGCTTGTTGAACTTTTCACCAAATGATACGCTTCGATGACTGTTAAATCAGTTATGTAAATATTTTACTCTATTTTTGTTTAGTTAAATTTGTTCATGGTTTTTACTTCCGCAATTCTCTTCTATGCACAAATTTAGGGGGATAATTAAAAACAAAACAAAAAAATTACAAAATTTCAAAAAATACAAAAATATTTTCCTTTTTCTTATGTCTTGACTTTAAGAAAATTTAAAAATCCAAAAACATTTCTTACCTATCGACGACGCACCGAGTAATACCACTCACTGCTGAGGTAACACTTAAGTGCTAGCGATTCTTACTGTTACACCATAGTAAGTTTGAAGCACTGACAACCGTTTCTTAACCAAATCTAAATGTTTCTTCTGTAACACAAACTTCTAGACACTTTGAGTAAAGCCACTCAGAGTCGAGAGTTATAAAGTATATGCTGATGGTTAGATTGCGTACCTTAATCTATCACACGCATCAATCCATTCTCAACCACCTCTAATAGACGACTCACCATTTTTAAACCAAGTGGTGATGATATTTCGACAATCTATGCCAGTGACGACTCACATAGATTGTCGACAATCTATGCCAATAGACGACTCACCATTTTTGTTGCAAGAAATAGACGACTCACCATTTTTAAACCAAGTGGTGATGATATTTCGACAATCTATGCCAGTGATCTCTGCTACAACACCAGTAGTAGATGTGATGCATCAACAACCATTCTTACCTACAAAGCTTCTAAATTCAAAAGTTGGATGACTTAGTGTAATAAACCATACATTGATGACAATTCTAAAGTCTAGCCGATGGGTATGTCTAATAACCAAGAAATATTACACGCTCATACCACTCTTGACCTAAGCTTCTTCTAAATAAGATGTTCGTGACTCAATATGATATTACCTCGCATTGATGAAACATCAAAACTCTGGGTCAGTGATCGTTGTTGTTTACCACAATAGCTATGAGACCCCAACAACTTCACCAGATTCAAATTTGGCACTAGGATGGTACACTACGCAGAGTTTGGATACCATTTAACGTCTCGCCAAGAGCCAAGTCAACTTGTTGACTTGTCAACTACATTGAGATATTTGATCAAGGATATGTAGGGGCCTAAATCAAAACGGCCACGAGTAGTTTACCGATACTCAAACAATCGCAGTGCGTTCCCAGGGGTTCACACTAATACTGCGAGAAGTCTCATTCTGAGCCAAGGATGAATCCTTGAACAACTGTGGTGAGAGTTTATAACTCCGTGACCCATAGGATTTGTGGTCATTTTCCGTATCGAGAAGCGTCGGCAAGAAGTGAAGTTTGAAAGTTTCGACACAAACATTTTGTTCCCGAAGAAGGCGAAGCTTAATTCCATGTGACAAGCTGCTTGAATTCCTCCTCAATCAGTTTGTTGCTACATTAGCACCTTCATGTGATCTAGAGTGAAGACTTGAAGATTCAGACTCCACTCAAGATCAAAGTCAAATCAGAAGCTGGATGTGCTGATTCAAGACCTACGCTGAAGACCGGCTAGCCTAATGAACTTATAAAGTCAAATCTGAAGACAGTCTGATACCAAAGACAAAGTTGTCTCTACAACGCGCTAAATGTTACCAACATATATACCCGTCACCTGCTAAGGGAGAGATTGTCATGCAAAGGGGAAGATTGTTGAAATGTTCTGCATTGTAAAACCGAAGTCAAGATCTAGACAGAGCTCGAAGACAAATGAAAGCATTAAACCAAGGGGGAGATTGTTGGGCCATAATTTATGTTGGTTTAATCTTTGCATTTAATCGGACCAAATCCAAGGAGTTTCTGGGCTAAAATGAAGATTTTATGGGCCTAAATGAGGATTTCGGTTTGGACCGAAATCCAGTGGGTTTTCGGTGGTGATGACCGAAATCCTTGTGGATTTTGGTTAGGCTGTTGAGGTTTTTGGTGGGCTTTTATGGAATGGGCTTAGGTTTTTAGCTAGGGTTTTCGTAGACTATATAAGGCAATGTAGCCATCATTAGTGAAGGTTGGTTGTTTTTGGAACTTGTGCAAGTCTAGAGAGAATATCCATTGTTCAAGCAACCATGAACCTTATGTACTAGTCTTTTGGATCAATCAAAGAGTGCATTGAAGGTTTAATCTCTTGTGTTTGATTGATTAATTGATACCATTCATAGATCTAGGATTGTTTGGGACCTATAGTACTCCCACTAGTTTTGACATAAATACAGACTCATCTATGCTTCTTGAAAATCCAAACTCTTTTGACCTTTTCATGAAAGCAAATGATCCAACTGCGAGATGCTTGTTCGAGTCCAGAAATGGATCTTTCAAGCTTTGTACACTCTATTTGGATATTTGGTATGTTCAAAACCCTATGGTTGTGTCATACACAACCCCTTTGTTTTCCATTTAAGGAAAGCAGTTGTAACATCCACTTTGTTATCTCTCACAAGGTGCCGATGTTGAAAACAATATCCCAATAGATTCTTTCTCAACTGTTGATGAGAGTGCCTTTTTCAAAATCAATTTCTTGAGTCTGAGTATAGCCTTACTCAACTACTCTTGCTTTGAATGTGTGTACATTCCTATCCATTATTTTCTTCTTTTGAAGATCCAATTACTCCCACTGGTTTTAGGCCAGGTGCAAGATCCATCAAATTAAAACATGGACTGAATCTTGCTTTGTGTATCCTCTATCATTTGGCATCAAGTAGGATCACCAATGCTTCCATGTAGTTGGATAACTTATCTTCACTAACTTAGTGTTTTACCACTAATCAGTGTGTCATTTTCAGTAATATGTAAACCATAAAACTCATGAAAGTGACTAACTCTATTGGACTTGCAACGAGGTGGAGATATATCAATTTTCTCAACAGGAATCTCATCGTCTGGTTGAGTGCTAGTGTTAACTAAAGATTCTTCATTGGTTAACTCTTGAATCTCTTCAAGATCAATCTTACTCCCACTGGCTTCTTTGGATATGAGTTCTTTCTCACGAAAGACTCTCCTATGAGACACAAACAATTTGTTCTCGAATGACTTGTAAACAAGTATCCAAAGGAATTATGGGGTTAGCCAATGAAACGACACTTCTCAGATCTGGGTTCGAGCTTGTCCTGAGCTCTGAGTACTTCAGAAACCCAGACTTTTACATGTGCCAGTCAGGGATGAACCCCACTTCACATTTCAGATGGTGTCTGTGCAACCTACTTAGTTTGTACGAGGTTTAAGATGCGAGTTCCTGTTTCTCGAGTATAACCCTTTGAAATTAAATGGAAGTGTAGATTGACACATCATGGATCGAACCATGTCAAATAATGTTCAATTTTCTCTTTTCAGACACACTATTTTGCAGCAGTGTTCTGAGAGGAGACAACCTATGAAACCATTTCATAGTTCCTTAGATTTTCATAGAATATGCTACTCAGATATTCTAGCTCAGTTGATTCTCTACTTCATTTCGAAACTCTTTGAACACTTCAAAGTTTCTAACTTATGTTTAATCGCATAAACAAAACCATATTTACGGAGTATCACTCCTAACGTCTTGTGGCGTATTTGAGAGGTCCACAAACACTTGTGTGGATTAGTTGCAACAAATCCATTGCCTCTTTCACAGTTTCCTGTGAATGTCATTCTTGTAATCTTCCAAGTAGGCAAGATTCACATACATTATCTGAATCTAAGTCAAATGATTCGAAGTTCTATCCACTTGGAGCTTGGTGATGCGATTCTTGTTTAATGGACAAGGCGACAATGCCACATACATGATTTATCCAAAACACTTTTGGATGAATCAACATTTGAGATTATATTATTAGTACTGCTAATGCAAGCAACATATTCATATATGTCATTGTAAGGATAAATTTGAAATAAAACAACCATGTTATAAACAAAATCACCATTTTAGTATCAAAAGAAAAATACCAAATTATCCTTAAGCAATGCGTAATATGCTATGCAGTTATCGCGGTAAAAATTCAAATAGCGACCACTGTCGCTATTTGAAATCGCGATTTTCATGGTGGTATAGCGGTTTTTATATTATATAGAATTTATAGTACATGGAGTTTTTATAATAGAATATTAGTATTTCTAAAACAAAAATGTGAAATAAGAATATGAAACAACATTCTAGTTTAAGAAAACAAAATTTTATTCAAGTTTCAGCAACATTCAAGACTCATGACAGTAGATATTCTCTAATAAATCAAAAAGTAAAATGTAATTTGATACAATTCAAAATATGAAATAACTTTCTTTCAAGCATATCATCAAACACTTTATATGCATATACTTGTTAGGAACTTACAAACCAAGTTCTAATTCAAATATTGAACCAATTCACAACCAAGGAATGTAATCCCTTGCTTAAATTACAAACATGTATTACAAGCAATTGTAAATCGGATACAATAGAGACCTGCAGTCATCATCGGATAAACATGCAATAGAGGTTTCATTGTTCAAGAAACAAACCCTTAATCAGATACCCCTGGTGAAAAAACGAGTCAATTAGATAGACCTGGTGAAGAAATGAGACTTGATACCTACAATTGATAGCTTCATTGTTTTCCGATTGTTTCATTGTTCCCCGATAGCCTTAGACCTTCTTATCCCACATCGGCTTCACACAAAGACACAAGGGGAGTACACTAGTATTAATAGCTCTTATTGGTGTTACAACAAAATCACCCCTTTAACCTTTTAGGACCTGGTTCACTCCTTTACTTACTTGGTTAAATCTAAATTTAAATTTTTTTACTTGCTAAAATGAAATAGCGGGTAAAAACTGCAATAGCTACTGACAAAATCATGCAAAATTGTAGTAAATAGCGTCGCTATTAGCAGTACTGCTATTTTCTATTGCTAAATGAAATATTATTGCGATGAAGGGCGCTATACGTTATAACAATGCTATAGCGACGCGATAGCACGCTATTGACTGCTTAGCTAATACGAAACAATGTCTTTGCCAATTCCCTCGAGTAGCAAAGTCTAACAATCTAACTAAACACTAGTAATCAACATGAGCTTGTAATTCCCGATCCTTGTAACAGTAGCAACGCTGTTGTAACTATGGAGTTCAGATATAACTGAAGGTGTCAAACTCCTTGACCTTGATCTTCTTCAGATCCTTCAGGTATGTTGGGCAACTACGTTTCCAATGTCCCTTCAGCTGGCAGTAAAAACATATGGCCTCATTCGGGTCACTGGTGGGTGCTATGTCAGAATCAGCTTTCCTTTTAAAGCCTTGGTTAGACGTCCAACCTTAGCCCTTACCTTTCCTTTGGGATGAGAAACTTTCTTCTTTACAGCATCACCATGATGAATGGCCAAGACGAGAACAATGGAATTTGAGCTACTGATTTCTTCAAACTAGTCTCGATAGTTTTCAACATATCGTCCAATTCTATCAAGGTCATGTCCAGATGGTTCTTGTCATAGCTCATAATGAACTCATGATATGAACCAGGAAACGAGTTAAGCACAACATCTGTAGCTAACTCCTTAGGAAAGTAGACACCAAGATTATCCAATCTGTCTATGTACGATTTCATCATATGAACATGCGCAAACACAGACGTTCCTTCTTCTAGTTTATATGCCCTATGGGTTTTAACGATCTCGAATCATTCCCGCCTTGCTTGTACTCTAACACTCTTGAAGCAATTCTCGAGTCGGAGGACGTGTCAACAAACGTTAGGCTATCGATCTCACTAGATCGGGATTGTAGTGGAGGAAGAGGAAGAGGAATAGGAGGAATGTTTGTGTTTTGATTTGACATCTATAAAACAGAGTTTTAGTTTAATTAGTTTGATATTTTAGTCCTTTTAAATAATTAACCAATTTATTTACTAAGGCTAGGATCCAAAATCTTCCAGTTATGATGTGAAGAGAGATGCCGTAATCACACCATAATGGTCATTAAGGTAGACAAAGCTTTTGTCAGTTTCATTCACTATGAAACTCCTAGATCTGTGAGATTCATTGTCTAGTGTCAATAGCATGTTAATCTTATTTGTGCTCATCTCAGGATTTATGACAGGGATGCCGTAGATCATGAATCAGATGCTGAATTGATCATGCAGAACTCGCGTGATGCCCGACTCAAGACATGCTTGAGAATCGTGAGTGTCACATCACCCCCAACTATAACCTTAGCTGGCGTGCCGGTTAACCATACATGTCTACCAGTAGGTCATAAAGAGAATGTGTGTTTCTCATGGGTAACACCCAGTTCACATTGTATATAATTAAAACGGGTTTTTGTTTTAATACTTTAAGTTAATACTTTTAACTTAGAGAACATTGCCCTATCAAACCTTTCTGTAACTCCACATGGAAAAAGGTGTTGGGCGGTGAAGGTGGTAGGCAATGAATGCTGTTTAAAAACCAACCTCATTCAGGTTCATAAGAACCTTTCTTCAAACCTCATACACGATTTTGTGGGTGAGCCTACTCATGGTTTGACCAATGTTTTGATTTTAATTAATTCTTTTATATATAGATATTGTTCTAAAATATATAAATGTATTTTAAACAATTTTAAATATTTTATTTAATTAATTCAATTAATACTATTTAACAATTAATTAAATAAACAATTATATCCTATTGAAATAATCAAATTAAGGCAACATGCATATAAGACACCTAACAAAGTTAAGAAACTTGCAAGGCAAGCTAGGGCAGTAACCCTAGCCGCAAGGTATCAAGGAGGCACAAAAACCCTTCCTAACCCTAGCAAATTTCGAAAACAAGCAAGCAGGCAGAAAAACCTGTGGGTTTTGTCGAAAATACATGCATACACAAGAACATTCAAGTTTCTAGCATAAACCTTAAGATCATAACATGTTTAAATCCATATTTTCTAGCATAATCCTATGCAATTTTTGATTTAACATTAAGCATGAAATCATATTCAACAGTTTCAGATAAAAGTTCAGATAACACATGAACATATGCTCTGATACCATTGTTGGGATTCAATCATATTAACACATAACATATGCAGCGGAAGACAATCAAGATCAAATCACAGATATTCCATGAACATTATTCAGGATCCTGCGGTTCATAATAATTATTGCTACTTAAAACTTAAACATAATTTACCTCAACAAGTCTCCTTCTTTATGCTCTAGTCAGGGCCACGATTGCAAGAGATGATCAGGATCTAAAGAATCCCTCTGATCATATCAGTATTCCACTTGGGAAGAAGAGGCAAAGATCAAAACCCTAGAGAGGGATTGATTTTGCAGAAAGGAGAGGGAAGGGAGTAGTTGGCGGCACTCAAGGTTTGGGATGCCTTAGGGTTGAACCCCAAGGCATCTATTTATACTGCATGGGCTCCTAGCGTTTCAAACTTAGGAGCCTTTTGGCGGCCGCACCCCTGGACTTTTTTTCTTTGATTAAACCTTTAATCAATTACAATAAAATCCCTTTAATTGATTCTAAATTAATTCTAATTAATTTTATCAGTTAATTTATTGATCTAGTTTCTAATTAATTTTTTTCTCAATAAATTAATAAACTAATCATCATTTCTTTTATTCCTTGTGACTCTGTTTATTTTTCTGGGTCATGAGGGAAACCCAAAAAGACTATGCTATTATTAGAAATATTACCATCAGTTGACGACCTTGGACACTCTTTCCAACAAATACAGACTCATCTATGCTTCTTGAAAATCCAAACTCTTTTGACCTTTTCATGGAAGAAAATGTACCAGCTGCGAGGCGCTTGTTTGATTCCAAAGATGAATCTTTCAAGATTTGTACACTCTATTTGGATATTTGGCATGTTTAAACCCTACGACTATGTCATACACAACCCTTTTGTTTTCCAGTTAAGGAAAGCGGTCTCAAACATCCTTTTTGGCATGTCTCACAAAGTGCAGTTGTGGCAAATAATATCCTAACAGATTCGTTTTCAGCTATTGGTTAGAGTGTTTACTCATTACCAATTTCTTGAGTCTGAGCATAATCCTCATCAATCAATCTTGCTTTGGGGATCCAATTACTCCCACTGGTTTTAGGCCAGGTGTAAGATCAATCAAATTAAAACATGGACTAAATATCGCTTTCTATATCCTCTTTTATCTGGCAGGCACTAGGCTCACCAGTGCTTCCATGTAGTTGGATGACTCATCCTTACCAACTAGTTTTTACCAATCCTCTTTGTGTTGGATTAGGTGTCTAAGCCATGACTTTGTATTTATATTTATCTTGTTAATTGAAGCAAAGTCCATTTGGGTTGCCCTCATAGCTGGAGGTCAGGATAGAGTTCAGTAGAGTAAAAGGTTGATTTATTAATTGTGTAATAAATCAATAGAATTAATTAAATGGTTTATTAATATATTTAAGTGTTAATATATTAATTAGAAACTATAATAATTAATTGAGATTTAATCTAGAATTAATTGGATTTAATTTAGTGATTAAATTAATTAATTAAAAGTGTGAGGACTGGTTTGTATTTATTCAATAGTTGAATAACTGGCAAAGAGAAGTCCAGGGGCCAAAAGTGGCGCCACCCTTGGAGGCTTCTCTAGGGTTGGCAAAAACCCTAATTAGGGTTTAGGGATCTGGTCCAAGTGGTCAACAGGCTTGCCCACTTGGAGGCTCCTTAGGGTTTCAGGTGTAACCCTAGGAGGCTATGAAAGGAACCCTCTGGCTCCCTATAATTCTCGCCAACTCTCACCAAGAAAAACTCTGCTGGACTGTCTTCTCCATTGCTTTGGGTGTGACTTGCATTTGAGGCAGGACACTTGTGCTGCTGGCTTCAAGAACAAGATTCAAAGGTTGGTAATTCTTGTTTTAATCTTTAGAAATAATTGTTGGCCTTAGGATTTTAGTTTATTATCTTCATAGAAGAAAACATAGATCTTTCTAGGGTTGCATGTCAACTATAAGAAACTATTTGTTCATTGTTTGCTAGAAAACCCTTCAGTGGTATCAGAGCTTAGGCTTGTTTTCTTATGTTTGATATAAACTGCATGAACTGTTTTTTCCCTGGGTGTTTTTGCGATGAACACCTCTTGGATGAGGCCTAAAGTCGATGCCAAGGCTAGGGTTTCCTAACCCTAGCCGCCAACTCCCTTTTGGTCCCCCCATGCTTGCCTTAATTAGTTGGTTGTTATTTTTGGTAGTTTACTAAATTGAATAATTGGAACCCTAATTGCCTTGCATGCCTTTTTCGACCAACAAGTGTTATTAGATAGAAAATTAATTTGATTAATTTATGAAATCTATCTTAGATTTAATTAGTTTAATTAATTGTTAATAAAAAGACCAATTAAATCAGTTTAAAGAATTAATTTAAATTTTCGAAAAATAGTTTAAAATTTGCGAAAATTATGAGATAATAAATTCTAAAAATATTTTAATAAGATTAAAATATATCTTATATATTTATGATTAAAAGTTAATTATTTATATATAAGAAAATTGGTTAGTCTTACCTCAAGTAGGCCTCATTTACAAAATTGTCCTATAAAGAGGGTATAAGGCGACTGCCTATAAAATGGCTGTCTAATGGGTATTCACTCTTACCCACCGCTCTCCTGGTCAGTCGAGTGTCGTTAGCCGAACGGGTTTGATAGAACCGCTAAGCCTCTTAAAAGTATAATGCTATAATTGAAAGTACTAGAACCTCAAACAAATCCCAATCTAGTTACTTTAGGTTTAAAAATGTGAATTGGTGCTAATCCATGGAATTGCACATTGCACTTTGTGGAACGTTGGTGGAGAGTGTATGGTTTATCGGCACGCCAACTTAGGTCCGCAAAGACTTGCAATGGGTTTCTCGATTTTGTCATTATTAACGGAGCGTGTGTGGTTAACCGGCACGTTAATTAGAGATGACAATTGACTTCGAGAGTACTGAGCTAATTTGCATGGTTATTCACACCCGGTTTGTGATCCTCGGCATCCCAGTCACAAACAGTGGGGCACATCCGAGACTAAACATGCCATTGAATAGTTCAATGTGTCTCAACAGATCTAGGAATTTCATAAGATGAAATTGATAAGTGTATTATCTACCTTAATGACCATTATGTTATGATTACGACATCCCTCTTCACACCATAGTTGGGGCATTTTGGGTCCTAGCCTTAATAAATAATATATTGGGTAATTATTTAAAAGGATTAATTAAACTAATAAAATTCTGTTTATTGTAGATGTCTGAATCAAGTGTCTATTCTCCTCCCTCTCCTCCTTCACCCATTTCTGAGAGCATCAGAAAGCACCTGCTAAATATGGAAAGGCTGACTGGCCTTAACTGTAAGGAATGGCTCACCGAGTATCCGATCCCGGTTCCGCCGGAACAAGTCATCATAAAGAGCCTTTATGATAAGCATGACTTATTAGTTGATGAATCTGAAGAAATTCGTGACCTCATGCTGTTGACCATTGACCCTGAGTTCTGCAAGGATTTTGAATCCTTGGGGCCATATGAGTTAATGCAATCGGTTGAGGAAATGTTCCAAAAACCGGTTGAAGAGGAACGAGCTAGGATCTTCAAAAGACTTGCAGAGTGTAAGTTAAAAGAAGGAAGTAGCATCGATTTGCATGTTCTTCAGATTGAAGCGTACATAGGCGAGTTGCACAAACTTGGTTATTCCATGAGTCAGGAGTCGAGTGTTAACACTCTACTCACTTCACTGACTAGTAAGTACGATCTGTTCATTCAGACGTATAGAAAGGAAGACCAGAAAAAGACCTTAATGGAAATGCGTCCACTGTTGACTTTATACGAGTCACTCTTGGACAGGCATAGCTCCAATGGTTCAGCTACTTCTGGATTAAGTCCAGTGGAAAGACACAACAAGAAATGATCCAGATCGTCTGGATATGTCTTAAGCTGGGATTCCATAGAATCGGATACAGTCGCGGAAAGATTGGAAGACGCTCCAAGGTCAAAATCTTTTGAAAGCTCAGGTATATCTAAAAACCTCAAAACTACTGTCCCATAATTCCTTGATGCATAATGTGATAGTCACATTTTGGTTTGTGTGCAGGGAATGAGTAAGGTATGGGACTTTGGCGCATAGGAGCACATTTGGATTGGATTTCCAGCTCATACAGTTTTGAAGTTTAGTTAGATATTGTTATTAGCTCTTAGATGCGTAAGAAATTGTCTATCATATAGTACATTGTTCAAGGATTTTGTTTTAATAAAATTGTCATTTTTCTTTTAACACATGCTGTTTGAAATTATCCTTGAAATGTTGTATGATTGTGTTGAATGCATAATTAGTAATAACTTGAATGTTGAATGCATCCAAAGTGTTTGGATTTTAGGAATTGTGTCCCTTATGATTGTTAATGTTATAAGAATTAATTCAACCAAAGGTCCAGTTGGACAGGACTTTGGAATCACCTGACTTAGAGTCACCTGATGAGTTGAGTTCTTAATGTGTTAAGAAATGAGTCAACCAAAGATCCAGTTGGACAGGACTTTGGAATCATTTGACTTAGTGTCAAATGATGATTAAGTTCTTTATAAAGCACATGTGGCAAGAAATGAATCACCCAAAGATCCAAAGGATAGGATTTTGGAATCAGCTGACTTAGAGTCAACTGAAGATTGCAAGTCTTGAACAAAGTTAACAAAGTCATAAGTTTACATAGAGATGTAAAAGACATTGAGATTAGGAGCAACAAACACATCAGTTGCTGTGTATTGCTCAAATCTTCAAATTGAACACAATTGTTTGTACTTCACGATATTTGTCATTCGGTATGAGGAGTATGACTTCGCTTATCAGAATAAGCGATTGGATTGAACCCTTGAACAGTTCAAGGACTTCAAAGGAAGTACAAGACCCACAGAACCTGAGTGACAACATAAACTGGGAAAATGTTTCACAGTTTATTCCATTCCAAGAACATTAATAGTTATAATGTGTCTTAGGGAAGATGATGGAGCGTTGGTCGAAACAGTTCGATCCTCAATGTATGAGATACATTGCAAATTAGTTTCCGATACATTGAATACTAAACCAGTCAGACCATATTCCAACCACATCCTTCGACTAAGTAGGTTTTGTAGACACTGTATGAAATGTAAAGCTGGGATTGTCCCACTTGTACATTAAAGGTCCAGGGTCTTGTAGTGTTCGTCCGAACCTCATGACTAGCCTGAACTTAATCAGAAATTTCGTTTCACTGGCTATCCCGCTGTACATGGAAAAAGAAAGAGCTCTTTTAGAAAGAACTCATGTTCTAAGGAAACAGTGGGAGTTGGGACAGTCCTGAATGAGTTCATGATTTGCAAAGTGAAAGAACCTTTAGTCATCACTAGGCTTGGAGCAGAAATTAGATTTCTGTTTTAATACTGACATAATCTTCTCTTGACCAGTCGTATTGATCACCATCATAATTAGTTATGATCAGGGTGACATACCGAATAGTGGTAAAACGCTATAGTTGGTACGGATTTACAATCCGATTACTTGGAAGCATTGGTGGGCCAGGTTGCTGCCAATTAAGAGAACCTTAGGACGAGATACAGTCTATGTGACAGTTTGATTGATTTTACAACTGGTCTTAAAACTAGTGGGAGTAATCATCAAAAGAAACCTACATAGACAGAAGCGTACCTTCAAAACATCTAGTTGAGTGAGACGATGCTCAGAGTCAAGTAATTGACTCTGAGAAAAGCACTCTCAATAGAAGATGAAATCCGAAAGGATACTGCATATTGTAAGTCGTTAGTGGAGCGCGTGTGGATCACCGGCACCCTAATAGGGACTCACAAAGAATATGCCAGTATAAAGGTACGTGGGCCCGGGATTTCCCCACGGGCATCTCGCAAGAAAGGATATTCAGATTCTCAAAATATGCCAAAGGATTGGATTTTGAGAATGGGCTAAAAGATTTCCATTAAGATGTCAGAAAGGTTTGGATTCTCAAAATGTGCCATAAGCTCTGGATTTTGTGAATAGTCTATAATCGTGTTGAAGCCAGTGGGAGTGTTGATGTTATCTATCTTCATATGTGTGTCACATATTGGTTCTAGGAAACGTCTTTTTTTTATTACAAAGTGTAATGACTTGGTGTTAAGAGACGAATCGCTATGAAAGACTTAATAAGAGATACGGCATACTCGGGTGGTTATAAACATCTATGAGACAGATCGAAACTCTGCCAAAATGATCTTGATGAGACTCAAGATGCAATGCCCTAGGAAATAGTTTCCTGTCATTGCAAAGTGTGATGATTTGGCATGAGAGATATGAAAGGTGCAACGTACTCACATAATCCATAGACATCTATCAGATAGATGTTGTCATCAGTATGGACCTAGCCATAGTAAGCATGATCTTGATAAGATTCAAGATGCATGGAAAAAGGTCTCCGAAAGGTTATAGTTATTAAAAGTCGTGACACAAGGATTATAAGTAATCCTAAGATTCCAAAAGATTTTGGAATAGGACTGGATCGAATCCAACAAGTTTCTTAGATCGATTAGAAGTGTCATGAACATGTCTTGATGACTTAATGCTTAGAGCATAGAGAGTCAGATTCAGGATATGACCTGGCTGGGAATACTTAATGGATTTTGTACATACGTGAGAAATCATTGGGAAATGATTGGGGTGAATGTTGATAACAATTTGAAAAGAGTTTTTCAAATAAGGACCTAATGGTTAAATAATTTCGTTGGCATTCCGATGGAGCGCGTGTGGCTCACCGGCACATCGTAACACCTCGAAATAGTCTTAGGGTGCAGTCATGTGGACTAAAGATCCCGAGAACCATGGAAAGTCACAGTTCATAGAATGGAGTTGTTAGTGAGAATGACAAAATGACCAAATTGGAATATCATCGGAAAGATGTCCGATTGGATAAAGTGTATAAATGTATGACATTTGGATACACAGAAAGAGTGAAAGGTCATGTAGACATAGATACATAACATGAATTAAAAGTTTAAAAATGAATCTAGAAACCGATAATGGTTTTATGAAGAATCCGACTTGGTGATTACCTCGTGGAGACTTGGTAATTAGGCAAGAGTAGCTACCAGTCAGATTTTATGTTTCGTTTTTGCATGTTTCACTTCCCGAATAATTTGATTATTCAAAAGTCCACAGTCGCTCATACTTTTCGGGAGTAAGTATGAACGAAGACTGTCGTGAATTGGTTTGTAGATTGTCTAAGGAGTTAGACATTGCAGTAAGACTGCTACAACGTTCATGAGTACTTAGAAATAGAGATTTGAGTATTGGATAAACCCACGCTCAATAGATTGCTTCATGGATTACATCACGAGCAACGTTGAGACGATAATATCGTATGATCTTGAAGCGGAGACATATGAGTTGAAATTTACGAGTCGGTTGTGCATTGATAATGCGAAACGCATCGGTAACTCGATGTTACAAAACGCATTGTTGTGTACGATTTGATAAGTAAAAGACACAACCATATGAGTCAAAGCTTATTCGTTCCGTGACCCTAGTGGGAAACAGATATCTATAGGCCGCTCGATGATTTTGAAGTTGACTAAAGTGCTGGCCAGCCGGGACTAAATTGATGTGTTCAATTAGAAGTCTGAAAGTCATAAGCAGAATCGGAAATCGGGAAACAGAGTATCGGACAGAGATTGATCTCAATCCATGTCTCGTGTCTGAAAATATCTTGTTGGACGAAGGATCGTATGATCACTTATCTATGGATAGAACTGACTTGGTCAGAGTTCGGCAACAGTTTCTAGGAAGCTGCATGTTGTTAATCAGAAGATAAATTAAAGTCATAGACTTATCCAAGTGGGAGACTATTGGATTAGGTGTCTAAGCCATGACTTTGTATTTATATTTATCTTGTTAATTGAAGCAAAGTCCATTTGGGTTGCCCTCATAGCTGGAGGTCAGGATAGAGTTCAGTAGAGTAAAAGGTTGATTTATTAATTGTATAATAAATCAATAGAATTAATTAAATGGTTTACTAATATATTTAAGTGTTAATATATTAATTAGAAACTATAATAATTAATTGAGATTTAATCTAGAATTAATTGGATTTAATTTAATGATTGAATTAATTAATTAAAAGTGTGAGGACTGTTTGTATTTATTCAATAGTTGAATAACTGGCAAAGAGAAGTCCAGGGGCCAAAAGTGGCGCTAACCTTGGAGGCTTCTCTAGGGTTGGCGAAAACCCTAATTAGGGTTTAGGGATCTGGTCCAAGTGGTCAACAGGCATGCCCACTTGGAGGCTCCTTAGGGTTTCAGGTGTAACCCTAGGAGGCTATGAAAGGAACCCTCTAGCTCCCTATAATTCATGCAAACTCTCACCAAGAAAAACTCTGCTGGACTGTCTTCTCCATTGCTTTGGGTGTGACTTGCATTTGAGGCAGGACACTTGTGCTGCTGGCTTCAAGAACAAGATTCAAAGGTTGGTAATTCTTGTTTTAATCTTTAGAAATAATTGTTGGCCTTAGGATTTTAGTTTATTATCTTCATAGAAGAAAACATAGATCTTTCTAGGGTTGCATGTGAACCATAAGAAATTATTTGTTCATTGTTTGCTAGAAAACCCTTCACTTTGGTGGTTGCAGATTGCTCCGCTCAGATTAGGTTCCACACTTTCTGAACAATCTCCCACTTAGAGACTGATTTGAACTTAACTTCCTGTCACCAAGGTCTCTTGTTCTCTCTCTCTCTTTCTCTCGATCTCCGCCCTATCGAAGGGTCGTTGAGGTTACATCGTCCTTAAATATTTGCTTTGAAAGTGGATAAACTTCAAGGGGAAACATTGGTGTTTAACAACTATCTTGATGAACTTCTCAGAGGAATTTCAGGATACGCATCAACTGAACACACCTTCGGACACCTGAAGTTCATGCTCTGATTGCTTACTTCCTATATTAGCTAAGCTGTGCCGAGTTCCCATCTGAACGTTCTGGACCACAACATCTAAGCTTGTTGATAATTTGTATGTTGGATCCCTCCTCCAACATAGCATCAACCGTACAACATGAGGATGATGAATGAGGTGTTCTGAACTTTCTAGAGTAGGCATAATAACACTCATTTCTAAGGTCATGTCCTTCCTTATGATCCATACAAGCTTCTCTTCTGTGCACACCTGGTTTTCCATCAGCAACTGAGAAAACCCGCCTGGTGTTGCAGGGAGGAGATGTTTGGTCTAAACTGTTTACAAGGATGTGAGGCTTCACATCTAACCTTCTAAGTGATCTCCACCATGGCCAAAGTACCAAGAACCTTGGATGCACATCTTTTCCACAGTGAGGAGAAATGATCTAAATCAACTCCACACCCACTGTTTGAAGACTTCACACCCTTTCTTGTACTTCTTGTTTCTCGACAATTTCTGACACCTGAACGATCTTCGACTCTAAAGTGACACCTTCTGCTGATTTAACTTGATAGAGAACCAAGTCTCATTTTGTCAAGATAAGCATCTCTCATCCATCTAGCATATTCCACTGTATGGAATCTTCATCCTCATGGCCCCGGGCGAGGTGTCTGGTGCTCCCCTTCAGTCAGCAGTTGTACATTGCTAACAAGAGTACCGCACCAAGGGTATTGAACAGACAATTCACCTTCCATGGCAGTGAATGTCGACACCTTGATGTAACCAGAACTTTTGACGCTCCTACTAGCTCCAACTCTCCTGCTGCATGGGCAAGTGAAGCGTAGTGAATTCATCTAAGCTTGACTGGTCCTTTGTCTGCATGGACTTCACTTCAGTCGCTATCGCTTGTCTAATTCTGAAAACTGTGACTCATCCATAGGATCCTTAGATGTACAAGGGATAATCCTCCACCTTGCTGTCTTTCGTCAACTCAACCAATAAGCCAATCGAAGGCTGAGGCGTCTGAGTATGCTCTGCACGTTGTTGTGAACGTACTTCCCCTTTGATGGTTCTTCGGTCAAGAACTGACTTCGGTCTTGAAGTATTTGGTCTTTGAACTTCCTGGATCTGGGGATCCATGCTCTACTCTGCCTCTCTTTTGACTTTCAGTGTTGACTTTGAGCAGAGACTGTCACCTCGGTAAGGACCTGTGACTTCTGACTCTCGTGCTGACTTTCGACACTTCAGTAGGATTTCTCCCAGGTCTCCTTCTGGATGAGTGACATGGTACTTGGATGTCGCCTATTTATGTGTCAGAAGAGCCTTCTCCAACCTGGGACATCGGATGCCCATTATTCGTGTTACCTATTTTAGAGTTCATAGTGCCAGAGGAACCTGGCTTTGGAAAACTGAGGCTCCACAATGGATCCGATGTGATGGTCCTTTGGAGACAGGCATCTACATCTCAATGCCTTAACCTTTACAGTGGCCCAAGCCATAGTTGTAACTGTGAGGAAGGCATCATCATCTTTGGCTTCACCGTCCAACTCCATCACCCCTTCCTCGAAGGTAGTCAAACTCTCTTTCTTGTCGTTGATACCTATGACTCCTTGTAATGCCCTCAGAGTGAATGTTTTTTAAAAAATGGATCAATTACATAAAACGGGTTGGAAAATAGGAACCATCCAATTTAAACTCAATATTTAAAAACATACAAAAAACGGGTTTAACAAAATAATTACAAACATTATTCAGTGGAAGACTTGAATACCAAAATCCCAGATGCGATATAGTTGTGCCATGCTCCAAGTTCAAGCTAGCAAACACCTGAAAAAGAATTAGGGTGAAAGAGGTGAAAGAGTAAGCATAAAGGTTAGTGAGTTCCCTGAAAATACCACACGATCCAACGCATAAGTCACAATCATTCGAGTCATGGTCTCCGGCTCTCCTCGAAAAACCTGGCTCTCGGGCTCACCCCGATTCACCCCGACTAGGACTCTTGGGGTCACCCCGTTCCGCCCCTTGCTGGCTCAAGGCATGGACTCTCGGGATCACCCTGATCCGTCCGGTTCTCGGGATCACCCTGATCCGCCATCGCATGACAACCCCTCCTAAATTAGTATTGATACTAAACATACTTACCAAACATAGAAGCCTAAGCATTCAGATGGACCCAGCTCCCTACTAAGTTATACAATCACATAGTAAGGGCACATACACCCTAAGAATACAACATTGCACATTGTGAAGTAAAGCTATAACGCATGTAACATCACCCATAGTATAGTGAGAAAACTCACCTGATCCGAAAAGCTAAACATCACTCCACTCGCGCATCCTCAAATCCCAACAATGCGAACCTCAATAGTCCAGAAACAAGGAGCTTTAGCTGATTTCCACTTGAAAAATGCCTTCTTGCAACACCATGCATCCTCTAGCATCATCATCTCTTCAAGAATACCTTCTAAACTGACCAAAAAGGGAAAAAATCATCCAAGAGAGCTAGAGAGAGTTTGAATGTTCATGGGAGCTGAAAACCGAAGAATGGTAGCTACCCTAGGTTATAACACCTTTATATATGGCCCATAGCTCAAAATCTAGGGTTTTGGCCCAAAAACAGTAGTTAGCGTCGCTAACCTTAAGTTAACGTCGCTAACTGGAGATCGTGTAAACCCAGCATCAAACCTTGCCAACTTAGGGACTCTAACCCTTAACTTAGCGACTTTAACCCACTTAGCGGCGCTAACCTTTAACTTAGCGGTGCTAACTGCACTTAGCGACTCTAACCCTTAACTTAGCGGCACTAACAGCATAATTTCCTAAATCTCATTCCTTTAACATTAAACTTGAGCATTTTGGGATTAGGGTCTTACACTTCTGCTCCCATCTCTCTCCATCCGTTCCTGGTTGAAAACTGGAGCGAGGATCACTGTAACGACATTTTTCTCTCCATATTGCATGTGATGTTAGACCTGTTTCTAGATCTGTTCTCTCTTCAACTTGGTTCTTCCTCTACCGTTGCTTCACCTCCAGGTTGAATTTAGAACTATGGACAGGTGCAGCAGATCTGGTAGAGTCAACCTTCCTTCGGCATATCCCAAGAGTCAAAGTCATGAAATCTTGTTTGCTGATCTTGGACCTCCTGACTTCAACTATGAAGATTTAATACCAGTTTGTTGGGCAGCTGATGCGCCAACGAAAACGGCCAAGTACTTCGACAAACGTTCTCCGGCTATCAATACTAATGGGTAAAACGAAACTTGAAATTGAGGAACACAAGAATATAAAGTGGTTCACCTGAGAACGAGTCGAGCTACATCCACTGTGAGAAACGAGAGGAATCTCTCATTGATAATATTCAATGATTTACAAGAGAGAATCTATGACTACACTTTGTTGATACTCAATAATGACATATGACATATTCATAAAGTATAAATGAGATTGTATAAATAGCCAGAAGTGGGAAGGCTGATCACGCGAGTCTTAGGCGGGAAACAGCAAAGAACAAGCTAGTCTTGGACCTAGTCACTTTACAGGTGGTGAAGTGACAAATCCATGCTCCCCATGCTGCCGCTGACACAAAACATTGTTCTACGAGTGTTCCCAAGATATTTCTGATAGTAGAGATGACTAAACCACACTAGGTCTAACCAAGACTTTCTCTTGGACTATGATCACCCAGCTGGCCTTTAGTCCAGTGCACCCTTGAACGAGACTGTGGCTGTCCGACTATGCTTCTGCACTTCGGTCAAATTTCACTTCGTACAATGTCAACTCTTCCTTCAAGAACTCTTCAGTCTAAAGTTTTCTTTGGCTGAAGGATAGTGCTATCTCATCTTCACCAGCTGATGACATGTTCAGCACTGTAACCATAGCCCGAGCTACTGCTGTTACTGTGAACATCTATTTGCACGAGATACCAATGAAGCTCTCCTTGGACATAACTCCTCGGTTCAGACTTAGAACTTGCTTTATCACACACCTCTAGTCTGGTAACAATACTGTCACCAAATGACTTCTCCTGTCTATCCTGAATGCCTTCAATGTATGCCTTAGAACCAAGAACATGACTTTCGATCCGGACGAAGAAGCGCTTTGGTCCAACTGATCTTCATGCCTTTGATTCTCAACATTCTGTTGATTTTCTGAAGGATCACTTCCTTCTATTCTGATCTGCCATGGTTGATCTGACAGGAGCGAAGGACTCCCTCTTGACACAAAGATTAGACTTGTCTGAGATGCAAACCTCAACAGTACTGGTCGGGCACGCCTCTGTTTCTGGTTGCTTCGGCTATCATATCCTCTTTGGTGGTCATGGATTGCTCCGATTCGGATTAGGCTCCACACTTACTCAACAATTTCATGCTCAAGGAAATGATACACTAGGTCGTGTATATAGTATGATTAATTCCCTAGCCAGTGCATACGAAACTCAACTCATCTTATTCAGAACCTTCATGGAATTAAGACCTTGAGTTTTACTTAGCCTTAAACCTTGATAAAGAGACTTGAATCCCTTATAGGAGTCTTGTATGTTTTGATCATGAATATTCATGTACTCTAGCTTATCCCTATGAAGCACTAATGTCTATCTACATAGATCATAATGCTTCATATACAATAAGTCTCTCCCGTGTCATTTGTAGCATAACAATTCTAATTTATTTCATATTTCTCGAGATACGGATGTTTACATGAAAAATTTGCTATATGTATACAACATAGGGTAGAATTCAGTTCTCTCACTACCTATGACATGTATATGGTACAATTTTGTTTCTCAAACAGCCAAACCCTTTTGCCTTTCTCATCAAGACAAAATTCCATCTGCAAGATGCTTGTTCAAGTCCATCAATTGAATTTCAAGCTTACACAATCTTATTCAGATATTTTAACTATACAAAACGCTTTGGTTATTTCATACGCATCCTTTTAATGTTTTCCGTTAAGGAAAGAAGTTTTCACATCCATTTGCCATACTTTATAATCACCGACCGCTATTGTGACATACAATATCCAAATAGACTTTATTATTGTCAATGATGAGAAGGTTTCCTCATAATCAAGCTTTGAGTATGAGATAACTCTTCGTCATGACTTTGGCGCTCATGTGTGTACTCTTTATCCATGTATGCCCTTTTATTGAAGACCTATTTACGCCCGATTATTTTAAGATCAAGAGTGTGATCAACCAAGTTTCAAACTTGGTTATCCTTTATGGATTTCATCTTGCTCTCCATGACCTGTTTCCTTAAGGCAGCCCAAGGGCCTGCCACAATTTCCGATAGCTGGTAGGGTCATAATGATCCATCAAATATTCGTCACCATCATTAACATGTAAACCATAAAACATAGGTGCATGATGTACTCTATCGGCTTCTCGGACAGGAGATGGAGTTATGTCAAATTCCTCAGCAAACTCTTACTGAGTCTCAATAGGTTTCTCTATCTTTATTTGAGTGCTAGGGCCAACATCAGGTTCATTGATCCTTTGAGTCTTATCAAGATTAATCTGGCTCCCACTAATTTCTTGAATACCAGCTTCTTATCATAGAAGACTGCCATTTAAACAACATAATATTGTTGTGAAAATGCTTATTATATCCAAGTACTCTACCAGAATGACACTTCTTTTAATTGGCGTTCGTTGAGCTTCACAATAAATTGTAAGTCTCAAAACCCAGAGTTCTAAATATGCTAGCCTCAGACAATGATTGAAAGCATAATACAATCCATCATAAGTCGAACCTTTATGTTCGATTATAACTAAGACACACCATACGATACTCGTGGCGTTCTAAGTGGAGTTGACTGTTGAAACAATTTTCATAGTCCATCCGATGATAGTATGATTACTGAATAAGAAACTCGGTCCAAATACATTAGATGTACAAGGTCCTACAAATTCTCAGCCTCTGCCCACAATAACTTGTGTCCAGTACATGGTTATCTCTCTATGTAAACAAGAATAGTAATTATCATAAGTCTTTTAGTCGAATGATTTCCAAAATCCTATCCACCAGGAGTTCTGATAGCTTCTTTCAAGTATATAAAAGAATACAATTCCACTCATACCTTTAATACGAACATTTGGATTCCATTTAATCAATTCTCTTCGAACTATCGTTGTGAACCAGTTCTCATAGATGTAATGACAATAACTTTATTCCAAAATAACTTTTATTTAAAACAACTTTTATTTAAACAACGTCAAAACCATCTAATAATGTTCACATCAACAATATTCAATCGGAAAACCATAGACTAAAACACTAGAGAGAAATTGGTTCTTAATCATATGGATGAAAGCAAGATGCTTATAATCCATGATTAGATCGAGCTCTCCATGCTTTAGTTCTCTACTCTCTTCCAGTCCATGAATATTAAAATGCTCCTTTTAAGTTCTATATAATGAAGTCGAAAATGAACTGATCATACGAACTTGTTAGTGAGTTAAGGACTATGTCCATCGCAAACTAGAAATCCCAAGCTCCACATTTGTCAAAGTACTCTCTTATGTTAAACATATGGTTATTGATACTCTGTCCCTCCTATAGCCTGCATCTCAATAATGCTTTCATGAGTTCAAATCGTTCTTGTTTAACCTGCACTTGGAACATGTCCTTAAGCTGGTTAATTATGCAAAAGCACCAAGACCCCATAATCTTCTTTGAAGCTTGAGAATCATGGTGTCTAACATGAGACGAGAACCTTATTCGACTCACTTAGACGTCTAAGATGATCGTCTATTCTAGCACTAGTGGATCTGGCTAGATAACCCTTATGAATTCATTCCTCAATCACATAAAGTTTTCACTTAGAAATTGATTATTGTTCTCAAATTTTGGAACCAACGAGCATAATTTATTTCATTGAGCTTTACTTTGATCAAGGAAACAACGCAGTAAAAACTTGTGACATTCAAACTTTCTTTAGTTCACTTCTAAAATAGAGTTTAGTTAGTTTGATTAATCCTTAAAAATTAATTACCCATAAAATAATTTATTAAGGCTAGGATCCAAATTTCACTTCTGGTAATGAAGAGGTATGGCGTAATCACACCAAGAAGCTATTTAGGTAGGCAATACTCTTTTCCAATTTCAACCTCTATGAAACTCCTGGATCTTTTGGGATTCAATTGAGTCTAATAAATGGCATGTTTAATTTCTTTATACTTATCTTCTCCCATAACAGGTATGTCGCGGATCACAGGTTTGGATGGTAAATCGACCATGAATGACCACGTGTCACCCGGCCCATGATTCATGAGTTATCGCGAGTAAACACATCATTCTGGATGAGTCCTACCCAACGCATTGGCTATGACACTTCCCATGCCGAAAGGCAAACTGCTAAATGTGTTGTTTGATTTACATTTTCATAAAGCGGGATTTTGTTTTGTTAAGTTAAAACAATTTAACTTCCTTTTGGCAAGCGGTCTTTTTAAACTTTTAAAATCTGCCTTACAATTATCAATATTATTTGAAAAAGTATGTTAACCATTAACACCTTAGTTTGCATGGTTTTGAAACATTTAATAATTTCTTAAGCAAAATGTCATTTAAACTTTTAAAATCGTTTAGAAAATGGCAATTTTTGTTTGCAAAATTCTGTTAATTTTTAACAATTTTTACTTGTTTGTGTTTTCTATTTTATTTAAGCAACCATGCAACAAATTAAATAAACACAACACTATTGGGTATATTTGTGATGAAGTGCTTGCCTATCCGAAGACCTGAAGATCAAGTAAACAAGTCCCCGAAGCCTGAAGACTCCAAAGGGTTTATCCTAGAGGATCCAAAGGCTTATCTGTAATAACTGTTTTGGGTGCACACGTACTCTGCAGACAACGTGTTGCACAATAAGCTATTCCTATTAGCTAGTACACTGTGAGAAAATTTTGTAATATCTTTTGTACTAACCATATCACTGATTAAGTATAAATATCAGTGATACCTGTCTGTGTCGAGTGTTTGTTTAGATCCACTCTCATTGTAAAACCCTAAACGTGAAATCAAAGCATTCGGCACCTGTTATCCATTTCTTATTGTGTTCTTCATTACTCCCATTTATACTTGCTTGAGTTCTCTGTTTAGCTTAATTGATCTTGCTAGAATACTTGTCATTATCCAATATTTGATTGAATTCAACACCCAACAAGTGGTATGAGAGCAGGACAGCTCGAAAACTAGTCTATAGAGTCTTATTTCATTGCTACAGTTCTAGATCTGAATTGTTTCTTAGATCTAGCATTCCGCAACTGTTAACAATCTCTATTACTCGTTTTTCTGAAAAGATCCAGTTGAAAATCAATCAAAATGACTGATTCTACAGCAACTTATGCAAATATGTTGAACTATGCCAATCTAATTGGCTCATCCACCAAAGCTCCTATCCTTGTTCCTAGTTACTACGATTACTGGTCTGATTGTAGTGAGAGATTTCCTAGAAGGTCTAGATGAAGAGAAGGATATTTGGAGATCTGTCAGAGATGGTCCTCATACTGACATCGAAGGACGATTTATAGTTGTTGATGGTGATGATGCTGAAGTTCTCACTGCTGCTGACCTGAAGAAAGTTAGAAATGACGAACGAGCAATGAGAGAGCTTTGAAGTGGACTTGGTCCAGATGTTAGACGTCACATCTCCGGTGCTAAATCTACCAAGGAAATCTGGGATCGACTTGTTGTGAGATTTTCTGGTGATAGCACTCTTCAATCAAGTGTTGCTCAAGAAGTGTTAGCTGACTTCGGTAAGTTCAAGCAACAAGACAATGAATCCTTGGAACAAGCTTACGAACGTTATAGTAAAATGGTGTATGATCTGGAAAAATATGGTGAAAACAGAAGTCAACAAGAGATCAACATCAAATTCCTCTATAGTTTAAGGCCTGAATAGAGACCTATCATGCTGATGATCAATCCTTATGAAAACATCAACACATATTCTCTAGCAGCTCTCTATAATCTCATCAAATCTCATGAACCAGACATATGTGGAAGAAGAAGCGAGAATGCTGGTTCTGGTTCATTAGCTCTCGTGTCAAATGTCGAAGAAGAATAAGCCAAGGATGAGCATGATGGTTATATGGAAGGAGAAAATGGAGAAATGATTGCTTTGTATGCTGCAAACAATCATAGGTTCAGGAAACCATTTGTGAACAAATCCAACTCAGGAAAATCTTTTGTGAAACCCTTTAACAAAACTTCTAATACTCTGAAACCCAAACCAGAGATCTACACACCTAAGGAGGAAACCCCCAAATCTTCAACTCCGAAGCCTGTTGAAACAAAGACTTCGGAGGCTCCAAAAGACAGATCTGAAGACAAGAAGACTGTTGGTGACTCTAGGTACGACTGCAACTATTGCCATTGTAAAAGTCATTTTACAAAAGACTGCACGCTTCGCAAAAGAAATGACAAGCAGGACCAAGTCAAGGATGAAGCCTACTATGCAAGGAAGATGGAAGAGGTAAGGGAGTAAACCAAGGATCTGGCCTTGATGGCTTCAAAAGATAGAATGGGTACGTACCAGGTGTGGTCATCTGAATCTGAAGACAAGGAAGTAAGGAAGCCAATTCATAGTGCATTCATTGCCTATGATAATGGTAAGAGCTTCCTAAAGGGTACCTCTGAGGAGAGTGAAGCTGAAGAAGACATGGGTCTAGAAGAGTTCGAATGTCTGGGTTATAAGGGATCAGAGACAAAGAATGTGATTGCTGCAGGTCTTCCGAAGATTTAGTTTGATGATTCTTCGGATCATGAAGAGGAGATCTGCTTAATGGCGAAGGACTCTCGTCAGACCATTCCGGAATAGGTAACTAAACTTATTTTATCTTTTAATATTCCTGCATCAAAATTTTCAGCTGATATTAATGAAATAACATGTGGTTGCTCTGTGATGAACAAATTGCTTATTGATGCTAAAAATAGGGCTAAGGTGAATGACCAGGAGATTCTACAGTTGAGGGGGAGAGTAGAAAGTACGAAGTTGTCCCTAGAAAAAGACAACTTAAGAATCTCACTCTTAGAGGCGAATAGAGAGAAAATTTTGAATAACACTGATGTAGTGCTAAAACAACAAAGTATCTTTTGTGAAACTGCAAAATGTCTATACTCTCATATCACTCGCATTTATCATTCTGCTGACATATGCAATATTCAACATAGACAACTACTGCCTTTTATCGAGTTTAAGCTGATAATTTTGATAGCATCTCTTATGAATGTGAATCGATTGTTTTCGGTTCTGAAGTCTGTTAGTTCTATATGCTCAAGGATGATCATAAAATGATATTACTAATAATACATGATCCTATAGGGTCACACCAATAACAAGTTTGACACCAATTGATCATTTAGAATGTTAAATTTGATTTAACATCAAATGATACTAAAACTGCAATTTAATCTTGTAGGTTATTATTATTTGAGATAAATAAAAATAACTACAAAATTAAAGGTTGATTAGTAATTCATATGTGATGAATTAATTAAGTGTAACAATTAAATTGTTTAAATTGTTAAACGATTTAATTGATTTATAAGTAAGCCTTTTATTTAATTTAATTGGTAAATTAAATAAAATATATATATATATTGTTATATATATATATATATATATATATATATATATATATATATATATATATATATAATTATACAATTAAGATTGTATATTTAGATGGTTTATTTATATATATGATTATGGGTTAAATGTTATTCCATTAAAGAAATAAGAAGATGTATTATTTATAAGCTTATAATTATCTAAGTTTTATAAATAATAACAACCCACTAGCACTTCATTTGTCATCATAAAATCAGCCATAATGGAAGGAAAAGAATGCATTAAGAACTTAAAAGAAGTGGAAGATGCTTTGTGTTTTCTAGCTTTTGATTATAGAAATCAAATGGGACTTTCTTTTAAGCTAGTTGCATGTGCTTTTCTTTTCTTTTTGTGGGTGATATAGTGGACGAATTTGAGGAGTGGTATGTGATCATTGTTGCTTCAAAAATCAGCCAAAGAAACTCTCTAAAAGCTCTCTTGATAGTTAGCAAAAATTAGATTTTTGTTTCACAAGAAAAGGAGTTCTAACTTGCAAGTTGTGGAACTAGCATTCAAGGGTGTTCAAGCTTGTGGTGGATCAACTATAGAGGGATTCTAATTTGATTCCTAGCTATCAAAATCATCCAAACCAAACCCAAGAACAAAGGTTATGATCTTGAACTTAATCTATGTTTGTTGTTCATCTTATCTCTACATGCATGTAGCATGATCCTCTTGAAAATGGAATTTGTGTTCATGATTTTATGCTTCCGTTGCAAACTCATGTTTTTGGTGATATAATTGTTGGTAACTTTAATATCTAGTATATACATTAAGTTTCAACAAGTATTGGCATCAATATGGCCAAGAATGAATTGAAAAATGCAACAAAAAACCACATTTTTTTCTTCCTGCTGGTCGCAACTTTTGAGGGCCCAAAGAAAAAATCATATCTCACTTTATGATGTCAAGAAATGGTGGTTCAAGTGTCATTTGGTGATATAAGAAGCTTGGCAAAATTGTAGCCAAATCGAAGATCATTTGGTTGAGTTTTTGTCACCTTTTTGTCCCTAGGTTTGGACTTGATATTTCATGTATGGCTCACATGAAATATCAAACTAGTTGGCTTGTGTTTATGCACCCATGCATGCTTGTGATGATTGAATGTTTTATTATGTTATGTTGTGGATGAAAATAAGATTTTGCATGCTAGACAACCTAGATAATTAAACATAATCATCAAGGAGTTTGTATTTTTCAAAAGTTGACATTTAAAACATAAGATGTGATAAAATTGGTTTTATTAAAATGGGTTTTGTTTTAAAACCTATTAAGTCAAGTTTTGAAAATGATTCAAACAAGAAATAAAATGGAGATTTTATGAACTTTTACAAACTCCAACCCTAAGTAATAATGGTAATTATTTAGGATTATAAATTGGTTCTAATATATGTGATCAAACTCAAACTTAATATTGGATATTAATTGTAATCTTGACCACAAACAAAGAATCAATAAAATGGAGATTTTATGATTAAGGAACCAATTAACAAAATAAGATTTAATGGTACCATGTTCATTGGATGCATGCAATCTACATGATACCATATGTTTTTCAAAATTAGAATTGTAAAACATTCAAATCCCTTATGAAATACGAATCTATGCCGTCCTTCTTAAAGACACTCATGTATCACTTGTATTTCCTTGTGGGATAAAGGATACCTAACCACTTGGAGTCTTCTTGTGATACAAGAAGTAGTTTTGCAATATTGATGGGATAAAGGACACCTAACCATCAATAGTTGACAAAACTACACGTCCGTTTAAGTAGGATGATTCGTTTGGAAATCTCTTGTGATAAAGGTCACCTAAGCATTAGAAATCCAAGGCATAGATGGGATCAAACATGCCAAACTTATAAATGTTATAATGGGATCCCATAAATCTAGAAATTATATTTGGATATAATTGGTAAACCGTTACCTACCTTGTTGATTCGAATAGGCGGGATAAAGGATACCTAACCACTTATTCGTAATGCAAGTTGGATTCTAGACCTTAATTAATTAAAGTTTATGAAACAAGAAAGGGTATTAATTATTGAGGACTTAAAATCATAATTTACTAAATAGAACCTTGTTAAAATTTTGTAGATGGCACCAAACACCACATACTCGGCTCCTAACAAAACCTCACTACGGTCTCTCCTTGAAGGAGAAAAACTTAACCATACCAACTTCTTGGATTGGCACCGTAGTGTGAGAATTGTTCTCAAATAAGAAAAGAAAGAATATGTTCTCAATGAACCACTTCCAGAAGAGCCCCCTGCCATTCCTAAGCCCGCACACGATGTATGCCTTAAAAAGATGGATGATTCCATCGATGCATCATGCCTCATGTTGGTAACCATGATTCCCGACCTTCAGAAGGATTTGGAGAATCATTCTGCCTATGACATGATTCATCAACTAAAGGAAATGTTCCAACAACTTGCAAGAACGGAAAGGTTCGAAACTGTTCGGGCTTTCCATGCTTGCAAGATGGAGGATGGGCAGTCGGTAAGCTCTTATGTGCTCAAAATGAAGAGTCACATTGATCATTTGGCACGTCTTGGAGTTGTGATGCCTGAAGAGCTAGCAACGGATATGATCCTTAACTCCTTGACAAAGTCCTTTGATCCTTTCGTCATGAATTATAACATGAATGGTTTAAATAAGACTATACCAGAATTACATGGGATGCTAATTACCGTGGAAAAGACTCTGCCTAAGAAAACCACTCAAGTTCTCATGATCAAGGAAGGTGGCACAAAGAGAACTAGACCCGAACACCCCCACCAACTCCAAGGGCAAAGGGAAAGCAAAAGCTTTCAAAGGTAAGGGCAAGAAAGTTGTCCAACCATCCCATCCGCCCAAGAAGAAGGCAAAGGTTGCCAAAGAAGACACATGCTTTGAATGTGGCAAAGCTGGGCATTGGAAGAGAAATTGCCCTACGTATCTTGCGGAGTTGAAGAAGAAGAAGGCCGGTGAAGGCACTTCAGGTATCTATGTGATAGACCTAGAACTTTATAATTTATCTCCTAACACATGGGTATTTGATACTGGTTGTGGAACTCACATATGTAATATGTTGCAGGGGTTCAAAAGGAGTAGGCGACTGAAGGCAAATGAGGTAGTACTCCGGGTTGGAAACAATGCAAGGGTTGCGGTGGATTCAATTGGAAGTTTTAATTTATTACTACCTAATGGCTTGTGTATGACATTGTTAAATGTTTATTATGTTCCTAGCTTGACTAGGAATATTATTTCGGTTGCTAAATTAAGACAATGTGGATTTGATCTTTCCTTTATGAATGATGATATTTGTGTTTACAAAAATAATGTATTCTATTTTGAGGCTAGGCCTTTAAATGGAATTTATGAAGTAAACCTTGATGAAAAGACTAACCAACGCTCTTTATACCACACTTTCACCAAGAAACCCAAATTTGATTTGAGTCAAACCTATCTATGGCATTGTCGCATTGGGCATATAAACAAGAATCGCATATCCCAACATCAAAAGAGTGGACTTTTGAAGGCAAATGAGAATGACTCATTTGATATATGTGAATCTTGTTTACATGGCAAGATGACTAAAGCTCCTTTCTCCGGAACCAATGAGAGAGCAAAGGACTTGTTAGGAATCATACATACGGATGTATGTGGTCCTTTCAAGCCAATGACTAGATATGGTGAAAGATATTTCATCACCTTCACTGAAGACTTTAGTCCTTTTGGATATGTTTATTTAATTAAACATAAACATGAGGCGTTTGAAATGTTCAAAACGTTTCAAAGTGAAGTGGAAAATCAACTCAACAAAACAATTAAAGTTCTTCGTTCTGATAGAGGAGGTGAGTACTTAAGTACAAACTTTATGGATCATCTTAAGACTTGTGGAATTGTTTCACAACTTACTCCACCTGGAACACCACAACATAATGGTGTGTCTGAGAGGTGGAACCGAACACTATTGGATATGGTTCGATCCATGATGAGTAGAAGTACTCTACCTTTATCATTTTGGGGTTATGCTTTACAAACAGCTGCTCGTCTCCTAAATATGGCACCTACTAAAAAGGTAGATAAAACGCCTTATGAGATATGGCATGGAAGGGTTCCATCTTTATCCTATCTCAAGGTATGGGGTTGTGAAGCTTATGTTAGACAAGAAGCTTCAAACAAATTAGAACCCCGTTCAACTAAATGTATCTTTGTAGGGTATCCGAAAGATTGTCTTGGATACTATTTCTACAATCCCATCGAGAATAAGATATTTATTTCTCGAAAAGCTGAATTCCTAGAAAATAAGTTTCTGACGGAAGAGGCTAGTGGGAGGTTTGTGGAACTTGAGGAACTTCAGGAACCACAACCTGATACACAAGAAGTTGAATCTAGCATTCAACAAGAAATTGTTGAACCTGAACAAACGGTTGATCAGGAACAAATTGTAACACAAGGTGTTCGCAAATCTGGTAGGGTTCGAATTGAACCAGAAAGGTATGGTTACCTTTTGATGGAAGAGGAATGTTATATGATAGATTCTGATGAACCCGTCAACTATCAGAGTGCAATATCAGATCCTGAATCTGATAAATGGCTTGAGGCCATGAACACTGAGATGCAATCCATGCACGATAATAAAGTTTGGAACTTGGTTAATCTTCCCACCAATTGTAAGACTGTTGGGAACAAATAGGTTTTCAAGAAGAAAATCGACGTGGATGGAAATGTTCACACTTTTAAGACTAGACTTGTCGCTAAAGGATACTCACAGACTCATGGTATTGACTATGATGAGACCTTTTCTCCAGTGGCAATGATCAAGTCAATTAGGATACTTTTTGCCATAGCCGCGTACTATGATTATGAGATATGGCAAATGGATGTCAAGACCGCTTTCCTTAATGGACACTTATTGGAAGATGTCTATATGGATCAACCTGAAGGTTTTGTCGATCCCAAGCATCCAAACAAAGTGTGCAAGCTTAAAAGATCTATCTATGGATTAAAGCAAGCGTCTCGAACATGGAACATCCGTTTTGATGAAAAGATTACGAGTTTTGGATTCATCAAAAATGAGGATGACTCCTGTGTTTACAAGAAAGCTAGTGGGAGCATTGTCATAATCCTAGTATTGTATGTAGATGACATACTTTTATTTGGAAATGACATCCCAACCTTAAAAGGTGTCTAAGCGTTCCTTGAGAGTTGTTTCTCAATGAAGGATCTAGGGGAAGCTGCTTATGTATTAGGCATAAAGATCTATAGAGATAGATCTAAGAGACTTATTGGTCTTAGCCAAAGTGTATATATTGATAAAATCTTGAAAAGGTTCAAGATGCAAGACTCCAAAAGAGGATTCTTGCCAATGCCGCATGGCACCATCCTAAGCAAATCTCAGTGCCCAAACACTAGGACTGCACTTGAAAGGATGAAACATGTCCCATATGCTTCGGCAATTGGGTCCATCATGTATGTCATGTTATGCACTAGGCCCGACGTCTCATGTGCCTTAAGTATGACTAGTAGGTATCAACAGAACCCAGGTGAAGCCCACTGGACTGCTGTAAAGAACATTCTTAAGTACTTGAGAAGAACTAAAGATATGTTCTTAGTTTACGGCGGTTTGGAAGAAAGCTTAAAGGTAAAGGGTTACACTGACGTAAGCTTCCAAACAGATAGGGATGTTTCGAAATCTCAATCTGGGTATGTCTTTATTTTAAATGGAGGAGCCGTGTCTTGGAAGAGTTCCAAACAAGAAGTGATTGCACAATCCACTACATAATCAGAGTATGTTGCTGCTTCGGAAGCTGCTCAAGAAGCTGTATGGATGAGAAAGTTCATAGAAGATCTAGGGGTTGTTCCTTCCATTCGGGACCCTATAGAAATCTTCTGTGACAATCTAGGTGCTATAGCTCAAGCAAAGGAACCTAGATTGCATCAAAAGACCAAACACATTCACCGAAGGTATAACTACATTAGACATGAAGTTAAGAATGGTGAAATAAGTATTCACAAGGTTCATACAGATCAGAATTTGGCAGACCCATTCACGAAGCCTTTACCCCAAACTAAGCATGAAAGTCATGCTAAGGGTATAGGACTTCATTTTTCTAATGAATGGATTTGATTTGTGTTTAATGTTTTATGAATATGAACTTATGTAAACGACAAGAATTATGTAATATATGTGACGTGATGTTTCATTCATAATTTTGTGTTTTATTAGCATGTTTAATCCTTGAATAATTCAGTTATTCTAAACGTCCATAGTCGATCATAGTTGTGGGAGCAATTATGAAGTAAGACTAATATGAATTGGATTGGTTGACTTTTATGGGTAAAAGTAGCAAAAGGTTGCAACCAAATTCATAGGTACTTGTCAGTGAACAAGTATTGGACTTGACCCGTTTCAAGATCACTCCATGGATAATCATCATAAGTGATTCTTGAATAAAGGTATTATCATTGTATCCTTTGACCTGAGATACATATTTGGGACTCAAGTGTAGAGTGTACTATGCTTTGATATGGTTCACTGTTGTTCTTGAAATACAGACAACCATAAAGGCCATACTCATGCTTAGTACTAACTATATGAGGGGCGTATGTAGTCAAGACGGGATTTGTTCCTCTTATGTGTTGAGAGTTAGACATCTAAGGCACCTGATTGAAAGTTGAACATAAAATGAGAATGATTAAGATCCATGTCTCGTGTTCAACATGATGTCTGTGACAAAGGGATAATTGATAGATAACCTTATACATCAATTAGAGCCTCGTGTTTTCTGAAGAATTGAATGTTGTTGAATGGCACAAAGTCATGTGTTATTGGGGGCAGTGAAATGTTGCTAGACGTTTACCACTGTCTATATCATTCTGTGATGCAACCTTGTGCAAGTGGGAGATTGTTAGTTCTATATGCTCAAGGATGATCATAAAATGATATTACTAATAATACATGATCCTATAGGGTCACACCAACAACAAGTTTGACACCAATTGATCATTTAGATTGTTAAATTTGATTTAACATCAAATGATACTAAAACTGCAATTTAATCTTGTAGGTTATTATTATTTGAGGTAAATAAAAAATAACTACAAAATTTAAGTGTAATAATTAAATTGTTTAAATTGTTAAACGATTTAATTGATTTATAAGTAAGCCTTTTATTTAATTTAATTGGTAAATTAAATAATATATATATATTGTTATATATATATATATATATATATATATATATATATATATATATATATATATATATATATATATATATACAATTAAGATTGTATATTTAGATGGTTTATTTATATATATGATTATGGGTTAAATGTTATTCCATTAAAGAAATAAGAAGATGTATTATTTATAAGCTTATAATTATCTAAGTTTTATAAATAATAACAACCCACTAGCACTTCATTTGTCATCATAAAATCAGCCATATTGGAAGGAAAAGAATGCATTAAGAACTTAAAAGAAGTGGAAGATGCTTTGTGTCTTCTAGCTTTTGATTATAGAAATCAAATGGGACTTTCTTTTAAGCTAGTTGCATGTGCTTTTCTTTTCTTTTTGTGGGTGATATAGTGGACGAATTTGAGGAGTGGTATGTGATCATTCTTGCTTCAAAAATCAGCCAAAGAAACTCTCTAAAAGCTCTCTTGATAGTTAGCAAAAATTAGATTTTTGTTTCACAAGAAAAGGAGTTCTAACTTGCAAGTTGTGGAACTAGCATTCAAGGGTGTTCAAGCTTGTGGTGGATCAACTATAGAGGGATTCTAATTTGATTCCTAGCTATCAAAATCATCCAAACCAAACCCAAGAACAAAGGTTATGATCTTGAACTTAATCTATGTTTGTTCTTCATCTTATCTCTACATGCATGTAGCATGATCCTCTTGAAAATGGAATTTGTGTTCATGATTTTATGCTTCCGTTGCAAACTCATGTTTTTGAAACTAATTACATGAACTATGATTTCCAACAAAGTCACCAATCCTTCATATAAGCATGGTTTGATATCTGTTGAGAAATACTTAACTGCTGATAATCTGATAAAAACATTGCAAAAAGAAATTCCAATCTTGCAGATGAACAGTCCTCAAATCGAAAATAAATCAGAAGTGATTGTTGAAACTGAATCTGAAAAAGAATCAAAATATGATTCGGATATGGAGAAAATTGATTGTTCTTTTCTATATTTAAACCTTCCTCTACATCCGAATCACCCTCCGAAGACATCTCACAATTGTCTTCGGTTGACAAAGCCAAAGCAAAAATTAATTGTGAAACTGTAACACCTGAATTTCCAAATGAAAATAATGAGATTGTAAAAACCAAAATACAAGTTTCTGATGAATGTGTCTCTTATAATCAATATCTCAAAGACAATTCAAAAATGCTAGTTAATGTTGCATGTGTCTATCCGAAGGTTTCTTACTTCAAAAATTCTATCTTTGTGAAACCCGGTGGTGTACTTTTAATTGACAATGATTTGGTGTAACTTGTTGAGGAGGATAATTCCACAATCACTGAGGAAGGATTCTTCTCATCCTAAAAAATGCTTGAAAACAACATGAATGAAAAGTTGGAAGTAAAAATAAATGTGCGAACAAGATTTATATGGGCATAACATTTACAATCGTCTTTGTTATGAACAAAACAAGATTCCAGAAAATTTAACTCATCTTTTAAACGACAAAAATGAAAATCACATTTACACTAACAGAAATTACAAAAAAATTCAAGCTATGGATAAACCTGTAACTCCGAAGATGGATGTTTTTCTGTTAATGGAGTCAAATGAAAGTGTACCTCTTGCTCAAACTTTTGAAAACAAAATTTCAAAACCCAAAATAATTATTTCCAAACCTGCAGTACAAAAACCTCAAATTTTGAAAAAACCACAAGTTCAAAACTTCGCATCAACTTCCAAAGCAAAACCAGCAGTTGTGATTACAAAACCAATCCAAAAACCAGCTGCTGTGAATTTGAAAGCTAAACAAATATCAAATTTTGTGAAAAGAAAAACACCCTTTGTACCATCAAAACCCACCAATACGAAGGCTTCCACCTCTGGAACAAAACCAAAGGATACGAAGAATTCAAAAGTTAAAACAAATCAATTTTCTAAACCATCCTTCGTACCATCAAAACCAAATTTCCCAAATCCCAAGTTTCAAAAACCTTCAAGAAAAACATTTTCAAAAGGAGATAACCTCATAGATACATTTCATGCTTGGCTAAAAATTTGAATTTGTTCAAAGATAAGAATCTACCACTAAACGATTTCAAGCTTGCATATGAGGAGTACATGTGTACTTCCACATTGTGTAGCTCTTTATCAAGGAAATCAACAAATGAAAAATCAAATACCAATTGGAAAAGGAATGACCTGAAAGAAAATTTAACTGCAAAAACAAAATCTTCTAGGTCATTGAGCTCTTCAAAGACATCTGAAACTAAGAAAACTTCAAAAACAACTAAATCAAAATCATCCAAACAAATTTGGGTTCCGAAGGTTTCCATAATTTCAACCTCTTCGGACTCATCAGTTCTAACAAAAAGCTCTTCAGATTCATTTTCTGGTTCATCATGTTCATTACATGAAACTTCGGAGAACATGATAAACCTCTCAGCTAATGAAATAACAGAAGAGGCTGTTGAAAAGTGGATTCAATAATCCTTTGCTTACCCTGAGGACCCATGATTGATTGGGTACCAACTTCTTCTTGATTGATTGCAGGTTATGTCGAATGAGCGGTATGACACTAAATGGTACATGGATAGTGGCTGCTCTAGACATATGACTGGCAAGAAGGAGTATCTCAGGGATTATAGAACTTTGGATGATGTAGGGAACGTACGCTTCGGTAACAACGACACTTGTCCTATTCGGGGTTATGGCAAAATCACGAATGGTCAATTCACAATAAACAGAGTGGGATTTGTTGAAGGTTTGAAGCACAATCTTGTAAGCATTTCTTAATTGGTTGTTGGAAGTGGCAATGCTGTAACATTCAACAATCAAGGGAGTGTTATTACGAAGGAAGCCACAAAAAAAGTATTGTTAAAGTCAGAAAGAAAGGGATCAATGTGTCCCTTGATTCTAATGTAACACCCCAAAATTTGTCTTTTTTTAAAGGCGCATTAACACCAAAAGCGCATTAACGCCAAAAGCGCATTAACACCAAAAGCGCATTAACGTCAAAAGCGCAATAGCACTAAAAGCACAATAGCTGGTGTAGTATTTTATAAAACTCAGTATTGAAAAATCTCATATTTCAAAAACCGTGTCTCTTTATAGAACAAATTGTCAAGCTTTAAAAACTTTTCTCATGACCTTATGTCATGTCTTAAAATTTTGGTCCCAACATAAGCCAATTAGTTGTAAAAATGTTTATACAACTTTGAGGGTTACAACTTCATATCACACAAGACCACAGAAAGCAAGTTAGGATTACAAACCGTTACATGAGCCAGAATTCACTCCATCTAAAATATCAATATCCTCGAGTCATCTACATCCTTCTATCTTTCGTCTAGAACCTGGGATACATGGCATAAAATAAAATACGTAAGACAAAAATGTCTGGTGAGCTACATGGGTTTGGACACAAAACATTTATAAACATAACATATATCATTTTCAAAATCTTTGTAACCAAATCATATCATAACACTTGCTGTTAAAATCATTATAACTGAAACGTATCATCGTTTTGCTTTTAAAGCCTTTCATAAAAAGGTTTGACATTATAAAACTTTCATTTCATAAACTTGACTCGTGTTCAAACCTTTATGAACAATTTTCATATAATTACACTAGTTTTCAAAACATTTCGTACGTCATGTAAAAATATTTCGCTTTGAAAGTCTTTTTAACAATCAAGTAATAAAGCTTGTAATGCAATGGTTTTCTTTTTCTTTCTTTTAGTTTGACTAGCATTTGAACATGATAGTATTTTTATACTTAAGGACTTAATCACTCTTGGTGATACCCCAAGTCTGGACTGAGATGGTGAGAACCTAATCAAACCATCTCAGCGTCATATCACATGCTTTGATTGGTATATCAACATGCGTGCTTTTTATACTTAGGGCATTAATCACTCTTGGTGATGCCCCAAGTCTGGACTAGGATGGAAAGAACATAATCAGTCCACCCTAGCGTCTTATGCTTTTAGGAAATCTACTTCGCGAAGGGGTTGGTACCACCCCAGTAGACTCCTCTGGATTCCCTTGCGGGAACGTCATCCCCCGCGTACAAAACATTTCTATTACTTCACATTGCTGAGCATTTCATATCTTAATACCAGTCATTTATAAACACATTTTGAGGCTAGATGCCAAAACACACATTCAAATCTTTATGGCTCGAAGCCAAAACATACTATCAATCATTATGGCTTAATGCCAAAACATATTTTCAAATCATTATGGCTTGATGCCAAAACATACTTTCAAATCATTATGGCTTGATGCCAAAACATACTTTCAATTCATTATAGCTTAATGCCAAAAAATACTTTCAAATCATTATGGCTTGATGCCAAAACCTTCTTTCATAAACATTTGTAAGGCTAGATGCCAAAACTTAATTTCATAATATTCATTTCATAAAGCATTATAACGTTATTTCATAAAGCACAATAACACTTAAGGTTATTTCATAAAGCACAATAGCACTTGCTATTTCATATTTTCAAAACATAGTATAAGACTTTCATAATAATGTCATAGGAAGATAAACTTGCATTTCATTTCATATTGGAAAGTCACGTAAAGATTTATAAATAATTTGCCATGTACCCCATAGTGGGAAAATGCCACATGTACTCACCTTAGTAGCTAGGTACGTCTAGCTACACTAATCCACATAACTCTATCCTTTCATTGCTTCCAACCGTCCTCCAATCTCTATTAATCTAATAGAATATTAGAGCTTATTAGACAACTAAAGATATAGTAATCGTCTAATAAATCTTGAACTACCTCTAGTCATCACGCAACAGTCGCTCGCCGCGTCGCGCCCTTGTTCTTAGGCCGCACCGCGGTTCGGTGGGATAGACAAGGACTGATTTTGCAAAATTTTTTGTTTTTACTATCTTTTTTTGTGCAGATGTCATTCAGGCGTGATCATCCTTTTCTCCAGTTCCCCGAGGGACCGGAGAGTTCTATCGAGTATGTTTCAAGGAGATATGCAGTCATCGGTCGACGGGTTCTCGAGGCGATGATTATAGACCGGGATATTTTGAGGGAGGCCGGACCATGGGCTGAGATCGAGCCCTTCCTTCACCGCATTTGGGTCGATGGAGAGGCTACATTCACATGTCGTGGTTGGGACAGACTCATGGCCAACCAGGACGATACCGTTTATACCGAGCTTCTTTTGGAGTTTCTCTCCACGGTCCGCTACGCACCGACTTCGACAGAGGCTCGGTCCAGGATGGTCCGATTTCCATTGGGGGGAGTTCCCAGGGAGTGCAGTCTCAGGGAGTTCGGGAGACGCACAGGCATATACACGGAGGAGGACCTCCAGAGCCGTCACTTCATGCCGTTCCTTCAAGCGTGTATTCAGGGGCAGCCCGAGAGGGAGGCCAATGCTGCTATTTGGACACCGTTGTCCAATGTCTACTTTGAGGCGGGGTCGGCTAGGGAGAGCCAGCTCCGCAACCCGTTTCACCGGCTCATGCACCGTATCGTCACCACATCTATCATGCAGAGGGAGGGGGCGAGAAGGTGTCCGGTGAGGACATGACTTATATATGGGTGCTTCTCGACCCCACCAGGTTCCTCCACCTCCCGTACGCCTTAGCAGTCTCCCTATCCACCCGGGCAGTGGGTGCATCAGCCAGCAGTCCCTTGGCCGACGGGCACTACATTACCTGCCTTGCCAGATCTTACCGGGTACTTACTGCTGCGACCGTGGCCTCCTTGACGGCGATTCCTCCTGTTCACACGACGATACGAGCCTTGGAGAGCATGCATCTGATCCAGCAGCTACAGCCAGGGCGATATATAAGAGTAGCGACAGAGGCCGCAAGGGCACCCCGACCATCTTATGATGAGGGACCAGCCAGGCGACGCCAAAGGGTAGCACCACCAGTTCCACCACCACAACTACAGCAGCAGCAGGAGGCGACAGCTCTCAGCCGATTGCAGGATCGAGTGGCTCGGATAGAGGATCAGCTGGAGTGGATTGGGGAGGTACTTTTGGAGATGGCTAAACAGCAGGGACGACACCCCCGACCATTCCCAGCCCGAGCACACGATCATGAGGCTGGTCCTTCTAGGCCACCCGGTGGTGATTGATGTATTTTTCTTTTTCTTTTGGATATATATGTACTGTATTTATGACACTATCTTTATTTTCTGCTTGTTTATATTTTATTTGTTTGTTTGTTGCATTTAATGTTTTTGTGAGTTATGCATGTAATACCAAATGGAGGACTTGTTTCAAGCAAGTGTGGGGTCACCGTGCCCCCTCCACTTGCCTTGACCACCTGCGTGTTTCACTGTTGCACTACAACTCCTGAATTCTGAGTCGATGACTTTTGTTCGTGTTTGTGTACCTGTGACAATCGAGCAATCTACCGTCAAAAGGTTAACTCTTTCTCCCTAGTTCTGAAATATTTTATGTACAACAGGGACGTTGTACGATTTTAAGTGTGGGGTGTGGACGGTCGAAAGAGTAGTTTTTGAAATTTTTGCGGGAAATGACCGATTTTCAAAAATTTTAGCAAATTTTTCAAAATATTTAATAGGTTGTAATTTTGAAACGAATAGTGTTTGAATGTTTTAGCATTAGTATTTTTCAAGAAATACTATGTAGTTGTGATCATGCTATGAGTTTAGTCAAATAAGTTGAGTTTTAGGAGTTAGAAGATTGGAGTGTTTTGGGATTGGAATTTAGGAGGGAATTGTCAATCAGTGGACTTTGTTGTTCGAGCCGGTAGGTCTAAAATGGGTAGGCCTTATGCACCTTACCACCTAAGATCGTTTGGTCTGGGATGGTATTTCTGAAAGCTCGCTATATGGACAACATCGAAAGTCATGGACAGTTCTTTAATGGCCTTTAGAATCTGAATGAGTACGTGCACTTCATTGTGGACAGAAAATTTGTAATCAAGGGTTCTTTAGAAAGTCATGAATTCCAAAGGATATTCTGATTATGTTGTCGCAAACTATTTCACTCTAACTCCTAGGGCAATAAGCTTTGAAATTGAACACATTCAAAAATTGTTTGAGTCTTTATTAGAATTTGTTAAAAACTCTCTTGCTTGGGGACAAGCAAGGCACAAGTGTGGGGTGTTTGAAAACGCCTAGTAATATCAATTATATTAGTTTAGTAGCTTTAGTAGCTTTGTCTTGTGTTTTTGGGTGTGACAACCATTGACATTAGTTCTTATTTTCTAAATTTTATATTTTCTGTTTTGGAACAAGTTGGATCTGAGTTTTTAATAGTTAATCATTCGGTTATTGTTAATTGCTCTCTTTTCGGTATTTTATGCTTTTGGATGAATTGTGGATGTTTGATTGTGTTGGATGGTTATTGTGTTTCTGAATTTAGACTTTACTTTCTGATTTCAGTAACTCATGTTAGTTTAGAAGTTGAATTGGATTGGAATTAGTTTTTGGATTTATTGGATTTGTGATTTTGGGATTGTTTTGGTAAAAGTCGGAAACTAGATCCTCTGGCTGTAGAGGTGACACTACAGTTGGTAATCTGTTGCCTACCTTGACCACGTAACTCCTATGGATCGACCCTGACTACCGCTATACTAGTGTGTGTTGGGTTTATTTTACTATTTTTGACCGCATGTCGACCGCTGTAATGTCAAAGGCACGTGAGAAACCCGATGTTTTAGTAGGTACTTTCACTTTAAACTCAGTATTAGTTTGTGTGTTGTTTGATCCTGGAGCTAAATTTTCTTTTATATCGACATTATCCCACGAGTCACTTAACCGTTAACACCACTAGACGAGAGATTGATAGTAGAAATTGAAGGGTTTCTATGCAATCAATGAACAAATAATTCCTATGGTTCACATGCAACCCTAAGATGATCTATGTTTTCTTCTATGAAGATAATAAACTAAAACCTAAAAGATACAATTAATTTCTAAAGATCAAATTGAGAAAACCAACCTTTTGATCTTATGATCCTTGAAGCTAGCAGCAAAACAATCCTGCCTCAAATGCATGTCACACCCAAGCAATGGAGAAATCAATCCAGCAGAGTAACAGAGAGAGAGATGGCGTGAAGAATGAGGTGCCTAGGGGGGTTCCTTTTATAGCCTCCAAGAGTTACACCTGAAACCCTAAGGAGCCTCGAAATAGACAAGCCTTTTGACCACTTGGACCAGGCTTCCCAAAACCCTAATTAGGGTTTTGCCAAACCCTGGAGGAGCCTCCAGGGTGTGCCATTTTGGTCCCTAGTTTTTACCTGGCCAGTTATTCAACTATTGAATAAATGCAAACCAGTCCCTGCACCTTTTATTAATTTATTTAATCACTAAATTAAATCCAATTAATCCTATATTAAATCTCAATTAATTAATATAGTTTCTAATTAATATATTAAACACTTAAATATATTAATAAACCATATATTTATTTTTATTGATTTATTAAATAATTAATAAATCAATCATTCTCTCTACTGAACTATACATCTATCCTCCAGCTATGAGGGCAACCCAAATGGACTTAGCTTCTATTAATAAGATAAATACAATTATAAGTCATGGCTTAGACACCTAATCCAACAGTCTCCCACTTGGATAAGTCTATGACTTTAATTGTCTGTTTACCTTGTGATTAATTTCAGTTTCCCAGAAACTGTCATGAACTCTGACTCAGTCAGTTCTGTCCAAAGATAAGTGATCAGATGATCCTCTGTCCAACAAGATATTCTCAGACTCTAGACATGGATAAAATCAATCTTGGTCTGATACTTTGTTTCTCGATTTCTGTCACACCCCCAAACCGTATTGGCGGAATCGTTCGAGGGTGGATGACTTCATGAACAATATCTTAACAAAGTTGAATAATAGTGATTCCAAGCACACAATCATCATTTAATCAATTGCAAATGTTACAAAGTTTACTTGTTTCATGTTTCAAATACAATTGAAATGATATCAAAAATAGACAAAAATGATGTCGTAACGACCCATCTTGTAGCGCTTGCATTACCTTATCAAATTCCTGAGAATACAAGTAGTTGAAAAAGTGTCAACAATTAAGTTTGTGAGTTCATAAGATTGTTGTTTAAGAAAGGTCCTTTGTTTGTAAACGATAGTGTTGAAAACCAAGAAAATCCAATATTTTCTCATAAAATGTTCAAGTCTTTAAATCCCAAAGACTATAATGTAATTATGTAAACTGTAGTGTAACTTTCGTTGAAATGTATATTTCCACATAAACAATTTATGAAAATATTAAGTTGATTATTTTCCCATGTGAGATACCCTATAACCATACTATGACTAGTTGGCATGCTGCGACCTTCTTCAAGCGTCGAAATGGTAGACATTTGGACACCTCAGACCTGCCGGTCAAGCTGTAGCTAGCAGCTCAGGTGCGGGGTTGTCAAGCCCCGTATAGATCTATACTCAAATATCGCGCTCTCTTACCGAGACTCTGGTTATAAAAGTTCAGGACTTATAGTAGGTACTTATAAAAGTACTGTGAAGATTCATCTCACAAAAATGTATGTATTCCAATCAACTTGTTTACGTACGATTTGTATATAAAAACTCTTGTAATCATCCATTATCATTTTTCCCATGATAATATAGTAATGTTTAATAATTATATATTTTATATAATTATTTTTGTCATGTCCAAATGTCATAATAGTCTTATATTCATAAACTATTCCAATAATAGTCTATTTTTAGTATTCCGTCGTAATAACCTTATTTTTACGAACAATAGCGAAATAACTTATTCAAAAGGTTATAAATATCATTATTTGAGGTAATTCTCACAAAAATGGTGTAATAACTTGATTATAACCATTTTGCTAGAAAATAGTGCCTTTATTTATAAAAACGTAGTTTTTACTAGTTTTCGTTTTTATAACGTTTTTATCCAAGATCTAATATCTTTGTACACTTTATTTGTAGTTTTGTAATTTTTACACAACTTAATATGTCAAAGTGTTCATAATACATGGATCTATTCATATTTCATGCCAAATTCATATTTATAACATTTTTGTCCAAGATCTAACATTTTTACACACTTTATTTATAGTTTGGAAACTTTTACACTAACATTATATATCATTATGAATATCTTACAAAGAGTTATCCATATTTCATGTCAAAAGCATTTTCACACAAATATTAACTTTATAAACTTGTGTAAATCAACATATATAACATTTAATCACATATAAATTTGAATAAAACAACATTTATAGTAAAAGAACTTGTATTCTCCCCCAAAAAGGTTTGAAAAGATGAAAATGAGAGGTATGAACTCACCTTGAGTGGTTGATCTTAAGGTTTCTTGGTAGAAGGTTGAAGAGTTTGGTTCTATGACCCGGAGGACTCTTGGACAAAGCTATTATCCAATGGATTTTCGTGAGTATGTGTGTGTAAAAGAGTAAATGAAGGTATTTAGAACTTAAATCACTAGATGATCCTAACTTACCAAGAAGGCTTGAAAGATCCTTGAAGATGATGAAGATTTGAGCTCAAAGACCCTTGGACAAAGCTAATATCCAATGGATTTTGATGGATGTTAGTGTGTGTAAAAGGTGTGAAACTTGTGTTATGTTGTTTAGAATCAAAAGACGAAGAAAGCTTACCACTTGGACTTGTGAAAAGAACTTGGAAGTGAAGCTTGAAGATGATGATGGTAGTGGCGGGTTTGGAAGAGAAGAAGAGAGGGAGAGGGTGTTTGAGCCGAGAGGAGAAGAGGGAAGAGAGAAAAGAGAGTGTGGTTTGGTTGCTTTAAGTTCAAATGATATATTTCCTAGTTTATTATTAGATTTCTTGTTAGGTTTTATGCATTATTTTATTCTAGCCCCACAATACCCTAGATATGTGAATAGTGATATCAAGATTGTGTTGGGGACTTGTTTCCAGCCGATGGGGGGTTAGGGGGGGGGGGGGTGGGGTGAGGTGGTTTTTAGAAAATAGCAACATACTTTATAAAAATAAGTGATTTTTATAAAATAGTAAGACGTTTTAGTGAAATTCTAGGTGTTTTTGACGAAACGAAGTTCTAAATAATTATTTTGTATAAAAACATTGTCAAACATTTATTTTGATTGAATTATAACTCGTTGGGTGTCGGAATACGCGTTTAAGCACAGTATTCTTCCGATTTCGCGATTTTTGGCGTTTTACCGGAAATTGCATCTAGCTTTGAAATTAAATACTAGATATTATTACGTTACTTATCATATGAATTGTTATTTCATATTTGATGTTTAAGGCACCACATTTTCTATTTTGAGTCCAAACCCTGTGTACATTTATCCGTTCACAGCGGTTTAATGGTTGTAGCTTTCACATACGGACTCCGTTTTCGACGTTCTTTATATCCACAGTTTCGTATTTACGAGTAGATCGTTTTAATAACATTATTATTCTCAAAATAATAATTGTACGATTATCAAATTTTTACGCTACAGTAGTTTGTTGTCCGTATTTTCGACTTTTAACCGATAATTGTTTTAATTTAGCATACGTAATACTATAATATTAATAATTCATCGCAAAAGTTATGAAAAATAACTTTTCAACATATAAATTAACGTATGCTTCGTTTGACTCCAGTTGACTTTTGTTGACCAAAATTTACAATTGTCACATCATCTACCCGTTAGAGAGAATTTCGTCCCGAAATTGAGCTCTTGAGTGGATCCTCAAGGGTTTGGGAAGAGATGTGGATACTTCTGTTTCATCTGGTCTTCACGCTCCCAAGTAAATTCTGGTCCACGCTTGGCACTCCAACGGACCTTAACTATCGGTATACGGCTCTGTTTCGTTCTCTTGATCTCTCTGTTCATGATCTCTACGGGTTCTTCCACGAAATGAAGGTTCTCGTTCACCTCGATCTCGTCGAGCGGAATGACAAGGGTTTCATCGGACATGCATTTCTTTAAGTTGGATACGTGAAAGGTGGGATGGACATTGCTGAGCTCCTACGGTAGTTGAAGTTTGTAGGCTACTGGGCCGATCCTAGCAAGGATCTCGAAGGGCCCAATGTATATGGGGTTCAGCTTCCCACGCTTTCCAAAGCATATCATTCCCTTCCATGGCGAGACCTTCAATATCACTCGGTCACCAACCTGGAATTCCAAGGGCTTGTGTCGCTTATCTGCGTAGCTCTTTTTTCGGTCACGAGATGCTTTCAATCGTTCACAGATCTGAATGATTTTCTCTGTTGTCTCTCGTATGATCTTCGGACCGGTGAGAGTACTGTTAGGTACTTGGCCTCTGGCTAGTTGAGTATCACCCACTTCAGCCCAGCACAGAGGGGATCTACACTTGCGTCCATATAATGCTTCAAATGGAGCAACTTTGATGCTAGTGTGGTAGCTGTTGTTGTATGAAAAATTAATGAGCGGTAAGTGGGTGTCCCACGCCTTACCGAAGTCTATCACACAGGCTCTCAACATGTCTTCCAGCGTTTGGATGGTTCTTTCACTTTGCCCGTCCGTCTGTGGATGGTACGCTGTACTCATGTCAAGTCTGGTTCCCAAGGCTTTTTGCAATGATTGCCAAAATCGTGAAGTGAATCGACTATCTCTATCTGAGATGATAGAAATTGGCGCACCATGTAATCGTACTATTTCTTTGATGTACGTCCTCGTAAGTTTCTCCATTTTTTCGGTCTCTTTGATTGGCAGGAAGTGAGCGGATTTGGTTAATCTATCGACGATTACCCATATGGTGTCTAACCCACCAGTTATCTTTGGTAGTTTGGTTATGAAGTCCATAGTTATCCGCTCCCACTTCTATTCGGGTATTTCTGGTTATTGTAGTAGACCCGAGGGCTTTTGATATTCTACTTTAACCTTGGCGCAAGTCAGGCACTTGCCCACGTAAGTAGCAATTTCTGCCTCATGTTTGGCCACCAATACAGTTTCTTGAGGTCCAGGTACATCTTGTCGGACCCAGGGTGAATGGAGTATATAGTCTTGTGAGCCTCATTCATGACAATGTCTCTGTATCCGCCGAACCTCGGGGTCCAAATTCGGTTCATAAGGTAACGAGCTCTGTCTTCCTTAACTTCGAGGTTTTTATCCATCCCTCGCAAGGCTTCATTCGCGAGATTTTCGGGTTTTAAGGCTTCTAGCTGCGCCTCCTTGATCTGAGTGGACAAATGGGAATGGATCGTTATCGACAGAGACTTTACCTGGGGGCCCGAGTACTCTTTCCGACTAAGGGCATCTGCCACCACGTTGGCCTGTCCTGGGTGATAACGAATTTCGCATTCATAATCACTTAGTAGCTCTACCTATCATCGTTGTCTCATATTGAGTTCTTTTTGGTTGAGGATATGCTGGAGACTCTTATGTTCGATGAATACCGTACACTCAGTGCCGTACAGGTAGTGTCCTCAGATCTTCAATGCGAACATTACTGCCCCCAACTCGAGGTCATGCGTAGTGTAGTTGACCTCATGAGTTTTAAGTTGTCTTGAAGCGTAGGCAATGACTTTTCCTCTCTACATGAGTACACAGCCCAGACCCTGGTTTGATGCATCGCAATAGACTACAAAGTCTTCTGTTCCTTCTGGAAGGGACAGAATAGGAGCGCTGCACAAGGCTTTCTTTAAGGTCTGGAAGGCGGCGTCTTGTTTATCTCCCCATTTGAATGTCACACCCTTCTGTGTCAGGGTAGTAAGTGGCTTTTCAATTTTGGAGAAATTCTGTATGAATCTTCGGTAATAGCCAGCAACGCCCAAAAACTGACGGATTTCTGTCGGAGTTCTTGGTGCTTCCCAGTTTTCGATGGCTTTGATTTTGGAGGGATCCACATGTATCCCTTCTTTGCTGACTACGTGGCCTAGAAAGTCCACTTTTCGAAGCCAAAATTCGCATTTCGAGAATTTCGCATACAGCTTCTCTGCTCTTAATGTCTCCAAAACTTGTCGTAAGTGTTGACTGTGTTCCTCCTTACTTCGTGAATAGATAAGTATGTCGTCGATGAACACTATCACGAATTTATCTAGGTAAGGTCGGCATACACGGTTCATCAGATCCATGAACACTGCGGGCGCATTGGTCAATCCGAAGGGCATTACAACGAATTCATAATGGCCCTAGCGAGTTCTGAATGCCGTTTTAGGAACATCTTCTTCTTGAACCTTGAGTTGGTGATATCCCGACCTCAGATCGATTTTTGAGAAATAACTCGATCCTTGGAGTTGATCGAACAGGTCGTCAATTCGGGGTAGCGGGTATCGGTTCTTAATGGTGAGCTTGTTCAACTCCCGATAGTCAATGCACATACGGAATGATCCATCATTCTTCTTCACGAACAAGATCGGCGCTCCCCAAGGTGAGAAGCTCGGCCTGATGAACCCTTTACTTACAGTTCGTTTAGTTGGCTGGATAATTCTTGCATTTCTGCCGGGGCTAATCGGTATGGCGCTTTTGCTACCGGGGTGGCTCCTGGGATCAAATCGATTCTGAACTCGACTTGTCGTGCGGGTAATACTCCTGGAAGGTCTTCTGGGAATACATCGGGAAAGTCGCAGACTTCGGGGATCTCTTTGATGTTCTTTACTTCTTTCTTCTCGTCAACAACGTGGGCTAGGAAGGCATGGTATCTTTTCTGTAGGTATTTTCGGGCTTTGATGCAAGACACGATTCGGAGGCTGGTACTGGGTTTATCACCGTAGACAACAAGGATCTTGTCATCCGGCAGATGAAGTCGGATTCCTCGTTCGTAACACATGATGTCGGCATGGTAGGGGATTAGCCAATCCATACCAACAATCACGTCAACGCTTCCTATTTTAACAGGCATTAAATCGATTTGAAAGGAGTGATCATCCAGGGTAAGTGTGCAGCCTATGTATATGTCGTTTGTGCTTTCTGTTTTGCCATTAGCCATTTCTACTGTAAATGTTTCATTGAGTGGTTGAGGTTTTTGTTTTAGTAAGTATTTAAAATCGTGGCTTACGAAACTCCTCTCCGCACCGCTATCGAATAGTATACAAGCATATGAATTATTGACGAGGAACGTACCGGTAACCACCATAGGATCCTCTACCGCTTCCGCGCGTCCCATAGCTAGGACTCTTCCATTTCTTCCAACGTTCTTTGACTTCGGACAATCACGCTTAAAATGTCCCGTCTCACCACAACCATAGCAAGCTTGACTCACCCCAGCATTAGAGGCTTGGGTGGTTTGTGGAACTGGTGCCCTGCAGAAACGGGCGGTATGACCCTTCTTGTTACAGTTCGAGCAGTGCATTTCTCTACAGGCTCCAGTATGGTGGAAATTACACTTGTTGCACTTGGGTAGTGTCACATTATATTGCTGGGTTGCTGTTGGGGTAGTCGGGACAGTGGCTGCACGGACTGCCACAATTTGTTGTCTCTTTGCACTTTCTTGGTTAGGCTGATTTCTCCCCCTGTTCCAGGGTTTTCTCTTGTAGTCCTTCTCTCTTGGTTGATCAGTTTTAGGGGTCATGGTGCCCTGGCGAACCCCGTGGTCGACTAATCATTGGGCCAGTCGCTTAGCACTGTCGAAAGTGGCGGGACTTGCCGCTTCTACATTCCCTTGAATCAGAGGAGATAGCCCCCAGATATAACGTTCCACTTTCATAGATTCTGGTGTGACCATAGTAGGGCAGAGGGTTGCCAGGTCATTAAATCGGTTCGTGTAGGCGGTCAGATCTGAACCTTTCATGGTAAGGTTCCACAGCTCTTGTTCTAGTTTTTGGATCTCCCCTCTGGGACAGTACTCTTTCATCAGCATGGTCTTTAGTTCTTCCCAACTCATTGAGTTGGCCACATGAAGTGTCAGAGCCTTAACATGGCCCTTCCACCAGGACATGTCCATCTCAGCAAAGGTACAAGCAGCGAATTTGACTTTAAATTCCTCGGGGGCATGCGGAGATATCAAAGATTGATTCTGTTTTCTCAATCCATCTCGTGAGAGCAAGGACACCGCCGGTACCATGGAAAGTCACTGGTTTGCAATTCGCGAAGTCCTTGTAAGTACATACTCGCGATTGGTTTGATGTTTCTCCATTTGTGGAGTCGTTGGTACCATTTCTGCTTCCGTTGCCATTCGTCCCATTTGAGTTTATCTGAGCGATAGCAGCTGCTACCGCAGCAGTAACAGCAGCTTGGAAAGTGGCTGAGTCCATCATGGATGGCTCGGGAGTTGCGATCGGTGCGCGTCTAGCGTTTCTTCGACGGGGTGGCATATTTCTGCCACAAGGATTCAAGATTTGACGTTGGTTAGTTCTTGGTAAGGGTTATCAAAGTACGGCATTTCTATTATACGTTTATGTCGACTATGTAGTGATAGGGGTATAATAGGTGCATAAAGAATCTAGATGTATGGTCCTATAGTATCACAAAATACTCGTATAGTATTTTTGTTTTATGTTTTGTTCTAGTGTTTTTCTTTGTACATGGTTCTTGGTAAGTCTTTAGAAGTTGTTATAAGTAAGGTGATTTCTAAGGGGTATGAGAGGTATGTAAGAGAAAATTCTAAGTGTACGACTTCGTAGAATTCATAAAATTCTGCTGTAGTATTTTAACTCTATGTTTAGTTATATAGCGCCTTAAAATACTCTCATAGTATTTTAACTTTATGTTTAGTTATTTGGTTATTGGTAAGTGTTCGGACTTGTTGTTCACCACGACTATTCCTAAGTATACGTTAATCATATCTTGGACCAATACAGTAGATCAGGCTCTATTTACCCAAGATATAATTACCAAAACACTTAGGCCTATCCGTAGTGTTCAACTCATCTTACCACTTTTGTATGTTTTCGTTATGATATTATTCTAGTATGTATGTATGTACGTATACTTTTTATAAAAATTATCGTTGTAATTTTAAAAGTATACTTGTACGAAAATGTTTTCAAGAGTTTTAGTCCCGTTGTATTTATAGTTGTATATCTTTAAATGGATTGATATACTTAGTTCACTATAAACAATGCTCTGATACCAATCTGTCACACCCCCAAACCGTATTGGTGGAATCGTTCGAGGGTGGATGACTTCTTGAACAATATCATAACAAAGTTGAATAATAGTGATTCCAAGCACACAATCATCATTTAATCAATTGCAAATGTTACAAAGTTTACTTGTTTCATGTTTCAAATACAATTGAAATGATATAAAAAATAGACAAAAAAGACGTCGTAACGCCCCATCTTGTAGCGCTTGCATTACCTTATCAAATTCCTGAGAATACAAGAAGTTGAAAAAGTGTCAACAATTAAGTTGGTGAGTTCATAAGATTGTTGTTTAAGAAATGTCTTTTGTTTGTAAACGAAAGTGTTGAAAACCAAGAAAATCCAATATTTTCTCATAAAATGTTCAAGTCTTTAAATCCCAAAGACTATAATGTAATTATGTAAACTGTAGTGTAACTTTCGTTGAAATGTATATTTCCACGTAAACAATTTATGAAAATATTAAGTTGATTATTTTCCCATGTGAGATACCCTATAACCATACTGTGACTAGTTGGCCTGCTGCGACGTTCTTCAGGCGTCGGAATGGTAGACATTTGGACACCTCAGACCTGCCGGTCAAGCTGTAGCTAGCAGCTCAGGTGCGGGGTTGTCAAGCCCCGTATAGATCTATACTCAAATATCGCGCTCTCTTACCGAGACTCTGGTTATAAAAGTTCAGGACTTATAGTAGGTACTTATAAAAGTACTGTGAAGATTCATCTCACAAAAATGTATGTATTCCAATCAACTTGTTTACGTACGATTTGTATATAAAAACTCTTGTAATCATCCATTATCATTTTTCCCATGATAATATAGTAATGTTTAATAATTATATAATTTATATAATTATTTTTGTCATGTCCAAATGTCATAATAGTCTTATATTCATAAACTATTCCAATAATAGTCTATTTTTAGTATTCCATCGTAATTACCTTATTTTTACGAACAATAGCGAAATAACTTATTCAAAAGATTATAAATATCATCTTTTGAGGTAATTCTCACAAAAATGGTGTAATAACTTGATTATAACCATTTTGCTAGAAAATAGTGCCTTTATTTATAAAAACGTAGTTTTTACTAGTTTTCGTTTTTATAACGTTTTTATCCAAGATCTAGTATCTTTGTACACTTTATTTGTAGTTTTGTAACTTTTACACAACTTAATATGTCAAAGTGTTCATAATACATGGATCTATTCATATTTCATGCAAAATTCATCTTTATAACATTTTTGACCAAGATCTAACATTTTTACACACTTTATTTATAGTTTGGAAACTTTTACACTAATATTATATATCATTATGAATATCTTACAAAGAGTTATCCATATTTCATGTCAAAAGCATTTTCACACAAATATTAACTTTATAAACTTGTGTAAATCAACATATATAACATTTAATCACATATAAATTTGAATAAAACAACATTTATAGTAAAAGAACTTGTATTCTCCCCCAAAAAGGTTTGAAAAGATGAAAATGAGGGGTATGAACTCACCTTGAGTGGTTGATCTTAAGGTTTCTTGGTAGAAGGTTGAAGAGTTTGGTTCTAGGACCCGGAGGACTCTTGGACAAAGCTATTATCTAATGGATTTTCGTGAGTATGTGTGTGTAAAAGAGTAAATGAAGGTATTTAGAACTTAAATCACTAGATGATCATAACTTACCAAGAAGGCTTGAAAGATCCTTGAAGATGATGAAGATTTGAGCTCAAAGACCCTTGGACAAAGCTAATATCCAATGGATTTTGATGGATGTTAGTGTGTGTAAAAGGTGTGAAATTTGTGTTATGTTGTTTAGAATCAAAAGATGAAGAAAGCTTACCACTTGGACTTGTGAAAAGAACTTGGAAGTGAAGCTTAAAGATGATGATGGTAGTGGCGGGTTTGGAAGAGAAATAGAGAGGGAGAGGGTGTTTGAGCCGAGAGGAGAAGAGGGAAGAGAGAAAAGAGAGTGTGGTTTGGTTGCTTTAAGTTCAAATGATATATTTCCTAGTTTATTATTAGATTTCTAGTTAGGTTTTATGCATTATTTTATTCTAGCCCCATAATACCCTAGATATGTGAATAGTGACATCAAGATTGTGTTGGGGACTTGTTTCCAGCCGATGGGGAGTAGGGGGTGTGGGGTGAGGTGGTTTTTATAAAATAGCAACATACTTAATAAAAATAAGTGATTTTTATAAAATAGTAAGACGTTTTAGTGAAATTCTATGCGTTTTTGACGAAACGAAGTTCTAAATAATTATTTTGTATAAAAACATTGTCAAACATTTATTTTGATTGAATTATAACTCGTTGGGTGTCGGAATACGCGTTTAAGCGCAGTATTCTTCCGATTTCGCGATTTTTTGCGTTTTACCGGAAATTGCATCTAGATTTGAAATTAAATACTAGATATTATTACGTTACTTATCATATGAGTTGTTATTTCATATTTGGTGTTTAAGGCACCACATTTTGTATTTTGAGTTCAAACCCAGTGTACATTTATCTGTTTACAGCGGTTTAATGGTTATAGCTTTCACATACGGACTCCGTTTTCGACGTTCTTTATATCCACAGTTTCGTATTTACGAGTAGATCGTTTTATTAACATTATTATTCTCAAAATAATAATTGTACGATTATCGAATTTTTACGCTACGGTAGTTTGCTGTCCGTATTTTCGACTTTTAACCGATAATTGTTTTAATTTAGCATACGTAATACTATAATATTAATAATTCATCGCAAAAGTTATGAAAAATAACTTTTCAACATATAAATTAACGTATGCTTCGTTTGACTCCAGTTGACTTTTGTTGACCAAAATTTACAATTGTCACAATTTCTGATTAGCATATGACTTTTGAGACTACTAATTGAACACATCAATTTAGTCTCGGTTGGCCAACAGTTTCAGTCAACTTCAAAATCATCGAGAGGCCTACAGATATCTGTTTCTCATCGGGTCAGGGGACGGATAAGTTTTGACTTATATGTCCATACCTTTTGCTAGTCAGAATACTCACAACAATGCGTTTTATAACACCGAGTTACTAGTGCATTTTCGCATTATCAATAAGCACATGCCTCGCAAATTATAGATCATATCTCTCCACTTAAAGATCAACGGATATTATCGTCTTAACATTGCTCGTGATGTAATCCATGAAGCAATCTGTTAAGCGCGGTTTTATCCAATACTCACATATCTATTTTCTAAGTACTCATGAACGTTGTAGCAGTCTTACTGCAATGTCTAACTCCTTAGACAATCTACAACCGATTCATGATAGTCTTCGTTCACACTTACTCCCTAACAGTGTGATCGACTATGGAAATTTAAATAATCTAATTATTTTGGAAGTTAAACATGCAAATATAGAAACTTAACAATAAACAATTGACAAAGGCAGTAACAATACTTATTTATAAATCTCCATTATAAAATCACCAAGTCAATTACATTTATATTGTTACAAGCTTCAAAAATTCTATCTAATTACTAAAACTAATATCATCCTTCAGTCCAATGCTCCGAGCATGCTGATTGTGCTTGATCCTACTCAGAGCCTTAGTCAAAGGATCTGGAGGATTGTCTTCTGATGATACCCGCTTAACCAGTAAGTGACCTTCTTCTACGCGATGTCGAATGTAATGGTACTTTCTGTCGATATGTCTGGACTTTCCATGATCTCGCGGTTCTTTTGTCAAAGCGACCGCTCCTTCATTATCCCGGAACAGTTCCATCGGCTCCTGAATGCTCGGGACAACTCCAAGGTCACCGATAAAGTTCTTCCGCCAAGCCACTTCTTTAGACACTTCACTCGCTGTAATGTACTCTGATTCGCACGTTGAATCAGCCACCGTTTCTTGCTTGGAACTTTTCCAAGTGACCGCTCCACCGTTCAAAAGAGCCCGACTGGGACCGTCCACTGTCCCTATCTGTCTGGAAGCTGGCATCTGTATATCCACTCACTTTCAAGTCATAACTGCCACCAAGGACTAATACCATATTCTTTGTCCTTCGCAGATACTTGAGTATGTTCTTGACCGTTATCTACTGTGCCTTTCCAAGATTACCCTGGTACCGACTGACCATGCTCAACGTAAAGGATACATCGGGGCGAGTACATGTCATAGCGTACATGATCGACCCCACTACCGAAGCATAGGGTACCCGACTCATCTCAGCTATTTCCTCAACGGTACTCGGGCTTTGAGTCTTACTTAATTTGGCATTACTCTGGATTGGTAGTTCTCCCTTTTTGGAATTTTTCATGTTAAATCTTTTTAACACTTTTTCCAAATATGTACACTGGCTTAGACCTATTAGTTTTCTCTTTCTATCTCTAAGTATTCTTATCTCGAGAATATACGCAGCTTCTCCTAGGTCTTTCATGGCGAAACACTTCCCGAGCCAAGACTTGACATCTTGCAAGGTCGGAATGTCGTTTCCCATGAGCAGTATGTCATCAACATACAGCACCAGAAAGGTGACTATACTCCCACTAGCCTTGACATATACACAGGACTCATCTTCACTCCTAGAGAAGCCAAACTCTTTGACTTTCTCATGGAAGCAGAGATTCCAGCTGCGAGATGTTTGCTTCAACCCGTAGATTGATCTTTCAAGCTTACATACTTTATCAGGGTGCTTTGTGTCTACAAAACCTTCTGGCTGACTCATGTAAACATCCTCAGTCAGTTTCCCGTTAAGGAAAGTGGTTTTGACATCCATCTGCCAAATTTCATAATCTTGAAACGCAACTATGGCAAGCATTATCCTGATTGACTTAATCTTGGCTACTGGTGAGAAGGTTTCATCATAGTCAACCCCCGGGGTTTGAGTGAATCCCTTCGCAACCAGCCGAGCTCAGTCTTCTTCTTGAAGATCCACTTGCACCCGACAGTCTTCCGACCCGGCACATTGTCAACCAAGTTCCAAACTTGATTGTTATACATGGACTTAATCTCGCTGTCCATTGCCTCTTTCCACTTGGCAGACTCGGGGCCTGCCACTGCTTCACGGTAGTTAGCTGGCTCATCTATATTAGTCAATGTGCGATCACTGACCAACGTGTCACCGTCCGAAGTAATATGGAAACCATAAAACTCAGGCGGCATGCTAACTCTACCCGAACGCCTAAGGGGCAATGAGATGTCGGTGGGTCCAACAGGAACTTCTTCCTCATGTTGGTTGATAGTTTCTTCCAAGGTTGTTTCATCAGGCGTCTCCTAAATTTCTTCGAGATCGATCGTATTCCCACTGTCCTCTTTGGATATGAGTTGTCTCTCTCGAAAGAACCCTCGTCTTGCTACAAAGACCACGTCATCGCTCGGTCTGTAGAACAAGTATCCAAAAGACTGTTTCGGGTATCCGATGAAGAAACACCTCTCACTTCTTTCTGCGAGCTTATCTGAAGTCTCTCGTCTTACGAAAGCTTCACAGCCCCAGACTTTGATGTGTTCCAACGAGGGAACTTTCCCCGTCCACATCTCGTGCGGTGTTTTCGCAACTTTCTTGGTTGGGACAAGATTTAGGATATGGGCTGCAGTCTCTAAGGCATACCCCCAGAAATGGATTGGAAGTGAAGCTCGACTCATCATGGAACGAACCATGTCCAACAATGTTTGGTTTCGCCTTTCAGCAACACCATTCAACTGAGGTGTTCTTGGAGGCGACAACTGTGAAACAATTCCACATTCCTTGAGGTAATCGAGAAACTCGATACTAAGATACTCACCGCCTCTGTCGGATCTAAGCATCTTTATCTTTCTGCCCAATTGATTTTCTGCTTCGTTCTTGATCTCTTTGAACTTTTCAAAGGTATCTAACTTATTCTTGATTAAGTAGATATACCCATATCTACTAAAATCGTCAGTAAAGGTCACATAGAACCGCGTGCCATCTTTTGTGGTTGTTCTGAAGGGACCACACATATCTATGCGTATGATATCCAACAGACCTTCACCTCTTTCAAAGGAACCTTTGAATGGTGATTTTGTCATCTTGCCAAGCAAGCAAGACTCGCATACATCATCCGACCCGAGGTCGAATGATTCCAACACTCCATCCTTTTGGAGTTGGGCGATGCGTTTCTTGTTGATATGACCAAGGCAACAGTGCCACAGACACGCCTTTTCTATACCGCTCGAAGCATCAATAGCTAAAACATTTTTACCATAATTATCAACACACATAATAGATTCCTACACTCCATCACAAGGCATAGCATTAAATAAAAAACCATTATCTTTGAAAACAGAAATTGAACCATTCAATTTATTAAATTCATAATAAAAGCCCTGTTTGAACAATGCATGAAAAGAAATTATGTCCTTTGCCATATCAGGCGCATAGCAACAATTATGTAAATCTAATCTAACTCCACTACTAAGCATTAGTCTATAGACACCGATCTTGGTAACAGGTGACGTTCGGCTATTTTCCATGACCAGGTTCAATCTACCATGCTCCAGCTCTCTACTTTCCTCTAGGCCCTGCAAATCAAAACAGATATGAAAACCACATCCTGTATCAAGGACCTAAGAACGGGAAAAAGATGAGTTATTAGATATAGAGTATGTACCTGCTTGTGACGGTTTCACTTTACCATCCTTGATATCATGCAGATACGTTGGGCAGCTCCTCTTCCAATGACCCTTTTTCTTGCAGTAAAAGCAGTCGGCATCTTTGGGGTTCTGAACATGCGGAATGCCGGAAGACTTGCTTTCGGGGCACTGCTAGATGACCCGACATGAGTCTTTTCCCTCCGGTTCTACTTAGGAGGGCCCTTCCGTTTCTTTCCTTTCCAGAGCCAATAGCCAAGACAGGCGGCTTGATAGGGAGCAAACCTTTTCCCTTCATCCCGTCTTCAGTCGTACGAAGCATGCGGTGTAACTCAGCTAGGGTTGCCTGGTTGTTGTTCAAATGATACGCCAGTGTGAACTGGTCATAAGAACTGGGCAAGGAGTTTAGCACTATGTCAACAGCTAAATCCTCATGAACGGGCATTTCCAGCTTCCTAAGCCTCTCCACATAACCATGCATCCTTTGTACATGAGTGCAGATGGACTCTCCCTCTTTAGGCTTGCCGTTAGTGAAGGCTTTTACAACCTCACGCCTTTCGATGCGCTCTTGCTTGCAGAACTTTTCGCGAGCTCTTTGTGCATCTCGTAAGGCCAATAGTCCTCATAGATATGCTGCAGTTCAGGGTTCATAGTAACGATCATGATGTAGGCCACTTTGGTCGCATCATCGGAGTGTTTGGTGTATGAGGCGACTTCCTCGGGAGTAGCAGTATCTGGGTCAACCTCAACCAGCTCGGTTTCCAGAACATACTCTTTGTGTTCAAACCGTAGAGCTATTTTGATGTTGCGGATCCAGTCATTGTAGTTAGTGCCGTCCAACGTCACTTTTGAGCACAACGACAGAATCGAGGTGACATTACCGGGATTCGAGTGGGGAACGGATTGGTCAGAAGACATCTGAACAAGAAGAAGGTAATTTTAATTAGACATTTGTAAAATAATCCTTATATTCACCCAAGAATAAAAATAAGGCAAGGATCCTACAATAACAATCTACAATATCGAAAAGGGATGTCGTAATCTTTATTGTAAATTTTATAAGGTAGGCGAATGACGATTCAGCCAATTCCACCGCGGAAAATAATCTTATTATAATGGAATTCCTAGTTTCATTGAGATTTACCGAACTGTTCGATAGCATATTTTAATCTCGGGAATGCCCTGCTGTTTGTGACTAGGATACAGAGGATCACAAACCGGGTGTGAATAACCATGCAAATTGCTCGGTACTCTTGAAGTCAATTGTCATCTCTAATTAACGTGCCGGTTAACCACAGACGCTCCGTAAATAATGACAAAATCAAGAAACCCATTGCGACTCTTTGCGGACCCCAGTTGGCATGCCGGTAAACCACACACGCTCCACCAACGTTTCACAAAGTGCAATGTGCAATTTCATAGATTAGCAGCAATTCACATTTTTGAACCTAAAGTAACTAGATTGGGTTTTGTTTAAAGTTCTAGTACTTTCAATTATAGCATTATACTTTTAAGAGGCTTAGCGATTCTATCAAACCCATTCGGCTAACGACACTTGACTGACCAAGAGAACGGTGGGTAAGAGTAGATACCCATTAGACTGCCATTTTATAGGCAGTCGCCTTATACCCTCTTTAGAGGACAGTTTTGTGAATGAGGCCTTCTAACGGTAAGACTAACCAATTTGCTTATATATAAATATTAACTTTTAATCATAAATATATAAGATATATTTTAATCTTATTAAAATATTTTAGAATTAATTATCTTGTAATTTTCGCAAATTTTAATCTATTTTTCGAAAATTTTAAATTAATTCTTTAAATCGATTTAATTGATCTTTTAATTAACAATTAATTAAACTAATTAAATCTAAGATAGATTTTATGAAATTAATCAAATTAATTTTTCTATCTTGGTCCCTAAGTGATCAAAAATTTCAAGCCAAGCAAAAGGAGTTCAAGTTATTTAATTAATCCAATTACCAAAAATAACAACATACTTTTAAGGCAAGCAAATCAAGCAATCAAGGTGGGACCATGGGGCTTGGCAGCTAGGGTTAGGAAACCCTAGCCAAACCGTCGACCTTCATGCCTCTCAAGGAGGAGTTTTCGCAAAACACCTCAAGGCAAGAATCAAGCATGCAGTTTATATCAATTCATAAGAAAACAAGCCTATGCTCTGATACCACTGAAGGGTTTCTATGCAATCAATGAACGAATAATTCCTATGGTTCACATGCAACCCTAAGATGATCTATGTTTTCTTCTATGAAGATAATAAACTAAAACCTAAAGGATACAATTAATTTCTAAATATCAAATTGAGAAAACTAACCTTTTGATCTTATGATCCTTGAAGCTAGCAGCAAAACAATCCTGCCTCAAATGCATGTCACACCCAAGCAATGGAGAAATCAGTCTAGCAGAGTAACAGAGATAGAGATGGCGTGAAGAATGAGGTGCCCAGGGGGTTCCTTTTATAGCCTCCAAGGGTTACACCTGAAACCCTATGGAGCCTCCAAATGGACAAGCCTTTTGACCACTTGGACCAGGCTTCCCAAAACCCTAATTAGGGTTTCACCAAACCCTGGAGGAGCCTACAGGGTGGCGCCATTTTGGTCCCTAGTTTTTACCTGGCCAGTTATTCAACTATTGAATAAATGCAAACCAGTCCCTGCACCTTTTATTAATTTATTTAATCACTAAATTAAATCCAATTAATTCTAGATTAAATCTCAATTAATTAATATGGTTTCTATCTAATATATTAACACTTAAATATATTAATAAACCATATATTTATTTTCTATTGATTTAATAATAATTAATAAATCAATCATTCTCTCTACTGAACTATACATCTATCCTCCAGCTATAAGGGCAACCCAAATGGACTTAGCTTCTATTAATAAGATAAATACAATTATAAGTCATGGCTTAGACACCTAATCCAACAGAAATGGCGTATGGAAGATATGTGTGAGTTCGGGAGCAAATTCAGGGATGCTGGATTGAGATTAACCGGACCACTTTCCTTATTAATCTGAAACCAATCACCACTAGGGAGTTTGAAGTAATTATAGGCACGGATTGGTTAGCCATGAATCATGCTAAAGTTGATTGCGAGAATAAAAAATTGAAGTAGAAACGCCTGATGGATCATGATTTCTTATTCAAGGCGAGCAGAGTCGAGTTAGGGTATCAGTGATTTGTTTAACAAAAGCACGTAATAGTATCAACAAAGGTGGTGTGTTGTATATGGCATTTTTTGTGCAAGTTAAATCAAAACAACGAAGTATTGAAGAGATGAAGGTGATAAGCAAATACACATATGTCTTTCTAAGCGAACTTTCAGGGTTACCACTAGACCGACAGATCGAGTTTGTTATCGACTTAGTACCTGGGGAAGTTCCTATTGCCCGTACTCCTTATCGGTTGGCATCATCAGAAATGGAAGAGGTAAGAAAGTAGTTGCAAGAGCAAGTAGATCGAGGATTTATTAGACCCAGTGCGTCTCCGTGGAGTGCGCCTATTGTGTTTATTAAAAAGAAGGATGTGTTAATGCGAATGTGTATTGGCTACAGCGAATTAAATAAAATCACAATCAAGAACCGTACTAGTTGCCCTAGATTGAGGATTTATTTGATCAGCTATGTGACAACTAAAACTTTCTTGACTTTCATGAACTTTGTTTTCGCTAAATCTAATATTTTATATGTGCATAAATGTATCATAATAGCTTTATTGTATTAAGAAAGTAACTCTAGTCAAATAATAGTGACATATGAACTCAAGTAGAAATTAAATCACATAAAGGACCTAAAGTGAAAATTTTATTTAGCAATCTTTAGAAATTAATATCTCAAATTCTAAAAGGAATTAGGAAAAGGTCATCAAGGTGACTTTGGTAGTATTTGAGATGACAAGAATCTAGGAAAAAGAATCGGGCCATTTGGAGTTGTAACGAAGGAGTTATGAAGTTTTTAAAATGGCTCAAAAGTGATAAAAATGACCAAGAAGTCATTTTCAAGGGTTAATAACAGACAATCTATACACATTCAGACTTGAGTCAGAAGGAGAAGGTTGTATAGCTCATTCCCACCTTTCTAAAGATATAAAGTTTACGAAGTTTGGATTTCGTATGAAGAAGTTATGCCCTTGTAAAGTTGAAGAAAAATAAAGAGAAAATGCTGGAAATTTCTCAAGTCTGGAATTAAGGGCATTTTTGTTATTTCTCATTTAAATCAGCCAATGGGTTAAGAATGTCTGTGGGTCTCGTCTTTTCCCTTTGGTCATGCATACGAAATCAGAAAGAGAGGGAGATGGGAGCTTGAGAAGGAAGAACTCGACACACACACTAGTGTGTGTAAAAATCAAAATCGAGAGGGAGAAAGAGCAAGCCAAGCAGTGATTTCCGAGCAGGTGAGCGGCGTGAAGCGGGACTGCACAACAGCAGTGGTCGACCGCAGCACCTAGAGGCGAAGCATCGGCGCTGCCGGTGATTTTTCGGCGAGACACGACAGAAGGACGCCGGCGGTGGCAAGGGGGAGGCTGAGGAATGCTATAAACTCGATTTCCTGCTCAAGTCTTCTACAAATTTCAGATTTTTGGGGTTTTTGGACAGAAATTAGAAGAGGTATAAATCTGATTTCAAAACCTAGATGTTTATTTCGAGAAATTTATTTATGCATGTCGATAATAAGCAAGGGTTTTGATTTCTTTTGTTGGTATGAGCTCAAAAATACTCATGATACTCAAGTATTGATATTTGGTTAGATATTTTTGAATACATGTTGCAAAAAGGAATAAAAGGTGAAAGATTTCCATGGAATGACACTTGTGTTTGGGTTTTTGTGTTAATAATCTCCTGTTTTGAAGATGAAAGTTTGTTGCTAGCTAGATACATCAAAAACCTTAAGGAATATTGGTGCTAGGCATCGGAATTGGAAAACATTGGAATGGAATTAACTCATGTTGGAATTGTAACCTTTTAAAGATCAGAAATGTGTGAAGAACACACCATGTTCAAGCTAAAAATTTAATTATACATATATTGAGGTCGATAAGTTTGAATAGTTGGAACAAATGATTCATAAAACTCATGCCTTGTGGACTTAAGAACACAAGTATGCTACAAGTATAAAAGATTTAATAAAAACTAATTGTTTTGATGTTTAATTTATAAACTTGGAGTTTTTGGGTGAAATGAGGAACCAAGTTGTTGGTTTGACGAAATTGGTCAAACTTGGCCATATAAAGGGAATTCTTGCTAAAAGGTTAATATCATAAAGTGATAAATTATAACACGTAAAAAGAACGTTACTTTGTTAACGGACTAAAATTCGAATATTCTTAGAATAACGTTAGTTGAACTAGTTTGAAGAGAGTTATATGAATTAGACTTGTTTAACATACGTAGTATGTTAGTATTTGATTATTATACTAATCTTCTATATTATCAATATAGAAGTTAAGGAGTGCGCGGAAGCAAGTAGAGGCAAAGGCTAAGCGGACCGAGGTTAGTACATGTGGCATTTTCCCTCTTGGGGTATATGGCAAAAATGTTTTTATGGTTTATGTGAATTTCGATTATGAAATCATATGCAACTTTATTTTACTTATGACCTGTTTATAAAAGTCTTGTACAATGATTTGAAAGCCAGTTTTGGCATTAAGCCCAAGTGATTTGAAAAGTATATTTTGGCACAAAGTTATAACGGTTTGAAAGCAAGTTTTGGCATTAAGCCCGATATGAGTTGAAAATACAATTTGGCTTTAAGCCTAATATGTTTTGAAAAGTGTGATTTGACATCAAACCGAATCCGAATTGAAAAGTTTGTTTTGGCACTAGCCTTAATGTGATTTCAGCAAGTAATTTGATGTCAAATCATATTATGTTTTCCTTTTTATGACTGGTATTTGAGATATGAATGAATGCAGCAATGCAAGTTAGTATGTTACCTACTTTTGCTCGGGCCATGATATTCCCATAAGGGAATATAGAGGAGTCTACTAGGGTGGTACATTCCCCTTCGCGAAGTAGATGTCCCAAAACACACGATACTAGGATGGACTGATTGTGTTCTTTCCATCTTAGTATAGACTTGGGAAAATCATTAAGTGTGGTTATCCTAAGTATAAAAATAAAGCATGTGGAGATACCAGTCAAAGCATGTGATATGATGCTGAGATGGTTTGATTACGTTGTTACCATTTCAGTATAGACTTGGGGTATCACCAAAGGTGATTAAGGCCCTAAGTATAAAAATCCAAACACGAATGAATACCAGTCAAGTTTGAGTAAAGAAAGTTTTATGATGACAGCTTATTATCAAAGGCTTTGAAAACGATATATGATATGCTTTTAAATGTTTTCAACAAGAGATATGATATGATTTGGTTACAAAGGTTTTGGAAAAATATATATTATGTTTTAAATGTTTTGAGTCTAAAACCCATGTAGCTCACGAGACATTTTTGTCTTACGTATTTTATGTTTCATGCCATGTGTCCCAGGTCCAGGTTCGCAAGAGTAGGGTGATGAAATGATATGCTAGATATGTTTTGGAAGACTAGATGGAGTGGAGCTAAGCATAGCTCTTATCTTTTGATTTTATGGTTTAATCATTCTCTGCTTGCTATGGTTTGTTTTGATATAAATTCGTAACGCCCATGGTTGTAAACTTGTAAACCTAACTTTTTAGTTGGACCATATTTTTGATATTCATGTCTTATAGACATGAAGTTTGATTACTATGCTTAAGCAATAGCGCTATTGTGCTTTTAGTATTATTGTGCAGCGATAGCGCTATCATTTTTATGAGTTTACCTTTTTGCGCTTTAGCACTAATGCGCTTTTGGCAAAATGTGCTTTTGGCGAAATGCGCTTTTGGCGTAATTGCTACTTTTCTTAAAAAAAAGCGACAAATTTTGGGGCGTTACAAGCTATGGGGAGATTCATATCTTCCAAAATCGATTTGAGATCGGGATACCACAATTGAAGATACGTGAGTCAGATGTACATAAAACTGCTTTTCGTACTTGATATGGGCATATGTATTTTTGGTGAAGCCATTTGGCTTACAAATGCCTTGCAGCCTTTATAGATTTGATAAATCGTGTATACCACCCATTCCTTGATAAATCAATCATCGTGTTTATCAATGACATATTGGTGTATTCTCGGAGCCCTAAAGATCTTGAGGTTTGTCTATGACAGGTGTTAGAGACTCTACGGCGAGAAAATCTATATGCTAAATTTTCTAAATGTGAATTTTGGTTATGTGAAATCCAATTTATTGGGCACGTAATCAACGAACAGGATGTTCAGGTTGATCCTTCGAAGATAAAAGCGGTGATGAATTGGGAGACTCAACGAAATCCCTTTGAGATATGTCATAGGCTTGTTGGATACTACCCACGGTTTATAAAGGAATTTCCCTCAATAACTGCACCGTTAACTAAGTTGACTAAAAAGAATGAGAAGTTTATTTAGATTGAGGCACAGCAGACTTCCTTCCGGCAGTTGAAGAAGGCCTTGTGTGAGGCCCCGATTCTAGCCTTACCATAAGGTGGAGAAGACTTTGTAGTTTAATATGATGCCTCTAAAGTGGGCCTCATTTGTGTGTTGATGCCAAGGGGCCGAGTCATTATTGCATATACGTCCATATAACTAAAAGATGCAGAAAAGAAGTACCTGGTGCAAGATCATGAATTAGCTGCTGTGATTTTAGCGTTGAAGGTCTGGAGACATTACTTGTATGGAATGAAGTTCTAGATATATACATACCATAAAAGTTTGAAGTATTTGTTCGATTCGAAAGAACTTAACGTTAGGCTACAAAGATGGATAAATTTGCTGAAAGATTATGATTGTGAAGTTTTATATCATCCAGGGAAGGCGAATGTTGTTGCAGACGTGTTGAGTTGGTATGAGCATCACAAATTGAAGCAAGTAAGGAAGAAAACGTGAAAAATGAACGAATAATCGGGTACCTAGATCGACTTGTTAAGAATTCACAATAATTGAAGACTTTCATGGGGCGTGTTCGGGTCCCTAATAATGGTGAAGCACGAGAGCTGATATTAGCATATGTGCATTGCTCACGGTATGTTGTTCACCCAGGAAGTACGAAGATGTATCACACTTTGAAACTAATGTACTGGTGGCCGGGGATGAAGCAGGATGTGTGACAATATGTGGAAAGGTGCCTAACATGTTTGCAACTAAAGTCTAGCAACCAAAAAGCTTATGGAGAAATTCAGCCACTACCTGTTGCAATGAAGAAATGGAACGAAGTTACCATGGATTTTGTGACTAAGTTAACTTGAACTTCACGGGGGCTTGGCTCTATTTGGGTGATAGTTGATCGGGACAAAGTATGCGCAGTTTATATCCATACATGAGACTTATACCGTTGAAAGAGTAGCAGATATTTACATCCGGGAGATGGTGAAACGACATGGAGTGCCGGTCTCTATTGTTTCTGATAGGGATAACGGATTTACATCTTGGGTTTGGCAAAGTTTTCAACGGAAAATGGGTTCAAGGGTGATAATGAGCACCACTTACCACCCGCAGACTGACGAACATAGCAAAATAACAATTCAGACGTTGGAAGATATGCTTCGTGCTTGTATTATTGACATCGGTGGTAGTTGGAAGGATCATTTGCCATTAGTGGAGTTTGCTTATAATAACAACTATCACTCCAGTATATAGATGGCACCTTATGAGGCGTTGTACGGGGCACCCTGTCGAACCCCTACGTGTTGAATAAAAGTAGGTAAAAAACCTCTGGCAGAACCCGAAATTATGGCAGAAACCAAAGAAAAGATAAAGAAGACTTGGGAGCATATGTTAGTAGCTCAAAATTGTCAAAAGCAATACACAAAAAACGAATAAAGCCGATAGAATTCAATATGATTTGCAAAGAGAGGGAAATGAAGCCCTTGGTTTATCAGACCCTTTTGAAGGGTTGGATTGGTTGCTTATCGCCTTGACTTGCCGAATGAGTTGCGTGGGATTCAAGATGTGTTTCATGTCTCACATTTACGGATTACCTTATTTGATGAATCCCAAAAAGTGATGTTGGAAGATACTGAAGTAGATGATAAGTTGAGATATGTAGAACAACCCGAAAAGATTATTAGACCACATGGAGACTAAGTTGAGAAACAAGAAGATTAGGCTTGTAAAAGTCCAATGGCGACACCACAATCCGACATAACTTGCGAGCCTGAAGGTGAGATGAATCTAAAGGGATTTGATCATAATAACAAAACTATTTTCAAAACGGAAGACTAAATAAGATCAAATCATAGAGTTCATATAAAACTCAAAACAAGAATCATCTTGTTCATAATCAAGGATCATACAGTTCATAACAATTGCATCAACTAACAAAATGAATTATGAATTCATACATTTGTTTGGATGTAAGGATCCAAACCATAATCCATCTAATGATTCACACCCAAGAACACCAGAAAACCAGACTAACAGAACTTCTTCTAGGCTAAAAGCAAGATCCAAAACCCCTTGGAAAGGGTTATGGAAATCGACAAAGGGGAGAGGAATGAGATAAATGAAGGGTGTCGACACCTTTGGAGGTGTGTGGGATGCTTAGGGTTTGACCCCTAAGACTCTATTTATACTAGAGGGCTCCTAGGGTTTCAAACTTAGAGAGTCTCCTTACAAACTGTCCGTGGACTGTCTTTAATTAATTAAACTCTTAATTAATTGCAATCCAACACTTGTAATTAATTTCATCAAATTAATTCCCAATTAATTTATTAATTAATCACCAATTAGTTTCCAATCAGTTTATTTCAACATAAATTAATAAACTAATTATTCTCATTTAATTCCTGTCACTGTTTGTTTTTACTTGGTCGTGAGGGCAACCCAAAAAGACCCTTGTATTATTAGAAATATCACCAACAGTTAATGACATTGAACATTATTTCCAACAGTCTTCCACTTGGACAAGTCATCAACTTTTGTTTGGTCTGATACTTTCAGATAATCAGTAGAGAGTATGTCATCAAATGCAACTGCCGAACTCTGATCAAAGTCATGAGATGACCCTTAGATAAGTGATCAATTATTCCTCCGTTCTACAAGATATCATTATGAACCTAAGACATGGATAATGTCAATCTTGGAGGTTCAAAATTCTGTTTCCCGATGTTGATTTATGATGACCATATCAAACTAGTTAATTGAACACATTATTGACCTTGTTAATTTTAGTTATGGATGCACCATGCAACCTCTTGTACTAAGAGTCACGGAAGGAAACATCATCAATATAAGTTCATATAAGATGATACAATAGTAAGAAGAATACTCTTTAATGTATATATTTTGTTAGGTTTGGCATAACAGACATTGGAAATAATGTAAGAGGAGACTTGATGAGTTACAAAATGAATGTGAATAACAGATGAAACAAAAATAATGTATTAGAAAATGCAAAAACCCGGAAAAAACAGCTGAAGAAGTGGCTTTCAGAGTCCAGATTTGTAAGGAATGCCTGTTGCTTTAATCCAGTTGTCTCCCTGGATAAATGGTTTGACAGTGAATTTACTTGCTTGCTTGCTCGTTATGAATTTTAGTCCTTTCCAGGTCACTCTATTCTTTGTCCCGGCACCAGTACCATAATTAGCAAACTCTGCATAGAATATTGTGTTTGGTGCAGTTGTTCCCACCCATGGCAACCATCCCTTTGGATCAATGAAGCTTCCCATCATGTTGTTAACATAAACTGTCGTTGAATAGTTCTTCCATGGACGGCCAAGAAATGTATGAACATCACTAAGATTCCCGTATGGCCAAATGGTGCAGTTTTGAATAGAAATACCGGTGTTCTGATTAGGATCAAACTTGCCTTGTGCTGTGATCGTGTTTTGTTGGCCGGTCATTGGTCTCCTGGGAAGTATGTTACAGTTTTGAAGAACAACAGCCGAGTTGCCAAAAATGAAGTCTACTGTGCCATAGATGTTGCATTCCCTATAGAACTGACGGTTGGAATGTGCATATAGAGAGTCTTGGAATGCATCAATGCGACACCGGTAGAAAGCCGATTGGTCTGCTGTCGACATTAATGCTACAGCTTGATGCTTGATTGCACCAGCAGTGTTGCGGAACCCCATATCGCGGGCTATAAACCCCTTGCCAAACACAGCTGCAACAGTAAAAGACCGTCAGAAAAGAACTTGTAAACATTAAACCAGTCTATATAATATATTGGTGTTAAATATTATATACCGACCAAAAGTTGCTGACTGAAATGTTGGAGTGCCATCCACGACATTTAATCGTCCTGATACAATTGTAGAATCCATACCATCTCCGATCATCATGACATTCCATTTGGGTTTTTCCACCCTGACATTCTCAAAATATATTCCCTTCTTGACATATATCACAAATCTTTTCTTGCTCTTATCAGGAACTGCCTTGAGAGCATCAGAAATTTTCTTGTACTTACCTGTGCCATCCTGAGCCACCACCACATCAGCCTTGATTCCAGCCGGTAAATTTGTCTTCTCTATGAGCTTTCTGTCTTTTGCAGACAACCATTCTGGCATTTCATCGCTTGCTGCTGCTATGTTCATCAATCTTCTTCGTTGGTTGAAAGAGTTTGCGACAATGGAAAACCCCTTTGTGATCGCAAGGCTGTTGCTGTTTAGTTCCGTGGATTTTTGAAGGTAGCCTGAACCATTTTCTTGAATACTGTCTATGCATGTTTGCTGATATGTTCCAGCAGCACTTAGCCACGTCATTACATCATCTAACAGAGATCCTATTGATTTCAAATCAAGATCAGTCGATAGTGTATCGTTCAGATGATCAATGGCAAGATCCAGTAGTTCGCTACAGTTTCTGAGCTCCGGAAGTGTGGATGCTTTGGATAGCTCGTCTATGGCGACTAGAACAGAGAGTTTTAGTAACTGATCAAGCTGGATATTGGTGGAATTCACATATGGAGCTAGAGAGCTATAACAGGTATCAGGGTACAATGTAGTGTCACAAACGGCTTTCATGGAAACGATGGCTGATGGAGATTGTGAATCACCACCCTTTTGGCTGTGGTGTTTGCTCTGTGTAGTTCCAACGACCGCTGAAACTACGACAATGACAAGAATGAGAGATGATATGGCGATAATTGTCATCCTTTTTCGTGTTTTCCTGCGAGCATCGAGCCGCATTTGATCGGCTTGGTCAATTTTCCCATAGGATTTGAAAGAATTCATAGCGTTTGACTTGAATTGTTTCTTTTATGTAAACTGTTTCTGTTGTCTGTCCAACACTTGACAATGTGGGCTATTTATAAAGCAACAATCATGACAAAAAACCTTAGCTACGTGCACAGCACCTTGGCATATATGGTGTCAATCAACACCGCCTAAGTGCTTCTCATGAACATGGATGCGATTTACAAACATTAAAAATGCTTAAAAGAATACAACAGCTGACTTTTCAAATGCGCATACGACATCAACTTGTTTCTATTATATAATATCATTTTTCCAAGAATGTATATATACCACCCTATTATATAGTATCTCTACTCTTGTTTTCTATATATGTATGTATATATATTGCCGTCATTAAAAAATAAATCAAACCTTGCCTTTCACTTCTTCGTAAATTTGTCTAATTATTTATTAATAATCAACACAACAGGTTTACGAAAATATATTTATAATTAATAAGATGTTTTTGGTATCTTAAAAGATTTTAATATGGGCTAATTCAAAATAGGGTAAATTGCAAAAAAAAAATATTATGTTTGCATAAAATTTTTATTTTGACACTGTATTCTTATTTATTTAATTTTCTTTTACGATTAAGTCACTAAGTTTTTTAAATTGTTATAATTTTGATCATTTGACCGTTCATCCCGGTTGTCAACTAACGTTGTATGGTGATGTGTCAGTATTTGATGACGACGGGGTACTGGCGTTGCATGATGATATTTTCTATTTTAGCAAAAAGTTTCATTTATTATTATGTATTTGACTATTAACATAAATAATGATCCAATTAACAAATTCATCCATATATAAACCATAATTACCACTTCTACTAAATATATAATTTACTCTTTTAATATAATTATCAGTATATATTATATATAATCATCGTATATCATCTTACTTTCAAATCAATTTTTAAAAACATGTTTTGAATTTCTTTCTATAATTACCAGTATATAGTATATACAATCACCATGTATCAATCTTACTTTCAAAATATTATATTTGTATCCTGAAAAAATTAAATAAAATATTGTATCCCTTATAATTGTTGTTTTATATCTTACTTTTTAAAGAAATTATGGTCAAGTCAGCGTCAAGTCAACACCACATCATTAAAGACTGACACGTCACCATGTCACATCTGTTAGCAACTGGGTTGACCGGTCAAATGGTCAAAAATGCAATAAATTAAAAAACTTGATGACTTAATTGCCAAAAAAATAAAGACATTGTCAAAATCGAAATTTTATGTAATCTTGGTGACCTTTTTGCAATTTACCCTTCAAAATGATACCCAAATAGGAGGTACAAAATCACTAAATGATTCACCTTTTGCACATTTATAACAAAATTACTAGTTATTCCACATAAGGTTGAACGGTATCGAGTGAGGGATGCCATCGGCATCCGACATGGCAAGACATGCCGCTATCAGCGGCAGAAGCAACCCCTTAATAGCCATATCGGTCCACCAACATTGTTGAGAGGCATAGATATACAATTGAGGTTTGTGAGGGATGCTTCTCTCAAGCTCTCTTCTCCTCATCAACACAATCCCCCATTTCCTAAACCATTTTCTTTCCCTTCTCTCTCTCTTCTCTCACTCTCACTCTTCTCTTTTCTTAGGTGTATAGAGTGTCGATAGCATCGACACCGTGCAACCTAATTATTTTTGAAATTACATCAAATTGCAAAACATGCTTTTTACAAGATAAATTTGTTAAACAACTTTCGAAATACATTTAATTCCATGAAATTATGTTTCTGGTCACACCAATGAATCCTGACTAAATTTTCTTATAGTAAGTGTAGCTTTTTGGTTGCATAACAGGTAGTTTCATGGAATTAAAAATGTTATTACCGATAGATTTTTAATACCTAGATACATCAAACATGGCAGCGGGAACACAAAAAAATTATCTAAGGCCAGTAAAAATTACAAAAACCTACAAAGATGCTACTTAATGATGATTACAACTACAAGAAGGATTAGAATTACCAACCTTTAGCAAAACCAATTTGCTTGAAGAACCCTTGTGAAGATCAAATCCCAAGCTAAGGAAGGTAGTACCCAAAAGAGAATAATTTTAATGGTTCACACCCAATAAGTCCAAATTATCAGGTTAATTAAGAGAGTTCGCTATAAAACCCTAGAGAGGGATTATAGATTCTATTGAGAGAGAAGTTATAGGTCTAAGGGGCTCTGTAATTGAGGGCATAGAATATGGTGTCAGGGGAGTTCTGTTTATACTTGAAGGAGCGATAGAAAAACCCTTGTAATTGGGGGTATAGAATATGGTGTTAGGGGAGTTCTATTTATTCTGTAGTAATTACTGAAACAATCTAAACTTACCAAGAATGAAAAACCCTTGTTTTCTCCACCTTGTGGAGGAAATTTCTGGAAGGTTCCTTCCAAAATTTCGCCCCCCCCCCCCCCCCTTTTCCTGGGTTCTAGAATGTTTCTTGCTCAACTATTGAACAATTAGATTTCAGCTCCTGCACGTTTATTAATTGCCAATTAATTCTAAATTAAAACGAATTAATTACAGATCAATTATAATTAATTATAAATGAATTATAATTACTTCTAAACTAGTTTCTAATTAATTTATCATCACATAACAAATTAATAAACTAAATATATCTCTTTCTATCCTTTAATTAACACTGATATAATTTGGACTATTGAGGGCAAACCAAAATGAACCCGACTATTAATGGAAAGTCCTTACCAATTAGTTATGACCTTGGACACTATTCCAACAGTCTCCCACTTCGACAAGTCATCAACTATAATTGGTCACAAGTCTCCTACTTAATTCGTAGAGCGTGATTCCTTAGCAATTATCAAACTCTGAATCTTATTCTTGGAGTTAGCCTTTAGATAAGTGATCAAATATTCCTTTATTTCAACAATATATCATATGAATATGAGACATGGATAAAAATCAATCTCAAGGTTCAATACTATGTTTCCCGATTTTCGATTTATGTTGACCTTATTAGACTACGGGATTAAACACATTAGTCTAGTCCAGGCTAGGCCCAGCACTATAATGTCCACTTCAAATCATCGAGGGGACCATAATATCGCTTTTCCTATTTAAGGCAAATGGAACAAATAAACTTTGACTACATAACTATAGTCAAATCTTCATGTCATACATGGATATACCTTTTATAAATCCCGGTTAAGGTTGCATTTAGGTAAACCATGCATAACAGAATCGTAAACTAAAACTTATGCATCTCCGCTTGAAGAATAGAAGATATTATCATCTTAGAATTTCTCGTGATTGTATCCATGAAGAAATATCTAAGTGCGTGTTTATCCAATACCTAAATCTCTATTTAAATACTCATGAGTGTCAGATGCATCTCCATGCTATGTCGAATCTCCATTGACATCAACCAACACTTCAAGAAAATCTTAAATCAATACTTACTTCCAAGAGTATGACCGACTGTGGACGTTTGATTAATTTAATACCCAGGAAGTGGATTCTAAACATGCAAAACGAAACGCAATAATAAATAATTGCAAACTGGTAGTTCACTAACTTATAAAGAAATCTCCATTAATTAATCACCATATTCAATTACAATTTATCATTATTATATATGTTTCAAATATCAACTAACTACTAAAACTATTATCATCTCTCATGCGTGTGCTCCTAGCACGCCTATCGCGCTTGATTTTATTCAACACTTTTGTGAAGTGATCAGCCGAATAATCCTCTGATAATACTTTATTCACCATGATATCTCTCACTTCGTTCCTAAACATAATGGCACTCCCTGAGTATACGTTCTGAATTCCATGGTCCTTAGGTTCCTCAGCCAAAGCGACAACACCCTCGGTATCACAGAAGTTTTCAAGGAGTTTACTGATGTTGAGCACAACGCCAATATTATCAACGAAATCCCTCAACCCTGAAGTCTCTCTTACAACATCACTAGCTATTATAACTACTAGAAAAATAGCTTTTAATGATTGACGAACAATGACATACAATTTTTTATGACTGACAAAATTGTCTGTCATAAAAATTGTGTCATCTTATGTAAAATTTTAAAGATTTATGACTGACATAAATTTCTGTCATAAATTAATGCCATCTCTTATCAAATTAAAAAACACGGGAACCTTTTTCGATATTTCTACGTCATCTTGAAAAAAGACCCGTTTGTTATTCCCCCGTCTTTTTCCAATTAGATTCAATGATACCGCCTTTTCCTCCCTCAACGATTTAGGGTTTTATTTACTTAAGAGCCTCCATCAACCTCAATGGCACAACCTTCATGGAATCAACAATTTTTTTAAGCTTAAATCGACATTAGAATTCAATTAATACAAGTCTTCTCATAGTTCAATCTTCACCACATTTATCGTGGTGCTCCCGTGTTCTTGGCTTACCAATTACAGACGAAGGGGGCCAGGGGAGGGGGATCGAGGAATTAGTGACGAAGGGCGATAGGGCAGAGCATACGAAGTAGCGGAAGCACACTAACGACGTTCTATGGTCCGAATTTGAATACGAGTAAGTTGGATTATCTCTACTGGAGATTGTTGCCGGTTAATGGGGTTAATTTGTTTATTTATGTGTGGGTTTGTCGTTAGTACAAGGGCAGGGATGGAGCAAATGCCATTAAAAGTGTTAGAGATCCTATCTTTTCAGGTTCGTTTTCTTTTTTCTTTCATGTACTGATATACTCTTTAGCATTCTTAGTTTATGCTTTTGGAGGATTTACCTACATTGTTGGGGTTGTGCAAAGACTTTGCCAAAATGCTTTTTCAGGAATGTAGAAAATGGAAAATATTAGGTATTATCTTAGGTACAAATGTCAAACATGTAATATTGAATTTATTACATCATGAAGTTATATACAGTTTTTAAAACTCAAACTATTTTGAAATGTTTAATATTTGACACACTTACAGATAGGTGGGTGGCTTAGTTGGTTTTGGAGAAGGATGTCATAACAATATCATGCATTTGAATATTTTTCTAGACATGGGTTAGAATGGTGTTGCCTACTTTAGTGGGTTCTACATCTAGAATCCAAATATGGTGGAGGGTAATTCATCTTGGCACTATGCTTTCCCTTCAGTTCCCCGAGTCTTTGTGTCGGTGGAGATGAACGTTGTTGACGGTATTCCGAGTCTGGTAGATGATTTGAGTCAAATGTGACTTTTTAATTAGGAAATAGAGAGTCGTAGTTTTCTACTATTGAGAATCTTTCACATAATATTGCAATTAGAAAAAGCTAAAGGAGATGCGTAAAATATTTTTATAGATTAATAATTGGGAAAGAAGTTATGTTGGTATTTATAAATTTTGGACGATATGAATATAACTATATATTTTCTTATTTAGTTTCTATTCTGGAAGTTACTAGACCATACTTTTTGCAATAAATGTTAGATATTGTGCCATTATAACCATGATTTACTCAGATCCTTTCCATCAAAACAAAATTTTGGCATAATCTTGAAGAACAAAAAGATGGAAAAACAACTATTCTCAATTTCAAAAAATAGGTTGTTAAGGTCGCCGTGTTTCATTATTTAGTTAATGACACATTCTTGTTGTTCATTTTCATGATTGTTTGTTATTCTCTTCTTTTATTAGGTATACATCTGATGTGTTTCAATAAGTGTATCATAAGACCATCCTAGAACAATTTTTGATTCTTGATATTTGCTTGCAGCTTTAGGATGCTAGAACTTAGAAAGAAAGACGGGAGCAATTAGTCAATATTACACATGCATTTTCATGAGCCTCGAGGTTAATAACAACATTTTGTTTAACTATTTCAAGTACTTTCTAAAATATTTAGTAAAACGCTTGCTATTATACAACATCATACTTTGAAAAACATACCAAATATAGCAATGAGTAACCTATTACCTTTTAAATTGGTTACCTCATTGCTACAATGAGTAGATTTTCAAAGTACATTGCCTAATAAGAAATAACTTAAAGTACGATGGTGTAATAAGAGAACTTGTATCTGAAAGAGAACATGTTATGGTCATTCACCAAGGACTTATTATGTTATACTTTTGTCCAGTGGGGCAATTGCAACTAAAAGAGAACTTGTATTTTTCTTGCTTCGTCTAGGTGTAGTAATGGATACGTGACCAACTGTGCGTAAATTCTCCAACCAAGAAAAAGACAGAAACGGAATGAAATTTGTTTTGGATAGATCTTTGAAGGCGTTTGCAAGACTTTTAAAGTGCGAGTTGAACAAGTGTTGTGTTTCTATACTGGTTACATGGAACTCTTAATATCAGGGTGATTTTTGCTAATACACTTTGAATCAGAGTTTCTTTGCTGCTTATAATGTGATGATATAGGTGCAAAGTAGGTGGTCAAGCCGCTATCTGAAGTGAATTCTTATATATGCTTTCTGCTCACTTGTTTATGACTGTTGAAGTGTTAGAAATGTAACTGCCTTGCTTCAAGATATGGTCTCACTTAGAGACTCGGGTGGAATTACCCCTGGTACTTATTTTGGGTGGAGTTGGACCGAAGTTTTTTTGTAGTATAAATGTAATACATTTATTTACTATTGAATTGAATATATGTACTTGAGATGTTGTATCTTTGAAATGGATTACCTTTTTTGTGTATGATATTTTATTTTGTATTACAAGACATAAAATATGTGATTTAATTTGGATATTAGTAAACTTATAAAAAATATATATTTTATAGAATTCAAATCAAAAAAAAATTTAAAATCTAAATTATTTACGACCTACAAATGGTTTGTCGTAAATGTCTGTCATAAATGTATGTCATAAATTTATGACAGACAAATGTCTATCATCTTTCATTTATCACTGGGCTTTCAATAACAGACATTTTTATATCATCTATACCCTTTAATGACCGACATTGACAGTCATTAAAGGCTTTTTTCTAGTAGTGTATACTCAGACTCACATGTCGAGTAAGCTATCGATTTCATCTTGAAACTTTTCCAATTTACAATCCTCTATATTCAATAAGAATACCCAACCGAATTGTGAACAACTATCATCTCTATATGTTTGGAAACTTGCATCAGTTTACCCACTCATTTTGAGTTCTTCTTTGCCACCAAGTACCAAGAACATCTCTTTCGTATTTCTCAAATACTTAAGAATATTCTTTACTGCTGTCCAATGACTTTTCTCCATAGTTGTCCTAATACCGACTTATGATGCTCAAAGAAAACATGACATTAGGACGAGTACATGACATGGCATACATGATAGATACTATACCCAAAGCATATGGGACTCGACTCATTTTGTCCATCGCATCACTAGTGGCGGGACACTGAGCTTGACTTAGCTTTATGCCATGGTGTAAGGGTAAATACCCTTTTTGGAGTCTTAGATATTGAACCTCTTCAATATCTTATCCAATTATGTACTTTGACTAAGTCCTTTTAGACATTTTGATATATCTTTATAGATCCTTATTCCAAGTATGTATGTTGCATCCCCAAGATCCTTCATAGCGAAACATTTCATAAGCCAGACTTTTACACCTTCCAGAGTTGGGATATTGTTTCCTATAAGAAGTATGTTGTCCACATTCAGTACTAGGAAGACTACAACACTCCCACTAGCTTTGACATATACGCAGGGCTCATCCTCACTTCCAGAAAATCCAAACTCTATGACCTTTTCTTGGTAGCAAAGATTCCAGCTACAAGATGCTTGTTTAAGTCTATAGATTGACTTTTCAAGCATGCACACCTTATTAGGATACTTGGCTTGTTTAAAACCTTCAGGTTATGTCATATACACATCCTCTGAAAGTTTTCCGTTGAGGAAAGTCGTTTTAACATGCATTTACCACACCTCATAATCATAAAGGGCGTCTATGTCAAGCATTATCCTAATTAACTTGATCTTAGCTACTGGAGAAAAGGTTTTATCATAATCAATCCATTGGGTTTGAGAATAACCTTTTGCAACCAACCTAGCTCTGAACGTGTGTGTATTCACATCCATGTCGGTGTTATTCTTGAATTTCCATTAACAACCCATCGTCTTTCAACCGGGTGTATGATCAACCAAATTCCAAACTTAGTTATCGTACATGGACTCAATATCGCCCATCCATTGCCTCTTTCCATTTGGCTGCCTTAGGGCCTACCGTTGCTTCCATGTAGTTAGTTGGCTCTTCCAAATTTACCAGTGTTTTATCACTAATAAACATGTCCCTTTCCGCAGTAATATGAAAACCATAAAACTCGGGATGCATACTAACTCTATTACATTTGTGAAGAGGTAATGAACTGTTAACTAGAACAACAGGCATTTCAGCCTCTAGTTGAGTGCTAGTGTCAACTACAGGTTCGTCATTAGCTGACTCTTGAATCTCTTCAAGATCAATTATGCTCCCACTATCCATTTTGGATGTAAGTTCTCTTTCTCGAAAGACATATCTTCGAGCTACAAATGCCATGTTTTTACTGGGTCTATAAAACAATTATCCAAAGGATTTTTATGGGTATCCAAAGGACTTTTATGTTGAGTGCTAGTGTCAACTACAGGTTAGTCATTAGCTGACACTTGAATCTCTTCAAGATCAATTATGCTCCCACTATCCACTTTCGATATAAGTTTTCTTTCTCGAAATACATATCTTCGAGCTACAAATGCCACGTTTTTACTGGGTCTATAAAACAAATATCCAAAGGACTTTTATGGGTAGCCAATGAAAAAGATACTACTCGGCTCTGGCTTCAAGTTTATCACTAATAAACATGTCCCCTTCCACAGTTATATGAAAACCATAAAACTCGGGATGCATACTAACTCTACTACATTTGCGAAGAGGTAATGAACTGTTAACTGGCACAATAGGCGTTTCAGCCTCTAGTTGAGTGCTAGTGTCAACTACAGGTTCGCCATTAGCTGACTCTTGAATCTCTTAAAGATCAATTATGCTCCCACTGTCCACTTTGTATATAAGTTCTCTTTCTCGAAAGACATATCTTCGAGGTACAAATGCCACGTTTTTACTGGGTCTATAAAACAAATATCCAAAGCACTTTTATGGGTAGCCAATGAAAAGATACTACTCGACTCTGGCTCCAATTTTATGTTGGATGAAAATCTCACAACTCAGACCTTGATATGTGCGAGTGAAGGACACTTTCCACTCCATATTTCATGAAGTGTTATAGAAACCGTCTTAGTTGATACAAGGTTTAAGATGTGGGTGGTCGTTTCAAGGAATTAACCCTTGAAATTTATTGGAAGTGTAGCTCAACTCATTATAGATCAACCCATGTCAAACAATGTTTAATTTCTCCTTTCATACACACAATTATGTTGTGGTGTTTTGGGAGGAGACAACTATGGAACTATTCCACAGTTCCTAAGATGATTGCAAAATTCAATACTCAGATATTTTAGCTCAGTTTATTTTCTACTTCGTTTTGAAACCCTTGAACACTTCAAGGTTTCTAACAAACATTTATTCAAATAAACATAGTTATATCTATTGAAATTATTAGCAAATGTAACGAAGTATAGTTTATCGTGTCTTGTGGCGGATTTGAACAATTCGTAAACATCTTTTCAGATGGGGTCCAACAAATCCTCGCCTCTTTCTCAGCTCCATGTGAATGGCGATTTCATCATCTTTCCAATTAATCAAGATTTGTATATATCATCTGACTCTAAGTCAAATGATTCCAAGATCCTATGCGATTGACGATGCAATTCTCGTTTATATGGCCAAGGCGACAATACAACAAACACAATTTATCCAATACACTTTTGGATGAATCAACATTTAAGATTATATTATTACTACTGCATACGCAAACAACCATTCATATATGTCATTGTATGGATAAAATTTTGAAACAAAACAACTAAGCTTATAAATCAAAATCATCATTTTATTATCAAAATCAAACATCCTTATACAACGTATAAAATGAGATAATGTTTCTTGCCATTTAGGGAGTAGCAAAAAATCTAATAATCTAACTAAACACCACTTTGTCAGCATGCTCGTAATTCCCGATCCTTGTAACAACAACAATGTGTCTGTATCTCATGATCAGGTCAAGGTCCTATGGTTTAGCTTCCTACTTTTCATTAGTCTCAGCATACCAGTGCAAATGTGAGTACCACACCTTGTATCAAGGATTAGGAATTAGAAGCTGATATACTATGGAGTTTAGATATACCTGAGGTGCCAAACCTTTTGGCTTCAATTGCTTTCTCAAATGTCCTGAGATCTTCCATTCTTCTTGCTTTTGGTTAAAGCATATCCCATCCTGAGGATTCCCAGTTTGAGGCATCTTAGAACCGGCTTACAGGTTTCCCTGGGTTGTTTCTTCTAGACACATCTTTCCATAGGAGCCAAACCAGGAGTAGTTGTGTAACGTCCCATTTTCTGCATTAGCAATTATAGTTAGCATCAATTATCTCAGTTGAGTATTTTCAAAATGAAAATGGAATAAATTTTATTGAGAAAGCGATTTCATGATTTAAGTTCTGATTATTACGAATAATAATAATAATAATAATAATAATAATAATAATAATAATAATAATAATAATAATAATAACAATAATAATAATAATAATAATAATAATAATAATAATAATAATAATAATAACAAGAACAACAAAATAACCATTCTAAATTAAAATAGATAATCAGAGGGGTGAAAAATGTCAACTTAGGAAACATTAAATGTAGGATTTTCGGAGTTTGGGTAAAATAAAAATAAGTTCTCAAACCTAAGTGACTAAAGTGGTAATTAAGCTAAAGAAGCATGAGATTTCCTTGGTGTTGGGCTGTTGTGTCGTGTAGGAATGGATTCATGGTCGACAGACTTCGATTTTCAGCTACGCCCCATGCTTTCATCGGTGTGCATCATAGATAGTTACCGAATATTATCTACGCAACCCTAGTCGATCACAAGGGAAGTCGTGAACCGCTTCCATCTCATTCCTTGTGTTGTACCGAGAAATATTCCAACCGAGAACATCACTTGCAAGGTAGTGAATGGAGGTCGCCTAGAAAAATTGGTGAACCGAGAACCTTGCAACGGGAGAGGAGCAAGATGTGCTTCTCTAGTTTAAGCCCATGCAATCCGAATTCCAATTTTCGTGAAGAACATGTGTCGTGAACTTCCCTCTAGCCGAGAATAATCTCTATAGCCGAGAACCTTGTGTTAAATCCGAGAAAGAAGAAGACGTTGTTGCAACAAGTCGAGAAATAAAGGGGAAGAAAGTGAGAGGTTTTGATCTTTGTGTTCCTTAGGGTTATGATCTTGAAGGTACGTAAAAGTCATGTTGAAACACCCTCGCCTAAGGCTTTTCATAAAACATCATTTTAACCCATTATTTATCATCATTATTCCAAAAATCATCCTTTAGTGAAAACTTCAATTTCTACATCTTCAAATAAGTCACTTTCTTTCAAAACCATTTTAAAATACATGGGGTTTAATGAGTAATAATTTATGTTTAAGTTGCGGAAAACATCGTTTGGTCCCATTTTAGATAAAACATTTTAGTTTATAAAATAGCGAGGTTGTAACAATTCAAATACCATTACACAGCTTAAATGAAACCACACAAACCGTGGCCTTCTAAACGTCCAGCTCTTCTAAAGTCATCTAAACTTCTCAACCTAAGTACACATCAAAATAAGTTAGGCAATTGAAATGGGTAGTGAAACCACACAAACCGTGGCTTACCCGAGGTTAACCCATTTCGAGTGGGTAGTGAACTACCACACTCGGGCCAAACCCCCAAAAATAGTTTTAACACACACTTCAAAAGTTGTTTAGCTCATCATATCAAAAGTTGCATAAAGCATTAGTACGTCATAAAGGTTTACTTAAAAATGGATAGTTATGGAATGCAATGCAATGCATGATGCAACTATCCCAACCCACGTCCATCTCATAGAAGTCCAACTCACCACAATGGCACCTACCTAAGTTTACAAGTGACAAGCACAAAGCATATCACTCGATCCCCATATAGGCAAAACTAGGACTAGTGGCCATCACACTAGCCACATGAGGGTTAGCAACTCCCTCATGCGGTTTCCTATTGTCGGAAACAATCCCAAGACATCATTGAGGGTGGCTATCCAGCCCAAAAGGCCCTCTACATGGGTATAACATCATAAAGGTGGCTATCTCAGCCAAACATCATTAAACGTCATTAAGGTCATCATAAGGTTCACTCGGTCAATCCCATCCTATATGTGATGCAATGCACAAATAGGATGCTCAAAACATCATCATAATCTTTATTTGAAAACATCTTTAGAAACTCATTTTCCTGCAATGCACAAGTAGTAATCATATAACACATTGCACATAATAACATGCATGAAAATTAATTGATACCACACACAAAAAGGTAGTGGGAAGGATGTGTACTCCCGGTAAACTCACCCAAGGTCAACTGACGAGTCAACACTAACTCCACACAAAGTTTGATGCATTCGGAGGCGCTCCTAGACATCATCTCGTCTTAGTTGAGTACTAGCTCAAGTCCTTAGTCTCACCTCCAAGTCATAGCAAAATACCTCCTTCCTACAAGACAAGATTGGAACGTATCATACTCGATTCATCTAAAAGTCGCACTATAATTACTTCTTTAGAACTAAGAAGGAACAATCATCCATCATCCAAAATGAAGTCCTTGACTCTTTAATATAAGGAAAATCTTAGTTAAAACATCTCCAAAGTTTGGCATTAAAAGAAGGACCCAAGGCCCAAACCATAAAGCTCAAAACCCAAAAAGTACCAAAAATCCAGACAGGAACTTATACGGGTCGTGTAAATGGTTACACGGGTCATGTAACCCTCTTTTTCACAGCACGGGTCGTGTTTTTAGTAACACGGGTCGTGTTACGACCTGCTGCAGCTCTGTTTTTGGTAATTTTCACCCCTTTTGACCCAATTCAAGTTCTAAAACCTCCCAACACTTACGGATATCAAAAGAACATTATTCCTACCCGAAATATACATCATTAGACCCAATTAAACTATCTAAAATTATTTCAAATGAATCAATTACATGCCATGATCACAACTTCACTCTATAAGCTTAAACCATGGAATACCCAATTCCATTCCTACAATTGGTGATTACAAATGGAGATTCCTTCTTCCATTCCATGGAATCATTAGGAAATGATCCTCACTCCACTTATACTTCCAATTTGATGTAACAAATTCATTCATCCATTAAACAAGAGATCCAATCATCATCTACATGAATAAAACCCATTTCAACACTCAATTCTCATTTTCTAGTGATTCAAGGTTTAATACTACAAATCAAATGTTGGAATCCTTAGGGAATCATTAGAAATGAATCCCCTCATCCAAACTACCAAATCCAACCATAAATTTATAGATTCTTCAACTATTCATCAAATCCCCAAAATTTAGGGTTCATAACACCCAAATAAATCAACTAATTGAATCTAGAGCATCCATGGATTAAATGTAGAGTCCAATCAACTTAGAAACATCAAATAAACATTGAAGAATCATATGAGAACCTCATCCTAATCATAAAACTCGTATTGGGTCAAATCCCCAAACTCAAACTCGAAATCTAGAGCTAGAAGGGTGGTTTTATACCTTAGATTACTTGGAATCATCAAGTGTATGCATAATCCTTCAAGGCCCAACACACATCTCCTTGGAAGCCATTAAAACCGCCTTCTTCTCCCTCTTTTACTCTCAAATACATGATATGGCTGAAATGGGGAAGAATCCCCATCAAAAACAAGTCATCTTTCAAGAATTTGCAACATTAGTCCCTGGACTCTTGAGTTTGATCCTTCTTCACCCAACACCCAACAAGTCAACTCTTCTAACACAAAGTTCCCATATTCATACAAATGCCCCAAATATAATTATTTCTTTCACTTGGATCATTGACTAAGTCAACACTAACCCTTAGTTTCCCAACTTGACATAAATGGTCCCTTACACTAAAATTCTTAACGATTTGGTCCTTAATATTAATTTAAGAAATTACTTAACTTACTCTAAGTTTCTAAATCAATTCCTTCATAATATTTTCTAATCTTTCTAAATCCTTGACTAGTCAAAGTTCACCGGTTAAGTTTGGCCAAATTGACAGTTTTAGTCCATATGACAAAATTTCTCATCCTTGGTTTAAAATATATTTAAAACTCCATGTCATCCTTTTAAACTTTATTGGCTCATTTATTCATAATATAAAAATATAACAAAATATTAAATTTATTCATTTATTTGTTTTCCATATTTACAAAATAAGATTTATTTTGTCAGTTAAAGCCCAAAACTCCTAGGCGCAAAACATGGATGTTACAATTATCCACCCCTTAAAAGGATTTCGTCACCGGAACAATAATAAGAAATAAAGTACTAATTTTTCCAAAATCTCAAAAGTTACTCATATTTTTAGTTTTAAAATATTATAACTTGAAGTACCTTAAATTCCAATTTTGTAAAACCCCATTACTTCCAAGAACTGTTTATCCAAAATTCATTTCATAAAAACGTTCCTGTTAAATATGAAATGTTAAATTTAACATCTTTCCAATTTCGAATCGTTGTCCTTACAAAAACTTAAACACTCCGCTTTGTGGTTAATGTTTGGAAAATGTCGTTCTTTGAAAATTTAATTGACTTCATGAAAAAGCATCTCTCAGATTTTGCATCCTTTATGTAAAACAATAAATTTCCAAATCTATTTTCAAATGTGGTTCCATCAAAATACTAATATAATTCCAAAGAAATCATCAATCCCGGGTATTCCTACCGATTCATGATGGCCCCTTTGTCATTTATTTCTATAAAGGTCTTGCATTTTGTAAGTTATACTCATTCAAAATTGTTTACAAATTTTTTCTCAAATTTTTAACAATACTTTTCAAAATATTGGCCACACATCATTCTTACATTCTTATTAGGGTAGGTTGTTTACTAATTCACTCACTTCAAGGTGATTCACAGTTTAATTCTATGGCCTCTAGTCTCATCATTAATCCATGTCTCTTCACTCTAACATGAATTAGTAAATCATTATTCCCATAAGGTTCTATTGGTCACTAAACGATTGCTAACTACCAAAGAACCTAATGATCTAATTCATTCTTTTGTCTTACATTAAGGTTTCTCTAGTTTAGACATTAAGGTGCAAACCACGCTACTTTTACATACACTTAGTCTTCTAGAGCTAAGGCAAGGTCACAAGCATGTTCATTAAAAAGACGATGGATGGGTCTCAAAAGAAGATAAGGTTAAGGAATAAAGGTTTAAAGGGTCACGACAAAGAATTTCTCCAACGGCTCCAAATCTTCACCTTTCCTTCACTTAACTACTGCTCTGCTCCTCATGCTCCTTGCTTGCCCTAGGTTGACATTACAATTTCATTAGTCTTCTAACACCCCTCCATCCCTTAATTGACTCCTCAAGGTCCACCACCTTGCAAATCTCACTACTCTTCGGGCTTCATCCAATATAAGTTGTCTATTTATTCGCCTTCTATCATCCTTAGAAGTTGCCATTCACACGAAGTTGCTCCTCATGTAGCCAAGTACTCATAATCCCTCAAGATTGCACTTCATCTCCACATAATAATCCTCATGTGTGAATCCCATTTGCCCAAAACATTCCTCATGCCAACCCAAATTCACTAACTCAATGTTTAGAACCTAATCACAAGCAATCATTTACCACTAAGTTCTAAAGGCCAACTAGTTAAGACTTCAAACATCCTTAAAAGCATCATAATTTAAGTCTAAGCACTACTCCTAGTACCTAGTTTACTTAAACTCATGCTCTGATACCAAATTGAAACACCCTTGCTTAAGGCTTTTCATAAAGCATCATTTTAACCCATTATTTATCATCATTATTCCACAAATCATCCTTTAGTGAAAACTTCAATTTCAACATCTTCATATAAGTCATTTTCTTTCAAACCCATTTTAAATACATGGGGTTTAATGAGTAATAATTTATGTTTAAGTTGCGGAAAACATCGTTTGGTCCCATTTTAGATAAAACATTTTAGTTTATAAAATAGCAAGGTTGTAACAATTCAAATACCATTACACAGCTTAAATGAAACCACACAAACCGTGGCCTTCTAAATGTCCAGTTCTTCTAAAGTCATCTAAACTTCTCAACCTGAGTACACATCAAAATAAGTTAGGCAATTGAAATGCCTAGTGAGCTTACCCGAGGTTAACCTATTTCGAGTGGGTAGTGAACTACCACAATCGGGCCAAACCCCCAAAAATAGTTTTAACACACACTTCAAAAGTTGTTTAGCTCATCATATCAAAAGTTGCATAAAGCATTAGTACTTCATAAAGGTTTACTTAAAAATGGATAGTTATGGAATGCAATGCAATGCATGATGAAACTATCCCAACCCACGTCCATCTCATAGAAGTCCAACTCACCACAATGGCACCTACCTAAGTTTACAAGTGACAAGCACAAAGCATATCACTCGATCCCCGTATAGGCAAAACTAGGACTAGTGGCCATCACACTAGCCACATGAGGGTTAGCAACTCCCTCATGCGGTTTCCTATTGTCGGAAACAATCCCAAGACATCATTGAGGGTGGCTATCCAGCCCAAAAGGCCCTCTACATGGGTATAACATCATAAAGGTGGCTATCTCAGCCAAACATCATTAAACGTCATTAAGGTCATCATAAGGTTCACTCGGTCAATCTCATCCTATATGTGATGCAATGCACAAATAGGATGCTCAAAACATCATCATAATCTTTATTTGAAAACATCTTTAGAAACTCATTTTCATACAATGCACAAGTAGTAATCATATAACACATTGCACATAATAACATGCATGAAAAGTAATTGATAACACACACAAAAAGGTAGTGGGAAGGATGTGTACTCCCGGTAAACTCACCCAAGGTCAACTGACGAGTCAACACTAACTCCACACAAGGTTTGATGCATTTAGAGGCTCTCCTAGACATCATCCCGTCCATCAAATCATCTTAGTTGAGTACTAGCTCAAGTCCTTAGTCTCACCTCCAAGTCATAACAAAATACCTCCTTCCTACAAGACAAGAATGGAAGGTATCATACTCGATTCATCTAAAATTCGCATTATAATTACTTCTTTAGAACTAAAAAGGAACAATCATCCATCATCCAAAATGAAGTCCTTGACTCTGTAAAAACATCCCCAAAGTTTGGCATTAAAACAAGGACCCAAGACCCAAACCATAAAGCTCAAAACCCAAAAAGTACCAAAAATCCGGACAGAAACTTACACGGGTCATGTAAATGGTTACACGGGTCGTGTAACCCTCGTTTTGACATCACGGGTCGTGTTTTCAGTAACACGGATCGTGTTACGACCTGCTGCAGCTCCGTTTTTGGTAATTTTCACCCCTTTTTGACCCAATTCAAGTTCTAAAACCTCCCAACACTTACATATATCAAAAGAACATTATTCCTACCCAAAATATATATCATTAGACCGAATTAAACTATCCAAAACCATTTCAAATGAATCAATTACATGCCATGATCACAACTTCACTCTATAAGCTTAAACCATGGAATACCCAATTCCATTCCTACAATTGGTGATTACAAATGGAGATTCCTTCTTCCATTCCATGGAATCATTAGGAAATGATCCTCACTCCACTTATACTTCCAATTTGATGTAACAAATTCATTCATCCATTAAACAAGAGATCCAATCATCATCTACATGAATAAAACCCATTTCAACACTCAATTCTCATTTTCTAGTGATTCAATGTTTACTACTACAAATAAAAGGTTGGAATCCTTATGGAATCATTAGAAATGAATCCCCTCATCCAAAACTACCAAATCCAACCATAAATTTATAGATTCCTCAACTATTCATCAAATCCCCAAAATCTAGGGTTCATAACACCTAAATAAATCAACTAATTGAATCTAGAGCATCCATGGATTGAATGTAGACTCCAATCAACTTAGAAACATCAAATAAAAATTGAAGAATCATAGGAGAACCTCATCCCAATCTTAAAACTCGTATTGGGTCAAATCCCCAAACTCAAACTCGAAATCTAGAGCTAGAAGTGTGGCTTTATACCTTAGATTACTTGGAATCATCAAGTGTATGCATAATCCTTCAAGGCCCAACACACATCTCCTTGGAAGCCATTAAAATCGCCTTCTTCTCCCTCTTTTCCTCTCAAATACGTGATATGGCTGAAATGGGGAAGGATCCCCATCAAAAACAAGTCATCTTTCAAGAATTTGCAACATTAGTCCCTTGAGTTTGATCCTTCTTCACCCAACACCCAACAAGTCAACTCTTCTAACAAGAAATTTCCATATTCATACAAATGCCCCAAATATAATTATTTCTTTCACTTGGGTCATTGACTAAGTCAACACTAACCCTTAGTTTCCTAACTTTACATAAATGGTCATTTACACTAAAATTCTTAACGATTTGGTCCTTAATATTAATTCAATAAATTACTTAACTTACTCTAAGTTTCTACATCAATTCCATCATAATATTTTCTAATCTTTCTAAATCCTTGACTAGTCAAATTTCACTGGTTAAGTTTGGCCAAATTGACAGTTTTAGTCCTTATGACAAAATTTCTCATCCTTGGTTTAAAATATATTTAAAACTCCATGTCATCCTTTTAAACTTTATTGGCTCATTTATTCATAATATAAAAATATGACAAAATATTAAATTTATTCATTTATTTGTTTTCCATATTTACAAAATAAGTTTTATTTTGTCGGTTAAAGCCCAAAACTCCTAGGCCCAAAACACGGATGTTACACATGTACAAGTTATGATTTCATGTGTTTGTATAAGTCGATGTATGTTCACATGTGTGGGTAGGACGAGTTGTGCTAGAGTTTATGAATTTTTTAGTATTCCTTTAAAGTTAATTCAGACCTTAAAGGCCTTAACATGGAAGTATTAATGGTTTAAAGGGTGAAAACCCTTAACCCTAGTGGTCAATTCATGCTAAATGAAGTTCTGATTTTTTGGTCTGTTTGCTAAATTCATGTAAAATTGTGTGAATATCATTTGGTGTTGAATCTATGTCTTTTCTACATTTAGAAGGCCTTGGTCTAATTCGGGTCCTAGGTTAGGTGAATATTGCAATAATCACTGACTGGTCCAGAATGGTGCTTAACAGGGAATTCTATCCTAGAAAATTCATAGTTAATTATACAAAAATGTTTTGGGGGCAAGACCAATGGGAAAAGTTTAGGCTGTTAGTCTAGTTTGTACACAGCAAAAACCAGAACCTAACGACTTTTGTATTTTGTGTTTTGGTTACATCTTTGAAGTGTGGTCCTGTGGGTGGACTAATCAAATCAGTCAACTTTGGGGATTTTTCATTTCTTATTGGAGAATGATTTTGACCTGAGGTTAGGCCCTATGACCGTGACCTTGGGTCTAGTTTACCCACGTTTTTTATTGGATTTTATTTTGAACCCCTCCTTGCTTTAATGTAGCAAACTTTGCAACCGGGTCAAAACTCAGCTTCTCTCTTCGTGGTAAATGTTGTTGTCATGGGTTTTGGAGTGTCTATGTTCACCTAAACCTAACTAAAACACTTATTAACTTCATATTTGGATAAATCAGATGAAGCAGGGGGTGTTCATAGTGGGACATGGTTCGTGCCGGAAGCCGGAAATATATAAGTATAAGTATACAACTATAAGTACTTGTTTATACAATATGAAACCTATTCTAAGTACTGGCCTATGGGATGTAGGTCAGTGGAAGAAGGTGGGTCTCTAAGTACTGCTTTGCTGGTGTAATATCTACTGCTATTTGACAGATGAGTTTCTGATTGCATTGTACTGGCATTATACATTATTTGCAGTAATTTGTGTTGTTATTGTGATGTTGGTACTTATTCTTGACTTTGTTGTCGTTTGTGTTATTGTTGTGATGTTAGTAGCCATTCTTGACTATTTCGTATGTATATTATATGGTTTGGTATGTATGAATGTGTGGGTGTGTAGTACTAGACTAGTGTGTTGCCTAGAGTATGTGGATAGTTATTAGAGCAAGATTACCCGACAAGATGCACAGAGCAAGATTGTATGCACGGCTGAGAGTGCTGAGCAGTCAATAAGATGCACTAGCAAGATTGTATACACGGCTTGACGTGCTGAGCAAGATGGCACGACTCATCATATAGTATGGAGTGGATAGTTGTTAGAGCAAGATTGTCCCGCAAGATGCATAGAGTAAGTGTGTATGCTAGGGTGAGAGTGTTGACATGTCCACAAGATGAACTAGCAAGATTGGATGCACGACACGAGGTGCTGAGCAAGATGGCACGACTCATCATATAGAGTGGGTGAATAGTTGTTATTATGTTTATTGTGTTGGGTTCTCTACTTTAGGGGTGAAGCATGTATGGTTGATGTACTTTGTGTGTGTTGAAATTCACTAAGTTGTGTGCTTACCCTTTCTCTATAAAACCATTGTTTCAGGTACTGCATGTACGAGGGATGGCAAGGTGTGACGTGTATACACTGCTGCCGTTTATTTGGAGTTTTATTTAATGATTGTGAAACACCCTCGCTTAAGACTTTTCATAAAACATCATTTTAACCCATGGTTTCTCATCATTATTCCATAAAATCATCCTTTAGTGAAAACTTTAATTTCAACATCTTCAAATAAGTCATTTTCTTTAGAAACCATATTAAAACACATGGGGTTTATGAAAGGTTTTCTGCAAATCTATGAACTAAAACCCTAAGTTTACATGCAACGTAGATTGGATCTATGTTTTCTTACTTTGAACATGTAACTAATTCCTAAAGGCCAACCAAAAATTAACTAAAATAAGAAATCAGACTAACTAACCTTTAGTTGTTTCTTGCAAGCTAAGCAGCACAAGTGTCCTGCCTCAAATGAGATCACACCCAGGGAGCCAGAGGATAGTGGACGAAAATTCAAGAGAGAGGAGGAGTCAATAATAGTGCAGAATAGGGTTCCCCAGGACCCTTATTTATAGTTTTCTAAATGGTTGCATATAAGCCATTAGAGATAAACCTTTTTGAATTCAAATAAGATAAACATTTATCTTACAATTCAAAACCTTGTTTATCCTAATCTTATTTTTGAAAATCATGGATTATCTTATCCATATTTTCGCCAACCACCAGCTGGCAAAATTGTCACTTACTCAACTATTGAATAATTACAATTCAGCCCCTGCACTTTTAATTAATCAAATTAAATCCAAATTAAATCCAATTAATTCCAGATCAATTTCTAATTAATTAATATAGTTTCTAATTAATATATTATCACTTTAATATATTAATAAACCATATATTTAATTCCTGTTGATTTATTAATCACATAATAAATCAACGTTTCTCTCTACCGAACTTTCTACCAAACCTCCAGCTATGAGGGCAACCCAAATGGACTTTGCTACTATTATTAGGTAAATACAAATTATTAGTCATGGCTTAGACACCTAATCCAACAGTCTCCCACTTGGATAAGTCTGTGACTATAACTACCAATTTAACCTCTAATTAATTAGCAAACTGTAGCTTCCTAGAAACTACTGCCAAACTCTGACCTAGTCAGTTCTGTCCATAGATAAGTGATCAAATGATCCTCCGTCCAATAAGATATTTTCAGACATGAGACATGGATTGAGATCAATCTCTGTATGATACACTGTTTCCCGATTTCCGATTTTGCTTATGACTTTTAGACTTCTAATTGAACGAATCAATTTAGTCCTGGCTGGCCAGCACTTCAGTCAACTTCAAAATCATCGAGTGGCCAACAGATATCTGTTTCCCGTCAGGGTCAAGGTACGAATAAGCTTCGACTCATATGTTATATCTTTTACCCGACAAATCACTCACAACAGCACGTTTTATAACACCGAGTTACCGATGCGTTTTCGTACTATCAATGAGCAACCGCCTTGCAAATTATAACTCATATCTCTCCACTTCAAGACCATAAGATATTATCGTCTCACCATTGCTCGTGATGTAATCCATGAAGCAATCTATTGAGCGTGGGTTTATCCAATACTCAAATCTCCATTTCCAAGTACTCATGAACGTTGCAGCAATCTTATTGCAATGTCTAACTCCTTAGAAAATCTACAAACCAGTTCATGACAGTCTTCCTTCATACTTACTCCCTAAAAGTATGAGCGACTGTGGATATTTGAGTAATCCAATTACTCAGGAAGTAAACATGCAAAAGCGAAACATGAAATCTGACTGGCACCTACTCCTGCTTATTACCAAGTCTCCACGATGTAATCACCAAGTCGGATTTATCATAACTATTATCGGTTTCTTATTCTCTTTTAAACTTTTAATTCAAACCCTTTTATATTTTGTCTATTATGACCTTTTCACTCTATCTATGTATCCAAGTGTCTAACACTTATACACTTTAATTGCAGATAATCCAATCGGGTACTCTTCCGATGATATCTCAATTTGTCATTCCGTCTTTCTCTTTCACAACTCCATTCCGGTGATGTGTACTGTGACTACCCATAGTTCTTGGGATCTATAGTCTACATGACTACACCCTAATACTATTTTGAGGTATCATGATGTGCCGGTGAACCACACGCGCTCCATCAGAAAACAACGAAACTCTTCAACCATGAAGTCCTACAACACCACGTCCTGGTGTCACCAATTTTCGATTTGAAAACCCTTTCAAATCGTTCACCCTAATCATTTCCCAATGATTTCTCACGTGTGTTCAAAATCCAATTAGTACTCTCAGCCAGGTCATATCCTGAAACCAACTTACCATGCTCTAAGCATCAAGTCATCAGGATATGTTCATAACACTTCTGATTGGTCCAAGAGGCTCGTGGAACCTGATGTAATCTCATTCCGAACCCTTTCGGAATCCCAAGATTACCAATAATCCTTGTGTCATGATTTTCGAAAACCATTTCCTATCGGAGACTCTTTCTTATGCATCTTGAATCCCATCAAGATCATATTCTCAACGGCTAAGTCTGTACTGTCAGTCTCATCTATCCAATAGATGTCTGTGAACTACGTGAGTATGATGCACCTTCTTTGTTTCTTTCATGCCAATTCATTACACTTTGTAATGACAGGAAACTCCTTTCCTGGGGTTATGCATCTTGAATCTCATCAAGATCATGTTGGCAGAATTCTGATCTATCTAATAGATATTCACGACTTCCTAAGTATGTTGTATCTCTTAAAGTTTTTTATAGCGAACCGTTTCTTAGCACCAAGTCATTACACTTTGTAAGGATAAGAGACGTTTCCTAGAACTAGTATGTAACCCACATACATGTGATAGCAGATAACAACGATACTCCCACTGGCTTTGACACGGTTATATAACTCTTTCGGACTATTCACAAAATTCAGAACTTTTGGTACATTTTGTGAAACCGAAATCCAAACCTTTCCGACATACTAAAGGAAATCTTTCAGGCTATTCACAAAATCCAAACCTTTTGGATTATTTTGAGAATCCGAATATCCTTTCTTGCAAGATGCCCATAAGATGAATCCCGGGGCCATGTACCTTTTGTAAAGGCATGCTCTATGTGAGTCCCTATTAGTGTGCAGGTAAACCACACACGCTCCACTAATGACTCACACTATGCCACGCAGAATCCTCTCGGATTTCATCTTCTATTGAGAGTGCCTCTCTCGGAATCAATTGCTTGACCCCAGGTGATGACTCATTCAACCAGATGTCCTGTAAGTACATTTCTATATTCCCTTCTTTTGATGATTCAATTACTCCCACTGGTTCCTAGACCAGTTGTAAAATCAATCAAACTGTCACATAGATTGTGTCTCACGCTAAGGTTCACTTATATGGCAGCAACCGGGCTCACCAATGCTTCCTAGTAGTCGGATTACTTATCCGTACCATCTTTAGTGTTTTACCACTAATCGATATGTCACCCAGATCATAACTCCTTATGAAGGTGACCAAAACTACAGGTCAAGCGAAGAGAGGGTATGTCAGGTTTAACAGGAATCTGATTCCTGGTCAAGGCCCAGTGTAAAGGTTCTTTCACTTGGCTAATCCTTGAACTCCTGCAGGATTATTCTTACTCCTACTGTTTCCTTAAAACATGAGCTCTTTCTAAAAGGACTCTTCTTTCAAAGGATAACTGGGATGGCCAATGAAATAACATCGCTGATCAGTTTCAGGCTTGTCATGAGATTTAGACGAATGCTACATGACCCTGGACTTTCAATGTACTAGTGGGACGATCCCAGCTTTACATTTTAGACAGTGTCGACATAATCTACTTAGTCTAAGAAATGGTCGGAATATGGTTTCTGTGGTCTGACTGGTTGAATATTCAATTCATTAAAATACTAATCGGAAATGTATCTTATACATCGAGGATCAAAACTAATTCGATCAATGCTCCATCGTCTTCCCTAAGACACATTATAACCATTAATGTTCTTGGAAGAGGATAAACTGTGAAACATTTTCTCAGTCTATGTTGTCACTCAGGTTCTGTTGATCTTATACTTCCTTTGAAATCCTTGAACACTTCAAGGTTCCAATCAATCGTTTATTCTGATAAGCGAAGCCATATTTGTCAAACTATTTGGCAATTATCATGAAGTATAACTAATCGTGTTCTGTTCGAAGATTCGAGCAATACAGAGTAACTTATGTGTCTGTTGCTCAAAATCTTAAGGTCTTTTACATCTCTATGTAAATTTATGACTTTGTTAATATTGTTCAAGACATGCAATCATCACCTGACTCCAAGTCAATTGATTCCAAAATCCTATTCATTGGATCTTTGGGTGATGCATTTCTTGCAACAATTGATTTTATTAAGAACTCAATTCATCATGTGACTCTAAGTCAAATGATTTCAAAGTCCTGTCCAACTGGACCTTTGGTTGAAGTGATTCTCATAAAATTCACTTTAACAATCATGAGGAACACAATTCATAAATCCAATCCCATTGGATGTATCAACATTCAAGTTATTACCATTTACGTCATCAACACATTCACACAACATTTCGAGGACAATTAAAACAATCATGTTTTAAAAGAAAAATATTTTATTAACCAGAATTGTCCTCAGAACAATGTACTATGCGAATCCATGTCATATGTATCTATAAACTAATAACAAGAAAAAATATCTAGCTTAATTCAAAAACCGCACGAGCTCCAGATCCAATCCGAATATGCTACTGTGCGACACCATCCCGCATCCTCCAGAGTCCGTGCATACAGAGCAAATGTGTGAAACACATCCTGTATCAAGGAAATGAGGATCAGGTGTTCTGAGTTCTAAGATATTTCAGAGTTTGCCAAACGGTTTGGCTTTGGAGCATTTTTCCAATCTTTCCGTGACTGTGTCCCACCTTATGGATTCCCAGTATGAAACATCGAACAATAGGTCCAGACGATCCGGATCATTTCTTGATGCACCTTAAAACTGGACTCAATCCTGAAGCAGCTGAAGCACCTCGAATGCATTTCTACGATTGTCTTATCCGGTTACCCTTCCTATTCATCTGGATGAACAGATCAGCGAGTCGAGCTAATGCTTAACTCCCGATCGCAAGGGGAAACCAATTTTATACTGTTTTCCTATGTATCCCTCAATCTCGGGAACACACAAACTGGTGCTACTTCCTTCTAGCTTGCAACTTCAAGCTATTTGAAGATCCTAGTTCGTTCCCTTTATACAACCAGTTCTCGGAACCTTTCCTCAACCAGCTGCGCTAACTTATCTGGCCCCAGGAATTCTAAATCCCTGCGGAACTTGGGGTCAATGATCAATACCATAAGGCAACGAACTTCCTTGGACTCAATAGTCAAGGAGTCATGCTCATCACATGCTGCTGTGTGATGCCATGTTTGGGAGCGGACACTAAGTCGGATATGGTTCGCCAGCAAAACTAAGAACTATTCTCTAATTGCAAAACCATATCACACATTCAAGGCCAGTCAGCCTTACCATATTTAACAGGTGCTTTCTGAAGCTCTCAGAAATAGGTGAAGGAGGGGAAGGAGGAGAATGACACTTTCTTTAGACATATATAAAATTTGAATTTATTAGTTTAATTAATCCTTTTTAAATAATTACCCAATTTATTATTTAACAAGGCTAGGATCCAAAATACCCCAACCATGTTGTGAAGAGGGATGTCGTAATCACAACACAGTGGTCATTAAGGTAGATAACATTTATCAATTTCAGTCTTATGAAATTCCTAGATCTGTGAGATTCATTGAATTGTTCAATGGCATGTTTAATCTCGGATATGCCCCACCGTTTGTGACTGGGGATGCCGAGGATCACAAACTGGGTGTGAATAACCATGCAAATTAGCTTGATACTCTCGGGGTCAATTACCATCTCAAATTGATGTGCCGGTAAACCACACACGCTCCATCAATAATGATAACACCCGAGAAACCCATTGCCACTCTTTATGAACCTCTATTGGTGTGCCGGTAAACCACACACGCTCCACCAACGTTTCATAAAGTGCAATGTGCAATTTCATGGATTAGCATCAAATTCACATTTTTCCTAAAGTAACTAGATTGGGATTTTGTAAAGTGTTCTAGTATTTTGATCATTATACTTTTAATGATTAAGTGGTCCTATCAAAACCCGTTCGGCTAACGACCCGCCACTGATCAGGCGAGCGGTGGGTGAGAGTGGACACCCATTAGACCGCCATTTTATAGGCAGTCTCCTTATACCCACTTTATAGATCAGCTTCGTGAATGAGGCCTACTATTGATTTGACTAACCAATTTTATCTTATACATATAGTATTAACTTTTAATAATACATATAAGATATATTTTAAACCTTTTAAAATATTTCAGGTTTATCTTTTAATTTTTTTCCAAATTTAACCATTAAATTTAAAATTAAATTAAACTTATAATAAATCGATTTAATCATCTTTTAATTAACAATTAATTAAATTAATTAAATCTTAGTATTTTAAACTTTTTAACATATTTCAGGTTTATCTTTTAATTTTTCCAAATTTAACTATTAAATTTAAAATTAAATTAAACCTTAAAAATCGATTTTAATTATCCTTTAATTAACAATTAAATAAATTAATTAAATCTATATATTTTAAACCTTTTAAAATATTTTAGGATTTATCCTTTAATTTTTCGAAATTTAACCATTTAAATTAAAATTAAATTAAATCATTGAATTATCTTTTAATTAAACAATTAATTAAATTAATTCAAATGTAGATAGGTTTCACAAATTAATCAAATTAATTTAAACCTATCTTAAACCCCTAAATTTCGAAAAACAAATAATGGGTTTAAGGTTATCCATTTAATTAAACAATTAAAGTTACCAAAAATAGAAAGCTTTCTAAACCCTATGTAAATTTCGAAATTACCAAGGGGATGGGCTAGGGTTTCAAAAACCCTAACCCTAAAATCGATTTGCCCCATTAAGGTAATAAAACCCTAAATTTTAGGAAAACTATTACAGCAATTCAACAAGAAAACAACCAAATGCTCTGATACCACTGAAAGGTTTTCTACAAATCTATGAACTAAAACCCTAAGTTCACATGCAACCTAGATTGGATCTATGTTTTCTTACTTTGAATAATGTAACTAATTCCTAAAGGCCAAACAAAAATTAACTAAAATAATAAATCAGAAAAACTAACCTTTAGTTGTTTCTTGCAAGCTAAGCAGCACAAGTGTCCTGCCTCAAATGAGATCACACCCAGAGAGCCAGAGGATAGTGGACGATAATTCCAGAGAGAGGAGGAGTCAATAATAGTGCAGAATAGGGTTCCCCAGGACCCCTATTTATAGTTTTTCAAATGGTTGCATATAAGCCTTTAGAGATAAACCTTTTTGAATTCAAATAAGATAAACATTTATCTTACAATTCAAAACCTTGTTTATCCTAATCTTATTTTCGAAAATCATGGATTATCTTATCCATATTTTCGCCAACCACCAACTGCCAAAATTGTCACTTACTCATCTATTGAATAATTACAATTCAGCCCATGCACCTTTAATTAATCAAATTAAATCCAAATTAAATTCATTAATTCCAGATCAATTTCTAATTAATTATTATAGTTTCTAATTAATATATTATCACTTTAATATATTAATAAACCATATATTTAATTCCTGTTGATTTATTAATCACATAATAAATCAACCTTTCTCTCTACCAAACCTCCAGCTATGAGGGCAACCCAAATGGACTTTGCTACTATTAATTAGGTAAATACAAATTATTAGTCATGGCTTAGACACCTAATCCAACAGTTTAATGATAAATAATTTAGGTTTAAGTTGCGGAAAACATCGTTTGGTCCCATTTTAGATAAAACGTTTTAGTTTATAAAATAGCGAGGTTGTAACAATTCAAATACCATTACACAGTTCAAATGATACCACACAAACAGTGGTCTTTTAAACATCCAGCTCTTCTAAGTCATCTAAACTCTTCAACCTGAGTACACATCAAAATAAGTTAGGCAATTGAAATGCCTAGTGAGCTTACCCGAGGCTGACACATTTCGAGTGGGCAGTGAACTACCACACTCGGGACAAACCCCCAAAAATAGTTTTGAAACACACTTCAAAAGTTATTTAAAACATCATAAGGATTTACTTCAAAATAGATAGTTATGATATACAAATGCAAATGCATGATGCAACTATCCCAAACCCACGTCCATCTCATAAAAGTCCAACTCACCTCAATGGCACCCACCTAAGTTCACAAGCAAACGCACGAAGCATAATACTTGATTCCCGTGTGGGTTGAAACTAAGACTAGTGGCCATTACACTAGCCTCATGAGGGGTAGCAACTCCCTCATGCGGTTCCCTATTGTCGGGAACAAACTCTCCTCACCCTCTTTATTTTAGAGAAGGGTAAAACTCATAATAACTCCTCACCCTCTTTGATTGAGAAGGGTAAAACTGTCCTCAAGGTATCACACGGTCAATCACATCCTATATGCAATGCAATGCACAAATAGGATGCTCAAAACATATTTCAAAAACATCATTATCATCTTTATTTAAAACCATTTTTAGAAACTCATTTTCATACAATGCACAAGTAGTAATCATATAACACATTGCAGATAATAACATGCATGAAAAGTAATCGATAACATACACAAAATAGTGGGGAAGGATGTGTACTCCCGGTAAACTCACCTGAGGTCAACTGAAAAGTCAACACTATTCCTGAAACATCATCATGCTTGAAAACGTCAAACCTTAGAAAACATCTGCTCAACCTCCAATTTTCCTATGATCCAGCATATAAAGATAAATACGCGATCTAACAAGTGTCATCATTTACTAACTTAACTAAAGTTTCGTTTGACAATTGATCATATGTCAATATGAGGATTAGGCTCAAACGCTCAGTCTAAAGATCATCCTAAGCGATCAATCGCGCTTAAATCATCATGCTAAAATATCATCTCGTTTGTCAGCCAAATGTTTTTTTTATCCAAAAAGTCGGTATGATTTAAAAATTCATTTTGTGATGTAAACCCAGCTAATCCCTATTATTTCCAATAATAGAGTTAAACCGTATTTAATCGGATAAAATCATATTCATAATTAAATAATTGATTTATGAAAATATTAAAATTTCATCTTTCTGTTGAATTAAAAGTTTTTCACGTTTATATAATTATAGCTCAATATTTAACAGCCCAAATTCTATTCTTGCTAAGTCTAACAAGATGAGCTCCAATGGAATTAAGTCCAACATAAAGTCCACTAGGACTGATAGACTAATGGCAAAAGCTGGCCCAAAGAATTGACTAAACCTAGAATGGGATACGGGTTATGGACCTTATGGTACCTCATCGCAGACACACGAGGCTGAGCAACGAAGTCCGATGACTCCAACGTCTACACCGGCGAAGGTTTGCTCCTCCGACGAGGTTTCTTCTCCGGTCACACCATCGTCTCCGGCGACGATGATTGCGCGCAAAACCGACCACCGCCCACCTCCTGATGCACCATCGCCTCCGGCGACTTGAATCCAGCCCCACCATTCTTCAACATTCGGCAATGGCGAGGCCACCCCAAACTCAACGTCAATCCATGCTCCGCCAACCCAACGGCAGGTCCCCGCGACTACCCACCCACCGGATCTAGATACGACAACTGCCAGAGATCCCAGTCGCTCCAGATGCAGAAAACGGACACCATCAACATCATCTAACCCTCTTCTTCATTACCGGTCACCGGAGATGGTGATCGGAAATCCTTCTCTAACTACTTCTTTCTCCTCTCACTCGGCTACTGAACATACACAGGAGGAATTGCACCATTTTCTCTCAAGTCTCACCTCTCCCTTTTTCGATACCTTATCTTTCTAGTTCTTATTCTCGACCCCTCTGTAACCCTTTCTCGCCTTACCAGCGAACACTCATCAACCCAGGTGGTGATCGGAGAGGAGTACTACCTCTCCAACATGCTTTCTCTCAGCTCTGATTATGGCCGTTTCTCTCTCCGTATCCCTCTCATTTCCATTCTGAATTCGTATATGAAAGTGGAGCATGCACTAGTGCTTCCCAGGTAGGGGAATGAATTTGTCCTTATTGGAAATTTACTAAATTACCCTCCATGAATGCCATATTTATAAAATTACGAAAATGCCCTCTTATTTGACTTTTCTGAAAATTACAAAATACCCATCCAAAGAATACTTACAACTTATGTCTAATTTACTAACTTGCTTTTAATTCATCCATTGCATTAGCCTTCCACATGAATTTACTAAACGTCATTTATGTAAGATTTCTCGTCATTTGAAAAATAAAATTTACTAGTTTACGCTTCGACATCCAATAATTACTAAAACATCTAATATGCTGTGATGATGATTTTTAAGCTAAGTGGAGGATTAATTATCTTTACAGTAAAACTCGTTACTAAATATTAAACTCTACTTGCTTAATTACCAAGTTGTCCTTTTTAACTTAATATGGATAAGTTAGACATCAAGTGATAAATAATTATATAAATTCTTACAAAACGATAATATTTATAAGTATAAGTGTGTGAAGTAGGATTTTTAAGAAAATAGTTATGGAACGTCTAGTAAATTTGAAAATTATTTATTTGTTTGTTTTCTTTTATTCAAAAATACAAGAAAAATATATTTTATTTTGTCGATTTAAGCTCAAAAATTCTAGACCCAAAACACGGATGTTACAATTATCTACCCCTTAAAAGGATTTCGTCCCCGAAATCACCGATAAGGAATTTAAGTACCCATTTTCCAAAAATATCAAACGTTATCCATACTTTAAAATTAACATTATAAAGCTTGGAGTATTTTAATTCAACTTTTGGTAAAATCACTTTACTTCAATGAATAAATTGTCTAGGTTTTTCTTTTCATAAAATGCTCTTATTAAATTTGAAATTCTCTTCAATTCGACACTTGTTTTCACAAAATTCAAACACTCGAGTTTGTGGTTAATGTTTTGAGGAAACCGTCTTTACGAGAAAATTTTTACCAACTTTTGTGGAAGAAATACTCATTCGAATTCGTGCACATTATATAAAACAATAAAGTTTCAAATTTATTTAGGGACATATTTTCATCGAATTTATTAACATAATCTCAAAGAGATCATTACTCCTGGGTATTCACTACCGATTCATGATGGCCCCTTTGTCATTTATTTTTATAAAAAGGCTTGCGTTTTGTAAGATATACTCGTCCAAAATTGTTTACGAAAATTTTCTCAAATTTTTAATAGTACTCTTGAAAAGATTGGCCTTACTTAATTATTATGTTCTTATTAGGGTGGGTTGTTTACTAACTCACACACGTCAAGCTGAAGGGTGGTTTACAACCTATGGTTTCTAATCTCATCATACATCCACATCTATAAGCATGAATCAGTATCCCAACATACCAGCAAGTCTCTACTAGTCAACTAAATCATCACTCACTATCGGGAAACCGAATAATTAAATCCTTATTTCGCCTCGCATAAAGGTTTTTTTTTACTAGCTCAGACACGAAGGGTACGAACTACGCTACCCTTACATTCACTTAGTTCTTAGAGCTGAGGTAACATCACAAGGATGCTCACTTTGATACCACTTGAAGGGGAAGATCAATATGGTATTACTAAGGCAAGAAAACCGATACAATCCAGCTCATCCATTAAGTTCCATAATTTCACCTAAATCGAAGAACGATAACCTCCGAAAGAGTTGCAAGACCTTCAGTCATGGCTAACAGTTGTGGGCTAAATGACCAGGTCACGAGCATGAACGCCGAAGAGACGACAGACGATTGCACAAGAGGTTAAGGGTAAGAAAGGAAGGTCTTCGGTTCACGTCGACAGAATTTCTTTAACAGCTCCAAGTCTTCTTCTCATCTTCGCTTAGCTATTACTATGCTTCTCACACTTCTTGCTTACTCAAAGTTGTCCCCACCATTCCCCTAGTCGGCTCCTCATGGTCAAGACTACCTCATGATCCTTGCTACTCTTCAGACTTCATCCAATATGAGTCGTCCATTCATCATCAACTATCCTTCAACAACGCTTGAGAGCATAAAGTCGAATTCCTTAGCAATTGCCATTATCACAAAGTTGATCCTCATATTGCAATGCACTATTTGCTAGGTTTTCTGCAAATCTATGAACTAAAACCCAAAGTTCACATACAACCTAGATAGGATCTATGTTTTCTTACTTTGAACATGTAACTAATTCCTAAAGGCAAAAACAAAAATTAACTAAAAGAATAAAACAGAAAAAACTAACCTTTAGTTGTTTCTTGCAAGCTAAGCAGCACAAGTGTCCTGCCTCAAATGAGATCACACCCAGGGAGCTGGAGGTGGACGAAATCCAGAGAGAGGGAGGAGTTAAGAATGGCGTGAATTATGATGCCTGGAGTCTCTATTTATAGGCTCCAGGTGGTTATAGATAAACCTTAGAGATAAATCTTTTTAATTCAAATCAAGATAAACCTTTTATCATTTGAATTAAACGTATTTATCTTCTATATATTAATTTCGATTATAAGGATAATTATATCCTAAAAATCGCCAATTAATATTCCACCTGGACAGTCACTACTCAACTATTGAGTAATTACAAAATAGCCCCTGCACCTTTAATTAATCAAATTAATCACCAAATTAAATCCAATTAATTCCATATTAATTTCTAATTAATTACTATAGTTTCTAATTAATATATTATCACTTTAATATATCAATCTTTCTCTCTCCGGAACTTTCTACCAAACCTCTAGCTATGAGGGCAACCCAAATGGACTTTGCTGCTATTAATTAGGTAAATACAAATTATTAGTCATGGCTTAGACACCGAATCCAACAGTCTCCCACTTGGATAAGTCTATGACTATAATTACCAATTTAACCTCTAATTAATCAGCAAACTGTAGCTTCCTAGAAACTGCTGCAGAACTCTGACCCGGTCAGTTCTGTCCATAGATAAGTGATCAAATGATCCTCCGTCCAACAAGATATTTTTCAGACATGAGACATGGATTGTGATCAATCTCTGTCTGACGCTGTTTCCCGATTTCCGATTTTGCTTATGACTTTTAGACTTCTAATTGAACGAATCAATTTAGTCCTGGCTGGCCAGCACTTCAGTCAACTTCAAAATCATCGAGTGGCCAACAGATATCTGTTTCCCATCAAGGTCATGGGACGAATAAGCTTTGACTAATATGTTATATCTTTTACCCGAAAAATCACTTACAACAGCACGTTTTAAAACACCGAGTTACCGATACGTTTTCGTACTATCAATGAACAACCGCCTTGCAAATTATAACTCATATCTCTCCACTTTAAGACCATAAGATATTATCGTCTCAACATTGCTCGTGATGTAATCCATGAAGCAATCTATTGAGCGTGGGTTTATCCAATACTCAAATCTCCATTTCCAAGTACTCATGAACGTTGCAGCAATCTTATTGCAATGTCTAACTCCTTAGACAATCTACAAACCAATTCATGACAGTCTTCCTTCATACTTACTCCCTAAGAGTATGAGCGACTGTGGATATTTGAGTAATCCAATTACTCAGGAAGTAAACATGCAAAATCGAAACATGAAATCTGACTGGCAGCTACTCCTGCTTATTACCAAGTCTCCACGAGGTAATCACCAAGTCAGATTTACCATAACTATAATCGGTTTCTTATTTTCTTTTAAACTTTTAATTCAAACCCTTTTATATTTTGTCTATTATGACCTTTTCACTCTTCCTATGTATCCAAGTGTCTAACTCTTATACACTTTAATTGCAGATAATCCAATCGAATACTCTACCGATGATATCTCAATTTGTCATTTCGTCTTTCTCTCTCACAACTCCATTCCGGTGATGTGTACTATGACTACCCATAGTTCTCGGGATCTATAGTCCACATGACTACACCCTAATACTATTTCAAGGTATCATGATGTGCCGGTGAACCATACGCGCTCCATCAGAAAACAACGAAACTCTTCAACCATGAAGTCCTATAACACCACGTCCTGGTGTAACCAATTACTGATTCGAAACTCCTTTCAAATCGTTCACCCTAATCATTTCCTAATGTTTTTCACGTCTGTTCAAAAATTCATTCAGTATTCTCAGCCAGGCAATATCCTTAATCTAACTTACAATGCTCTAAGCATTAAGTCATCAGGATATGTTCATAACACTTCTGATTTGTCCAAGAGGCTCGTGGAACCTGATGTAATCTCGTTCCAAAAAAAACTTTTCGGAATCCTAAGTTTACCAATAATCCTTGTGTCATGATTTCCGGAAACCATTTCCTTTTGGAGACTCTTTCTTATGCATCTTGAATCCCATCAGGATCATATTCTCAATGGCTAAGTCTATACTGTCAGTCTCATCTATCCAATAGATGTATATGAACTACGTTAGTATGCTGCACCTTCTTTGTTTCTTTCATGTCAATTCATTACACTTTGCAATGACAGTAAACTCCTTTCCTTGGGTTATGCATCTTGAATCTCATCAAGATCACATTGGCAGAATTTTGATCTATCTAATAGATGCTCACAACCACCTAAGTATGTTGTATCTCTTAAAGTCTTTCATAGCGAACCGTTTCTTAACACCAAGTCATTACACTTTGTAATGAAAATAGACGTTTCCTAGAATCAGTATGTACCCCACATACAGAGATAGCAGATAACAACGATACTCCCACTGGCTTTGACACCGTTATATGACTCTTTCGGACTATTCACAAAATCCAGAACATTTGGCACATTTTGTGAAACCAAAATCCAAACCTTTCCGACATATTAAAGGAAATCTTTCAGGCTATTCACAAAATCCAAACCTTTTGGCCTATTTTGAGAATCCGAATATCCTTTCTTGCGAGATGCCCATGGGACGAATCCCGGGGCCATGTACCTTTTGTAATGGCATGCTCTATGTGAGTCCCTATTAGTGTGCCGGTAAACCACACACGCTCCACTAACGACTCACACTATGCCATGCAGAATCCTCTTGAATCTCATCTTCTATTGAGAGCGCTCTTCTCGGAATCAATTTCTTGATTCTAAGTGATCACTCAATCAACCAGATGTTCTGTAAGTACATTTCTATGTTTCCTTATTTTGATGATTCATTTACTCCCACTGGTTCTTAGACCAGTTGTAAAAATCAAACAAACTGTCACATAGACTGTGTCTCGCGCTGAGGTTCTCTTATTTGGCAGCAACCGGGCTCACCAATGCTTCCAGTAGTCGGATTACTTATCCGTATCATCTTTAGTGTTTTACCACTACTCGGTAGTCACCCATATCATAACTCCTTATGACGGTGACTACTGGTCAAGCGAAGAGAGGGTATGTCAGGTTTAACAGGAATCCAATTCCTGGTCAAGGCCCAGTGGTGACTAAAAGGTTCTTTCACTTGGCTAATCCCTGAACTCCTTCAGGATTATTCTTACTCCCACTGTTTCCTTAGAACATGAGCTCTTTCTAAAAGGACTCTTCTTTCAAAGGATAACCGGGATGGCTAATGAAACGACATCGCTGATCAGTTTCAGGCTTGTCAAGAGATTCGGACGAATGCTACATGACCTTGGATTTTCTATGTACTAGTGGGATGATCCCAGCTTTACATTTCAGATAGTGTCGACATAACCTATTTAGTCTAAGATATGGTCGGAATATGGTTTTTGCGGTCTGACTGGTTGAATATTCAATTCATTGAAATACTAATCGGAAATGTATCTTATACATTGAGGATAAAAAACTATTTCGATCAATGCTCCATCATCTTCCCTAATATACATTATAACCACTAATGTTCTTGGAAGAGGATAAACTGTGAAACATTTTCTCATTCTGTGTTGTCACTCAGGTTCTGTTGATCTTATACTTCCTTTGAAATCCTTGGACACTTCAAGGTTCCAATCAATAGCTTATTTCGATAAGCGAAGCCATATTTGTCAAACTATTTTGCAATTATCATGAAGTATAACTAATCGTGTTCTGTTAGAAGATTCAAGCAATACACAGTAACTTATGTGTCTGTTGCTCAAGATCTTAAGGTCTTTTACATCTCTATGTAAATTTTATGATTTTGTTAATATTGTTCAAGACATGCAATCATCACCTGACTCCAAGTCAACTGATTCCAAAATCCTATCCATTGGATCTTTGGGTGATTCCTTTCTTGCCACAATTAATTTTATTAAGCACTCAATTCATCATGTGACTCTAAGTCAAATGATTCCAAAGTCCTGTCCAACTGGACCTTTGGTGAAAGTGATTCTCATAAAATTCACTTAACAATCATAAAGAAACACAATTTATTAGTCCAATCTCATTAGATGTATCAACGTTCAAGTTATTACCATTTATGCCATTAACACATTCACACAACGTTTCGAGGATAATTAAAACAATCATGTTAAAAAATATTTTGTTAAACCAGAATTATCCTTAGAACATTGTACTATGCGAATCCATGTCATGTGTGTCTATAAACTAATAACAAGAATAAATATCTAGCCTAACTCCAAAAACTGCACGAGCTCCAGATCCAATCTGAATATGCTCTTGTGCAACAAAATCCCGCATCCTACAGAGTCCGTGCATACAGAGCAAATGTGAGAAACACATCCTGTATCAAGGAAATGAGGATCAGGTATTATGAGTTTTAAGATATTACTGAGTTTGCCAAACGGTTTGGCTTTGGAGCATTTTCCAATCTTTCTGTGACTGTGTCCCATCTTGTGGATTCCCAGTTTGAAACATAGAACAATTGGTCCAGACGATCTGGATCTTTTCTTGATGCACCTTAATACTGGACTCAATCCTAAAGCAGCTGAATCAATGGAACTGTGCTTCACCATGAACGACTCATACAGAGTCGACATTGAATGCATTTCCATGATTGTCTTATCGCGGTTACCCTTCCTGTTTATCTGATGAACAGATCAGTGAGTTGAGCTAATTCTTAACTCCCGATCATAAGGGGAAACCAGTTTTATACTGTTTGCCTATGTATCCCTCAAACTTGGGAACATGCAAACTGGTGCTACTTCCTTCTAGCTTGTAACTTCAAGCTCTTTGAGTATCCTAGTTCGTTCCTTTTCAACCAGTTCTCGGAACCTTTCCTTAACCAGCTGTGCTGACCCTAGGAATTCTAAATCCCTACGGAACTCGGGGTCAAAGATCAATAGCATAAGGCAACGAACTTCCTTGGACTCAATAGTCAAGGAATCATGCTCATCACAAGCTGCTGTGTGATGCCATGTTTGGGAGCGGACACTCAGTCAGATATGGTTCGCCAGCAAAACTAAGAACTATTCTCTAATTGCAAAACCATATCACACAGTCAAGGCCAGTTAGCCTTACCATATTTAACAGGTGCTTTCTGAAGCTTTCAGAAATGGGTGAAGGAGGGGAAGGAGGAGAATGACATTTTCTTCAGACATATATAAAATTTGAATTTATTAGTTTAATTAATCCTTTTTAAATAATTACCCAATTTATTATTTAACAAGGCTAGGACCCAAAATACCCCAACTATGCTATGAAGAGGGATGTCGTAATCACAACACAGTGGTCATTAAGGTAGATAACATTTATCAATTTCAGCCTTATGAAATTCCTAGATCTGTGAGATTCATCGAACTGTTCAATGGCATGTTTAATCTCGGATATGCCCCACCGTTTGTGACTGGGATGCCGAGGATCACAAACCGGGTGTGAATAACCATGCAAATTAGCTTGGTACTCTCAGGGTCAATTACCATCTCAAATTGATGTGCCGGTTAACCACACACGCTCCATCAACAATGATAACACCCGAGAAACCCATTGCCACTCTTTATGAACCCCTATTGGTGTGCCGGTAACCCACACACGCTCCACCAATGTTTCATAAAGTGCAATGTGCAACTTCATGGATTAGCATCAAATTCACATTTTTCTTAAAGTAACTAGATTGGGATTTTTTGTAAATGGTTCTAGTACGTTGATCATTATACTTTTAATGATTAAGCGGTCCTATCAAAACTGTTCGGCTAACGACCCTCCACTGATCAGGCGAGCGGTGGGCGAGAGTGTTCACCCATTAGACCGCCATTTTATAGGCAGCCTCCTTATACCCACTTTATAGATTAGCTTCGTGAATGAGGCCTACTATTGAATTGACTGACCAATTTTATCTTATACATATAGTATTAACTTTTAATAACATATATAAGATGTATTTTAAAACTCTTTAAAAAATTCCAGATTTATCTTTTAATTTTACCAATTTAACTATTAAATTTTAAAATTAAATTAAACCTTTAAAACTCGATTTAATTATCCTTAAATTAACAAATAATTAAATCTTAATATTTTAAACATTTAAAATATTTTTCCGGATTTAATCCTTAATTTTCGAAAATTTAAAAAAAAATTAAATCCTTTGAATTATCTTTTAATTATCAATTAATTAAATTAATTCAAATGTAGATAGGTATTACCAAATTAATCAAATTAATTTTAAACCTATCTTAAACCCTTAAATTTTGAATTCAAACAATTTGGGTTTAAGGTTATCCATTTAATTAAACAATTAAAGTTACCAAAAATAGAAAACCTCCTAAAACCCTAATAGGCATTTTCGAAAATACTAAGGGGGGATTAGGGTTTCCAAAACCCTAATCCTAGAAATCGATCCAAGCAATAATTAGGGTTTATAAGCTTTAAACCCTAATTTTAGGAAAACTATTACAGCAATTCAACAAGAAAACAACCAAAAGCTCTGATACCACTGCTAGGTTTTCTGCAAATCTATGAACTAAAACCCTAAGTTCACATGCAACCTAGATAGGATCTATGTTTTCTTACTTTGAACATGTAACTAATTCCTAAAGGCAAAAACAAAAATTAACTAAAAGAATAAAACAGAAAAAACTAACCTTTAGTTGTTTCTTGCAAGCTAAGCAGCACAAGTGTCCTGCCTCAAATGAGATCACACCCAGGGAGCTGGAGGTGGACGAAATCCAGAGAGAGGGAGGAGTTAAGAATGGCGTGAATTATGATTCCTGGAGTCTCTATTTATAGGCTCCAGGTGGTTACAGATAAACCTTAGAGATAAACCTTTTTAATTCAAATCAAGATAAACCTTTTATCATTTGAATTAAACCTATTTATCTTCTATATATTAATTTCGATTATAAGGATAATTATATCCTAAAAATCGCCAATTAATATTCCACCTGGACAGTCACTACTCAACTATTGAGTAATTACAAAATAGCCCCTGCACCTTTAATTAATCAAATTAATCACCAAATTAAATCCAATTAATTCCAGATTAATTTCTAATTAATTACTATAGTTTCTAATTAATATATTATCACTTTAATATATTAATAAACTATTTATTTAATTCCTATTGATTTATTAATCATATAATAAATCAATCTTTCTCTCTCCGGAACTTTCTACCAAACCTCTAGCTATGAGGGCAACCCAAATGGACTTTGCTGCTATTAATTAGGTAAATACAAATTATTAGGCATGGCTTAGACACCGAATCCAACACTATTCATTTGTCAATGTCATACTTTAAATTCACATAAAGCTCCCTCATGTGAATTCCTTCCATCATTCACTATGATCCTTTATTTTTCATCGACACTTAAGGTCTGAAGTCACATCTTTAGCAGTTATTGTCCCCACAGAGTTTTCCTTATACAGCAAGGTACTCTTCATACTTAATGTTGCACTTCACACTCACCCAAGAAGCTTCATATATAATTCCTTTCCACCGAGAAAGATCGCTCCTGCCTTTCCTAGTTACTAATCTAATAATTAGAACTTAACCACAAGCAAGTATTTACCACTAAGTTCTAAAGGCCGACTACTTAAAAGGTCAAACATCCTTAAGAACATCATAGTTTAAGTCTAAGCACTACTCCTAGTACCTAGTTCACTTAAACTCATGCTCTGATACCAAATTGAAACACTCTCGCTTAAGACTTTTCATAAAACATCATTTTTTTGGAAAAGGAAAGGTCAACAAGGACCCCCAGACAAATTTATTAAAAGAAAAACTATACAAGCGTTCAAACACCGCAACCCAACTAAGAGACAACCCTCTTAGTGGTAATTAACCAAACATCAAAAATATACCATATGTAACTATAACTAAGTTTAGTAGCCCACTTCAGAAACCCAGACTTTAGAATGCTCCCAAAGATCTTCTCTTTGACAAAAATAGTATCCCATCTTCTACTTGAGACATCTTTAGCCCACCCAAACCAACTCTTCACATCAGGGAAATTGGTCCAAAACGGAATACCAATCAGACCATGCGGCTTTAAAGTCAGATCGAGCCACCAGCAATGACACCCAAATTAGTAAAAGCTGGTTCCCGGTCATCATGATGGTAGCAAAGAATAAGCGAAATCCAGGCCCACATTCCAACCGTAGGGTCTGACAAGCCAAAAGCGTGAGTAATATCAAGCAGAATCTTAGCCCATCTCCCATTTCTCCACGTGCCTTCCAAACCATTTGTAAAATTTATATTAATTCACTTGGTCTGGTAGTGAGGAGACATCACATAAATGCTCACAAGCAAGGGCCCACTTTCCCATCTGGGGCATACCAAACCAAAAGAGTGTGTATGTGTAATTTTAAAAATTGAAAAAAGGCCAAAATAAGAAACTATGTAATTTGTTTTCAAAATTTGTGATAAAAGGCCAAGTTAAAACTATGTGCACAAAAATCAATCCAGCCGGCATACGAAACATCCCACGCGCAAGAAATCCTGTTTTTCTCCGAATAAAATTATCCGTCAATTCCTTAATAACTTGCTTATTATTTCCAAAGAAATAATACGCAACGAACCAGCTCAGAGTACTAGTAACTTCGTAAATTCTAAATATTCCATACGAAATATTTAGTATACGAATACCGTCAATTCTTTTTAATAAGAGACCGTCAATTCCTTTTAATAACACTCCTCCAGCTCCAATAGCTAACAGGAAAAGAGAGAAAGCAGCATAATCAGCTTGGCTATTGTTCCTCATCCTTCTCAAACAATTACGTTGTTCCTCCATTTGAATTAGTATTTGGTTTTTTCCGCCTTAAGCACTCATCCTTATCAGGTTTCGAAATGTTCCAGATAGAACAAACTTTAGTACTCGGGTAAAAATCTGGTGGAGAGAATCTTCCGCCAACCCCAACATTCATTAGCTTTTCTCGGGGCATCCCAGAAGTTTCTTCCCTTAAGATGGTTTGCATACACCCAACGGACCCATATACAATCTTTGATCGAGATGATTTTCCACACATGCGAAGCAATCAAAGCGACGTTCCATTTAGCAAGATTTCTAAGGCCCAATCCTCCCTGATTTTTTGGGAAACACATATCCGACCATGCAACGTTTGCCTTCCCTCTTTTCATGTCGCCACAGCACCACAGGAAACCTCTTAAAACTCGTTCAATCTCTTTCGTAATTGAAATGGGAATGAGAAAAACAGAGGCCCAGTATATATGAAGAGAAGCGAGGACAGAAGTTATAAGTTGCAAACGTCCCGCGAAAGATAAGTTCTTATTTTTCCAATCTATCACTCTACTCTTGACTTTTTCCACAAGAACTTTACAGTCTCGTGTGAAAAGTCGGGTAGACATGAGGGGCACCCCGAGGTAACGAACCGGCAGCAAGCCCACTTCAAACGGTAGAATGCTGTTGATTATGTCCATGGTTATCGGTTTTACATCCAAAGAAAACTTGACTTTTAGCTTGATTAGGTTCCAAACCCGATACTTTAGAGAATTCTCTAAGGGCCTCTTTGATAACCGTCACTGAGTTCCGATCCGCGTGGCAAAAGATGAGGAGATCATCCGCAAAACATAAATGGGTGATTCGCTCGTCTTTACATTTCCAGTGAAACTTGAAGTTATCAGAGTTTCGAATGTTCCGCAAAAGAATTAAATTGAACACTTCCATCACCACCGTAAAGAGGTACGGAGATAATGGGTCTCACTGTCGAAGCCCTCTCCCACCTTTGAAAAAACCATGAGGTTCTCCATTGATGCAAACGGAAAAAGACGGGGTAGTGACAAGAGTACAAATCCAGTAGACCATAACCGGGTGAAAACCAAAAAATTTTAGCGCATCCCGGAGAAAATTCCAGTTAACAGTGTCATACGCCTTTTGAATGTCGACTTTGAGCGCACATCTTGGTGTTCCACGCTTGAGGTGATACCGGTTAAGGAGTTCTTGTGAGAGTAAGATGTTGTCAAAGATTGATCTCCCAGGGACAAAAGCTGATTGGTTATCAGAAATGATGTTGCTAAGGTGGTCACGGATTCTTCCTACAAGAATCTTGCTAATGCATTTAAGCAAAACATTACAACATGATATAGGTCTGAAATCGCTGACTTTGCTCGGAGTGCTAGTCTTCGGAATGAGGGTAATGTTAGTATTATTGAATTCTTTTAAAAGGGACCTACTTTCAAAAAATTCATGCACCGCCATACAAACATCATCTCGTTTTAACCCATGGTTTATCATCATTATTCCATAAAATCATCCTTTAGTGAAAACTTTCATTTCAACATCTTCAAATAAGTCATTTTCTTTAGAAACCATATTAAAACATATGGGGTTTAATGATAAATAATTTAGGTTTAAGTTGCGGAAAACATCGTTTGGTCCCATTCTAGATAAAACGTTTTAGTTTATAAAATAGCGAGGTTGTAACAATTCAAATACCATTACACAGCTCAAATGATACCACACAAATTGTGGTCTTCTAAACATCCAGCTCTTCTAAGTCATCTAAACTCCTCAACCTGAGTACACATCAAAATAAGTTAGGCAATTGAAATTCCTAGTGAGCTTACCCGAGGTTGACCCATTTCGAGTGGGCAGTGAACTACCACACTCGGGACAAACCCCCAAAAATAGTTTTGAAACACACTTCAAAAGTTATTTAAAACATCATAAGGATTTACTTCAAAATAGATAGTTATGATATGCAAATGCAAATGCATGATGTAACTATCTCAAACCCACGTCCATCTCATAAAAGTCCAACTCACCTTAATGGCACCCACCTAAGTTCACAAGCAAACGCACGAAGCATAATACTTGATTCCCGTATGGGTTGAAACTAAGCCTAGTGGCCATTACACTAGCCTCATGAGGGGTAGCAACTCCCTCATGCGGTTCCCTATTGTCGGGAACAAACTCTCCTCACACTCTTTATTTTAGAGAAGGGTAAAACGCATAATAACTCCTCACCCTCTTTGATTGAGAAGGGTAAAACTCGTCCTCAAGGTATCACACGGTCAATCCCATCCTATATGCAATGCAATGCACAAATACGATGCTCAAAACATCTTTCAAAAACATTATTATCATCTTTATTTAAAACCATTTTTAGAAACTCATTTTCATGCAATGCACAAGTAGTAATCATATAACACATTGCAGATAATAACATGCATGAAAAGTAATTGATAACATACACAAAATAATGGGGAAGGATGTGTATTCCCGGTAAACTCACCTGAGGTCAACTGAAAAGTCAACACTATTCCTGAAACATCCTCATGCTTGAAAACGTCAAACCTTAGAAAACATCTGCTCAACCTCCAATTTTCCTATGATCCAGCATATAAAGATAAATATGCGATCTAACAAGTGTCATCATTTACTAACTTAACTAAAGTTTCATTTGACAATTGATCATATGCCAATATGAGGATTAGGCTCAAACGCTCAGTCTAAAGATCATCCTAAGCGATCAATCGCGCTTAAATCATCATGCTAAAATATCATCTTGTTTGTCAACCAAATGTTTTTTTTTATCCAAAAAGTCGCGTATGATTTAAAAATACATTTTGTGATGTAAACCCAGCTAATCCCTATTATTTCCAATAATAGAGTTAAACCGTATTTAATCGGATAAAATCATATTCATAATTAAATAATTGATTTATGAAAATATTAAAATTTCATCTTTCTGTGGAATTAAAAGTTTTTCACGTTTATATAATTATAGCTCAACATTTAACAGCCCAAATTCTATTCTTGCTAAGTCTAACAAGATGAGCTCCAATGGAATTAAGTCCAACATAAAATCCACTAGGAGTCTAGGACTGATAGGCTAATGGCAAAAGCTGGCCCAAAGAATTGACTAAACCTAGAATGGGATACGGGTTATGGTACCTCATCGCAGACACACGAGGCTGAGCAACGAAGTCCGATGACTCCAACGTCTACACCGGCGAAGGTTTGCTCCTCCGACGAGGTTTCTTCTCCGGTCACCATCGTCTCCGGCGACGATGATTGCGCGCAACACCGACCACCGCCCACCTCCTGATGCACCATCGCCTCCGGCGACTTGAATCCAGCCCCACTGGTACCTCATCGCAGACACACGAGGCTGAGCAACGAAGTCCGATGACTCCAACGTCTACACCGGCGAAGGTTTGCTCCTCCGACGAGGTTTCTTCTCCGGTCACACCATCGTCTCCGGCGACGATGATTGCGCGCAAAACCGACCACCGCCCACCTCCTGATGCACCATCGCCTCCGGCGACTTGAATCCAGCCCCACCATTCTTCAACATTCGGCAATGGCGAGGCCACCCCAAACTCAACGTCAATCCATGCTCCGCCAACCCAACGGCAGGTCCCCGCGACTACCCACCCACCGGATCTAGATACGACAACTGCCAGAGATCCCAGTCGCTCCAGATGCAGAAAACGGACACCATCAACATCATCTAACCCTCTTCTTCATTACCGGTCACCGGAGATGGTGATCGGAAATCCTTCTCTAACTACTTCTTTCTCCTCTCACTCGGCTACTGAACATACACAGGAGGAATTGCACCATTTTCTCTCAAGTCTCACCTCTCCCTTTTTCGATACCTTATCTTTCTAGTTCTTATTCTCGACCCCTCTGTAACCCTTTCTCGCCTTACCAGCGAACACTCATCAACCCAGGTGGTGATCGGAGAGGAGTACTACCTCTCCAACATGCTTTCTCTCAGCTCTGATTATGGCCGTTTCTCTCTCCGTATCCCTCTCATTTCCATTCTGAATTCGTATATGAAAGTGGAGCATGCACTAGTGCTTCCCAGGTAGGGGAATGAATTTGTCCTTATTGGAAATTTACTAAATTACCCTCCATGAATGCCATATTTATAAAATTACGAAAATGCCCTCTTATTTGACTTTTCTGAAAATTACAAAATACCCATCCAAAGAATACTTACAACTTATGTCTAATTTACTAACTTGCTTTTAATTCATCCATTGCATTAGCCTTCCACATGAATTTACTAAACGTCATTTATGTAAGATTTCTCGTCATTTGAAAAATAAAATTTACTAGTTTACGCTTCGACATCCAATAATTACTAAAACATCTAATATGCTGTGATGATGATTTTTAAGCTAAGTGGAGGATTAATTATCTTTACAGTAAAACTCGTTACTAAATATTAAACTCTACTTGCTTAATTACCAAGTTGTCCTTTTTAACTTAATATGGATAAGTTAGACATCAAGTGATAAATAATTATATAAATTCTTACAAAACGATAATATTTATAAGTATAAGTGTGTGAAGTAGGATTTTTAAGAAAATAGTTATGGAACGTCTAGTAAATTTGAAAATTATTTATTTGTTTGTTTTCTTTTATTCAAAAATACAAGAAAAATATATTTTATTTTGTCGATTTAAGCTCAAAAATTCTAGACCCAAAACACGGATGTTACAATTATCTACCCCTTAAAAGGATTTCGTCCCCGAAATCACCGATAAGGAATTTAAGTACCCATTTTCCAAAAATATCAAACGTTATCCATACTTTAAAATTAACATTATAAAGCTTGGAGTATTTTAATTCAACTTTTGGTAAAATCACTTTACTTCAATGAATAAATTGTCTAGGTTTTTCTTTTCATAAAATGCTCTTATTAAATTTGAAATTCTCTTCAATTCGACACTTGTTTTCACAAAATTCAAACACTCGAGTTTGTGGTTAATGTTTTGAGGAAACCGTCTTTACGAGAAAATTTTTACCAACTTTTGTGGAAGAAATACTCATTCGAATTCGTGCACATTATATAAAACAATAAAGTTTCAAATTTATTTAGGGACATATTTTCATCGAATTTATTAACATAATCTCAAAGAGATCATTACTCCTGGGTATTCACTACCGATTCATGATGGCCCCTTTGTCATTTATTTTTATAAAAAGGCTTGCGTTTTGTAAGATATACTCGTCCAAAATTGTTTACGAAAATTTTCTCAAATTTTTAATAGTACTCTTGAAAAGATTGGCCTTACTTAATTATTATGTTCTTATTAGGGTGGGTTGTTTACTAACTCACACACGTCAAGCTGAAGGGTGGTTTACAACCTATGGTTTCTAATCTCATCATACATCCACATCTATAAGCATGAATCAGTATCCCAACATACCAGCAAGTCTCTACTAGTCAACTAAATCATCACTCACTATCGGGAAACCGAATAATTAAATCCTTATTTCGCCTCGCATAAAGGTTTTTTTTTACTAGCTCAGACACGAAGGGTACGAACTACGCTACCCTTACATTCACTTAGTTCTTAGAGCTGAGGCAACATCACAAGGATGCTCACTTTGATACCACTTGAAGGGGAAGATCAATATGGTATTACTAAGGCAAGAAAACCGATACAATCCAGCTCATCCATTATGTTCCATAATTTCACCTAAATCGAAGAACGATAACCTCCGAAAGAGTTGCAAGACCTTCAGTCATGGCTAACAGTTGCGGGCTAAATGACCAGGTCACGAGCATGAACGCCGAAGAGACGACAGACGATTGCACAAGAGGTTAAGGGTAAGAAAGGAAGGTCTCCGGTTCACGTCGACATAATTTCTTTAACAGCTTCAAGTCTTCTTCTCATCTTCACTTAGTTATTACTATGCTTCTCACACTTCTTGCTTACTCAAAGTTGTCACCACCATTCCCCTAGTCGGCTCCTCATGGTCAAGACTACCTCATGATCCTTGTTACTCTTCAAACTTCATCCAATATGAGTCGTCCATTTATCATCAACTATCCTTCAACAACGCTTGAGAGCATAAAGTCGAATTCCTTAGCAATTGCCATTATCACAAAGTTGATCCTCATATTGCAATTCACTATTCATTTGTCAATGTCACGCTTTAAATTCACATAAAGCTCCCTCATGTGAATTCCTTCCATCATTCACTATGATCCTTTATTTTTCAACGGCACTTAAGGTCTGAAGTCACATCTTTAGCAGTTATTGTCCCCACAGAGTTTTCCTTATACAGCAAGGTACTTTTCATACTTAATGTTGCACTTCACACTCACCCAAGAAGCTTCATATATAATTCCTTTCCACCGAGAAAGATCGCTCCTGCCTTTCCTAGTTACTAATCTAATAATTAGAACTTAACCACAAGCAAGTATTTACCACTAAGTTCTAAAGGCCGACTACTTAAAAGGTCAAACATCCTTAAGAACATCACAGTTTAAGTCTAAGCACTACTCCTAGTACCTAGTTCACTTAAACTCATGCTCTGATACCAAATTGAAACACCCTCGCTTTAAGACTTTTCATAAAACATCATTTTTTTGGAAAAGGAAAGGTCAACAAGGACCCCCAGACAAATTTATTAAAAGAAAAACTATACAAGCGTTCAAACACCGCAACCCAACTAAGAGACAACCCTCTTAGTGGTAATTAACCAAACATCAAAAATATACCATATGTAACTATAACTAAGTTTAGTAGCCCACTTCAGAAGCCCATACTTTAGAATGCTCCCAAAGATCTTCTCTTTGACAAAAATAGTATCCCATCTTCTACTTGAGACATCTTTAGCCCACCCAAACCAACTCTTCACATCAGGGCAATTGGTCCAAAACGGAATACCAATCAGACCATGCGGCTTTAAAGTCAGATCCAGCCCACCAGCAATGACACCCAATTTAGTAAAAGCTGGTTCCCGGTCATCATGATGGTAGCAAAGAATAAGTGAAATCCAGGCCCACATTCCAACCGCAGGGTCCGACAAGCCAAAAGCGTGAGTAATATCAAGCAGAATCTTAGCCCATCTTCCATTTCTCCACATACCTTCCAAACCATTTCTAAAATTTATATTAATTCACTTGGTCTGGTAGTGAGGAGACATCACATAAATGCTCACAAGCAAGGGCCCACTTTCCCATCTGGGGCATACCAAACCAAAAGAGTGTGTATGTGTAACTTTAAAAATTGCAAAAAAGGCCAAAATAAGAAACTATGTAATTTGTTTTCAAAATTTGTGATAAAAGACAAAGTTAAAACTATGTGCACAAAAATCAATCCAGCCGGCATACGAAACATCCCACGCGCAAGAAATCCCGTTTTTCTCCGAATAAAATTATCTGTCAATTCCTTAATAACTTGCTTATTATTTCCAAAGAAATAATACGCAACGAACCAGCTCAGAGTACTAGTAACTTCGTAAATTCTAAATACTCCATACGAAATATTTAGTATACGAATACCGTCAATTCCTTTTAATAAGAGACCGTCAATTCCTTTTAATAACACTCCTCCAGCTCCAACAGGTAACAGGAAAAGAGAGAAAGCAGCATAATCAGCTTGGCTATTGTTCCTCATCCTTCTCAAACAATTACGTTGTTTCCCCATTTGAATTAGTATTTGGTTTGTTCCGCCTTAAGCACTCATCCTTATCAAGTTTCGAAATGTTCCAGATAGAACAAACTTTAGTACTCAGGTAAAAATTTGGTTTGGACATAGTGATCAACCGAAGCCGGATTTCAGCGAAAATATCCGTGAAAATTTCATCCTCGGTTCTAGCCTTTTACTTAAAAATTCTACTGTTTCTTTCTCTCCAAATATGATAGATTGTCCCACCTAATAACAGCTTCCTCAAAGAGTTAAGGAAAGTCTTGCTTTTAGTACAATTTTGCAAGTTTGTAATCAGCGGATACCAATTAGATGGATAGTGATCCATGATACCTCACTTCTTAACCTTGAACCAAATCTTCTTTGTAAAGTGGCATTGGAAAAATAAGTGGTCGTGAGAATCCATAACCAAGTTACAAAACCCACATTGCAAATTTCCGGAATGTTCCCACTTTTGCACCAAGTCTTGAGTTTTAAGCTTCCTAAGCATCGCAAGCCAAAAAATGAAAGAGTGACTCGGAATGTCAGCGGAGTGCCATATCAGATGAGCCCACGACACATTAGGTCTGTTTTCCCGAACCACCTTCCAAACTTCCCCCATAGTGAAATTCACGGGCTCACCTAAAGCGGATCGCCATTTAATGCAGTTCGGTTTGTTTTCGCTGACATCCGGGGCCGGTTTCGAAGCAAGATCAGGATAAACCATAAGCCATTCAGCCGGCCAACACCAGATTCCATTGCTAAATAATTTCGCCGCACAGTCACTTGTAGCAAACCTAGCTGACAGAATCATTCTATTGGAGATGAAAGCATTAAGGGTCCCGATGTGGTGCCAATTCTCGAACCAGGCCGAAGTATTGTATCCGTTGCCAATACAGGATATGAAATTGTTTTTTAATGCAGGTCTGGTGGAGAGAATATTCCGCCAACCCCAACATTCATTAGCTTTTCTCGGGGCATCCCAGAAGTTTCTTCCCTTAAAATGGTTTGCATACACCCAACGGACCCATATACAATCTTTGATCGAGATGATTTTCCACACATGCGAAGCAATCAAAGAGACGTTCCATTTAGCAAGATTTCTAAGGCCCAATCCTCCCTGATTTTTTGGGAAACACATATCCGACCATGCAACTTTTTCCTTCCCTCTTTTCATGTCACCACAGCACCACAGGAAACCTCTTAAAACTCGTTCAATCTCTTTCGTAATTGAAATGGGAATGAGAAAAACAGAGGCCCAGTATATATGAAGAGAAGCGAGGACAGAAGTTATAAGTTGCAAACGTCCCGCGAAAGATAAGTTCTTATTTTTCCAATCTATCACTCTACTCTTGACTTTTTCCACAAGAACTTTACAGTCTCGTGTGAAAAGTCGGGTAGACATGAGGGGCACCCCGAGGTAGCGAACCGGCAGCGAGCCCACTTCAAACGGTAGAATGTTGTTGATTATGCCCATGGTTATCGGTTTTACATCCAAAGAAAACTTGACTTTTAGCTTGATTAGGTTCCAAACCCGATACTTTAGAGAATTCTCTAAGGGCCTCTTTGATAACCGTCACCGAGTTCCGATCCGCGTGGCAAAAGATGAGGAGATCATCCGCAAAACACAAATGGGTGATTCGCTCGTCTTTACATTTCCAGTGAAACTTGAAGTTATCAGAGTTTCGAATGTTCCACAAAAGAATTAAATTGAACACTTCCATCACCACCGTAAAGAGGTACGGAGATAATGGATCCCCCTGTCAAAGCCCTCTCCCATCTTTGAAAAAACCATGAGGTTCTCCATTGATGCAAACGGAAAAAGACGGGGTAGTGACAAGAGTACAAATCCAGTAGATCATAACCGGGTGAAAACCAAAAAAATTTAGCGCATCCCTGAGAAAATTCCAGTTAACAGTGTCATACGCCTTTTGAATGTCGACTTTGAGCGTACATCTTGGCGTTCCACGCTTGAGGTGATACCGGTTAAGGAGTTCTTGTGAGATTAAGATGTTGTCAAAGAATGATCTCCCACGGACAAAAGCAGATTGGTTATCAGAAATGATGTTGCTAAGGTGGTCACGGATTCTTCCCACAAGAATCTTGCTAATGCATTTAAGCAAAACATTACAACACGATATAGGTCTGAAATCGCTGACTTTGCTCGGGGTGCTAGTCTTCGGAATGAGGGTAATGTTAGTATTATTGAATTCTTTTAAAAGGGACCCGCTTTCAAAAAATTCATGCACCGCCATACAGACATCATCTCGTTTTAACCCATGGTTTATCATCATTATTCCATAAAATCATCCTTTAGTGAAAACTTTAATTTCAACATCTTCAAATAAGTCATTTTCTTTAGAAACCATATTAAAACACATGGGGTTTAATGATAAATAACTTAGGTTTAAGTTGCGGAAAACATCGTTTGGTCCCATTCTAGATAAAACATTTTAGTTTATAAAATAGCGAGGTTGTAACAATTCAAATACCATTACACAGCTCAAATGATACCACACAAACCGTGGTCTTCTAAACATCCAGCTCTTCTAAGTCATCTAAACTCCTCAACCTGAGTACTCATCAAAATAAGTTAGGCAATTGAAATTCCTAGTGAGCTTACCCGAGGTTAACCCATTTCGAGTGGGCAGTGAACTACCACAGTCGGGACAAACCCCCAAAAATAGTTTTGAAACACACTTCAAAAGTTATTTAAAACATCATAAGGATTTACTTCAAAATAGATAGTTATGATATGCAAATGCAAATGCATGATGCAACTATCCCAAACCCACGTCCATCTCATAAAAGTCCAACTCACCTCAATGGCACCCACCTAAGTTCACAAGCAAACGCACGAAGCATAATACTTGATTCCCGTATGGGTTAAAACTAAGCCTAGTGGCCATTACACTAGCCTCATGAGGGGTAGCAACTCCCTCATGCGGTTCCCTATTGTCGGGAACAAAATCTCCTCACACTCTTTATTTTAGAGAAGGGTAAAACGCATAATAACTCATCACCCTCTTTGATTGAGAAGGGTAAAACTCGTCCTCAAGGTATCACACGGTCAATCCCATCCTATATGCAATGCAATGCACAAATAGGATGCTCAAAACATCTTTCAAAAACATCATTATTGTCACACCCCGATCCTTGGCGGAATCGATCAAGGCGTGATATATTGTTCAAAGTCTCATGACAACTATGTTATAATATGATTAGATTCAATTAAGTACGAAGTATGCAAACAAGATCCACAACATACAAATACAAATCCAAATACAACAACATTTATTACATCAAATTTAAATAGTCTTGTGGGTTTCTATGGTACACCCTACTTTTCATCAACTTCATTCTTCAAATCTGCATCATGGGTAAAAACAGGTCAACTACGAGAGTTGTTGAGTAATCTAGTTTTATTAAAGAAAATTGTGAGTTTGAATAATTTGAAATTTGTTTTCTTTTGAAGTTGGCAAGCAACTGTTATTGAGATAACAGTTTATAAATCAAAAATTGATTAACAAATGATAACAACAACAATAAGTCCTCACCCTATATATACATATATATATATATGTATATATATATAGGATGGAGCATGTAATCATCATACACACTCAACCACGTGCAATCAATCACCTTAGCGTCCCAAGGCGGGGTGGTCAACCCAATAGCGCTATTATTGTCCATAACGTACCTCAAGAATACGGGCATAGTCATGGAGATTAGACTAAAAATGGTAATGCACTACAAGTACATGTAGCGTAAACAAACAATAATTATACAAATAATGATTCACGTATAAATGTCCCAACAATGTCTCAATTGTGTTAAAATAATAAAGTGAAGTTGGAACATATTAGAACCACATGATACACCCCAAAAGTATTGAAAAGTATAAAATACGGGGTAGATTACTCACATTAGTCCAATAAGGAATGCGCGTGTTGTACGATAGACGGCTCGAGTCAAAATGTCGTAGAACCTAATATAATTAATAGTTTTGGCTTAGGAATCGATAAACAGGAATATAGTATTAATAAAAATAATTAGACACATATTCTTATATTAGATGAATTAACAATAATCCAAATTTTGTTTTGAATATTAATGTATTCATATGTTAAATGAATTTTAAATTGAATTAATTACTTTGCTTAATTAATTTATATTTTCACTTTAGGCAAGATTTTAATAATTTCTTATTAAAATAATAACTAGTCAAATTATAAGTATTTACAGATTTTATATATTATAAACAATTATTTATATGAAATAATCATTAAAAATGCATTTTTACATGCTTAGATATTTAGGAAAATGGTTTTAAATACTAAACAGTAATGAAACATTCTAAAATTATCAGAAAATCATTATTTCATAAAATAGTAATTACTGTAAAATTTTCATATTTTTGTTATCTGCTTTAGTATTTATTTAGTATTTTAATAATTAAACCACAACAAATTTTGGGAAAAATAATAAATGATTCCCAAAAATTCTGGAATATTAACCATAGTTTTCTAACATTATATTGAGCCTACTTTAAATATTTTGGATATTTTGGACTATGCGAAGTATTTCTTATGTTTTTCATTATTAACTAATCAATAAAATCATAAATAATAGGAAAATATTAAGAGAAATTCATTATACTTTTTATTTATGATTAACATGTTATATATGATATTCTGATAAGGTTTTATAATTTTTGGACATGTGTAGCTATTTATTATCAATTTAAACCATTAAATAATCATTAAATCAGGAAAAATAAGCATACATTCTTAGAAAAATCTGTAAATTTTGTCATGGAGTCTTTAAAATGTTAATAAGGTGTGAAAAATATAAAATATAGTTTTTAACATACATAACTATATTTTGCAATTTATTTATCTACAAAAAAATAAAATACAAAATAAGCATCAAACAGTAATATAAATGAATGAAGCTTTATAAATCCACTTTACTCAATATATGGGTTGTTTCAAAATTTTCCCAGAATTTATTGACTGCAAAAAGTATTTTATGTGAATTGTTGCCCTATTTTATTGCAATAATTATAGTAATTCAATAAAAATAAGTTATTTTCTGAAAATTTCCAGAACTTCTTATTTTATTGATGGGATTCTGAGAAAAATCATGTTTATATATAAAATAAGTTTTAGATATTTTGGTGGATTTAATTTGTTTCATTAATGAATTTGAAACTTTTAACAACATACCTTGATGAATGCTTCAAGAGGGATGGAGATTTGAGTATGAGGGATTGTTCTTGGCTGGAAAATTGATATTTTTTGGAAGAATTTCGAGATTGAGAGTGAGAGAAAGAATAGAGAGGGTTTGAATGGTGATGAGAATAATGTGTTGGGAGAAAAATGAAAGGAAAGATGATGGGAGGTGTGAGTGGGAGACCATGGGAATAAATTTTGGCTTTTGGTGGTCTTCATAATTTCCCACTAGCACAAGCATCTCTATGTAATACACTAATTATGTAAGACCCGTTCCACCGAGGCGCAGCCCAGATGGATCCGCGGCGCGGCTCGGGAAGGATCTGGATACGCGAGTGATTTTATACGCGCGGCGTGGCTCGGTAAAATCCGTGGCGCTGTGCGCCGCAGTCATAAAAAACCCTAATTCGAGTTTAAACGCCTATATAAGGGGGCCCAGCCCTAGGGTTCGTGTTTTTTGGGAATTTATGGAGTAGAGGCGACAGGTTTTGGTAGAGACTCTTCGGTTTCGAGACTTTGGAGGTTTTTGGAGATTAGAAGAGGGAGATCCAACGCGAGAGAAGGCTTGCGACGGATCGTGGGCATCACTCCGCTTTTCAGAAGTAAGGTAAGAATATTTACCTTTCTGACTTTCATTTTTATCTCGTCATGGGGTGTTACCCATTGGTTTGTAGCCTTAGATGACTTGTAACACTTAGGGTTTGGACCAAGGACATGAATGGACTTGCATGTCCATAAGGAAGTGACCTTAGGATAGTTTCTGATCCCGGGAAGGGTTTAGAAAGGAACCCTAGCCGATTGATATACTGTTAAGTGCTAATAACATTTTGGAATGTTACGAGCCGCGACGCGGACTGGCTATGTCAGCGGAGCGGACTCGGCTGAACCCCCGTAATTATGCGATGGTAGCCGCGGCGCGTAGGGTGAGGAGCCACGCCGCGGCGAGCGACTGTTTGACCCAAAGGTTTGGTTTTGACCCTGGTTTGGTGGCAAACGTTGGGTCTGACCTTTAGGCAAGTCTATAAGAGTTTGGCCAGTACTTAATATGTTGTATATGTGGGATTTAGGTGATCGGACGAGCCTAGTTTGGGATATTAGCGATTATCCGGACGGTTGTGATTAAGGTGAGTATCCTCACCTTACTATATGATGTTGCATGTTAGGCATCTTGTGTGTTATTTACAGTTATATGATTTGCTCTATATCTGTGGTTATTTGTTGTTGAGCTCAGTACTGATGCGTGTCCCCTCGTAGCTGTTGTATGGCGAGTTGGACTATTGCCTTGTCCCATAGCTGTTGTATGATGGGCTGGGCCATAACCGGGAACCCATAGCTGTTGTATGATGGGTAGAACCTTCCCGTGTCCATAGCTGTTGTATGATGGACGCCCGTAGCTGTTGTATGGCGGGTAGGGTCGGGTCGTTCTCGAGGACTGGTTGTTTAATATGTGGGCATGTATGGTAATTTGTAGACTCACTAAGCTTTAAGCTTACCCATTGGTTTTATAACATTTCAGGTATTTCAAATGACAAAGGGAAGGGCAAGGCTTGATGGCAGCGCATCGCATACAAGAGATTTATGTTAATGAACTATATTAGTATTTTCAAATGTTCCGGTGTTGGTTAAGTAATATGTTGAACAGTTTTACTTTTTGGAATAAATATTTTATTGAAACCTTGGTAATAAATAACTTTTAAAATTTTCGGAATTGGGGCGTTACAAATTGGTATCAGAGCCTTGGTTTGAGGGATTTGGATGAACTGTATTAGGAATCCAAACTCAAACTTAGGACTGAGAGCTTTTCGTTAAAGAAATAATGTTTTCTCTATAAAAGTTTTAAGTAGTTGGGTTGAATAACATGTGGAAGATTCCCTTGCATGTTCTTGTTTAATTGTTGCTTGGGGTTTGAAACATGGTATGCACACCTGACTTATGATTTTTAACGGATAATGAGTTTCGAAAAGAATGAGATGCGATGCAAACTGTCAACCAAGCTCAAGTAAGTTTTTGTGATTCCCAATTACCCATGTCAAGTTTGTGTTATGTGATGATATATGTATGCCAGAAAATAGGCGTGGAATTTAGTTAGGAAATGCATGCTAGAAATGCTTGGATTAGGATGCCTTCTGCCAGTTGTTTGTTATTTGTGCTGCTTTAGAATCTATGCTAACACTATTAGGTTGCTTAGTGAATGCTATTGGGTTATATACAATTAGGATAAGATAGCCTAAGAATTCTTGGTCTAGCCTTACTGGCTGTTCCTTGTTTGGTTGTGACTTTGGGGTAGGATCATTTATTTTAATGTCTATCTTATTCTCGATTGTGTACGACTGTGTGTCCGTGAGGCGACTCGATGGTGTTAGCAGAAGTTCTTTTAGGCACGGGTGGGGTGTGAGATCCTAGGTAGCCTAGGATAAGTGTTAGGCACTTGGGTGCGGGACAGTATGAATACCAATGCCAAATAAATGAGTGAGTGGTGAATTAGAGTATTGGGGGACAAATTCTGGAACAAGTACGAATAGGTGTGGAAGGTAGTACAGGGCCCGTACTACCGAAAGCACAGGATTCATACATGAGTCAGGAAGAGTTACCCAAAATTCTAAGGAACCGGGTAGGGTAGAGAATCAGGTATGATTCACATTATGGGTTAGTGGCGAAAAGGAAGCACACGTCTTCATCGTGGCGATGTTCGGTAATGAAGAGTGGATTGGGAGTAGTTTCGGGTGTAACCTATTGAGGTAGATCGTGATGGATCATAGGTGCAAATATTTATCGCACTTGAGGTATCAACGAGGGTTATGATTGATAGCAATGGGTTAGCCGATGCATCTGGGTTTTGCATGTCGATGTTTCGAAGGTCTATGTATATGAATCCCGATAGACCTTATTCTTGTTTAATGGACTAACGACATGGTATGAGGATTGGATTTGTTACAAAGGTTCAAGGCGCTGATCGATCGCGATCAGCACTAGGTATTGGCACAGATTCCAAGTGGGGGAGAGTTGGTGTTCTAAGAGAATAAATGAAGCTTAATGTGTGTATAGCTCAGCTACTGGAATATGGGAGTACTTGCATTACGAATTATCAAGCGGTAGCTTGGGTTATGATGATAGAGAGAGAAGGGATTGGCAGCTTGTTGGAAACTGTGGCCTGGGAATCTGCAGATAGGTTCCAGAGGATTACTAGGTACTCCTTTAGGGAATGGACTAGAATCCAGATTGATTTAAGTGCCGACATTATGTCGACTTGTGTCACTCGAAGAGCAGGAAGGGCCCGTCCAGCTGCTGAAGCTGATGGACCTTGACTCCTGCTACCCAGCTGAAGTTAGAGTAATTGGAGACTACGTACAAGGTATGACGAAAAATGCGAGTAGTGTGTGACTTATGGGATAAAGACCCACAGAAGATGGCTCCTTGGACAGATAGCCACGAGTAGAGGGTTGAAGCAGAAAGGGAAGAAGGGTTCCCAGTGTGACATAACAGACCATTGAGGATGGAAGTCTCATGGCAATGAGGGAGACGGCGTGGGGATGGATACCCGCGATCTAACAAGGCAGGGAACTCGCCGGCAGGGGCTAAGGCCTTGGAAAAGGAAAGTTGTAGCTTGGAGGAGGAAGATGGGAGTGTCATTGCATGCTGGAGCTAGCAAGTGGTTATTGGTGCATCGAGTAGCTTTTCACCTTAGGGTAAAGGTGTTTGGAATAGCTTTGAGTAAAGGGAATTCTGCAAATTCAAGGAAGCCGTTGGAGGTTGTATGCATTGCGAAGAGGCGAGGATCTTGGCCATGCTAGGGATGCGTAGTCACTTCCATGGGAGTTTTGATTATTTCCATTAAGGCATGGAGAACGTTGGACGATTATATTTCGTTTCAACTCAGGACCTGGACAGCAGTAGGGGCAAGAGAGTCGAGTTTTAGTATAAAAAGGGCAGAGCATGGAAGGTGAGACGCCGGACTGAGGAGACAACGCGACCTGTTGGGTCGACTGCAAGATTACGCAAGCTATGGTGACTTGGGACACAAGGGTTCTGCTTGCATGGACTGATACTCAAAAGGATTGACGCAGAGGAATTATTCAGAGACCGGGAATCTACTTCATACTTCAACAAGAGTTATGTATGTAGCACAAAAGTCTTCGAAATAAGGAATGTGGCATATATGACAGCTCATCTCAGGAGCGCTAGTCAATAGTTTCAAGGAATGAAAGTATCGCGAGCTGAGAAGCCTTCCCAGGCAGGAAAGGCTGGGCGAAGTTAGGAAGGGGTCGGAGCGAGGTTTTAAGGAAACGTTTTGGTGAGATTGTGTATCGATCGAGAAGGGTCAGCGCGGAAGAAACATAGTAAGCAACGATAATATGAAGACAGGACGACGGTTATGCTAAGCGATGCTAGGAACAAGGATAAGCGTTGGCCAGGAGCATTGGGTCGTATTGGTGTAGTGATCGATTAAGGATTTTACGTCCTGGAGGATTGGTATCTCACGTGGGTACCGGGGTACTGTGCCTTGTTCGAGGTTGTGCCCCCTCGTGCCTCAGTGAGAGATAAGGTGTTTGTCGGATGGAGTGTGCTATGTTGAGGTGGTACTGTGCTGTGTTCTGGTGAATACTTCGTGCTGATCGGGAGTGCCGGGTGCTTTATTGTAGCAATACTGTGTTGTGTTCCCTCGAGTACGAGATACGGTCTTAGCAGGCTGATTGGTCAGATTGGGTTGTGGGGCAGATGATTTCTATGCAGGATGAGATAATGGTTATCTGGGTGTCGATGATTAGTACCCTTAGGATTGTTCAGTTGGATGAGAGATGATTATGGATCCTTCCATGATCGCATTTGCCGGAGTAGTTGAGGTGAAGACTACCTTGGTTTTGCTGAAGGCTGTTTTAGCTGGTGAGAATGAAAACCAAGGGCGGATCAGGGCGACATGAAGACTGGGCGGATTGGATTCAAGATAAGGATTTAAATGGAAACCGTGGAAGGGAACGCCTTTAGGTGATACAGTTCGGGTAAATGAAGGTTGTGGGGTAGGGTTAGCGGAGGATGGCTAACCCATTATGGTCGCCTTGGATGTTAGATATAGACGGAGCTTTTGTACGGTGATAAACGAAGAAGTTTGTGTCAAGTTTTTCGTTGCCCGAGGGGCAACACGGATGTGTATGATGTTGGAGAGGATTACTGGTGATCTGGCCGGTAAGGAAGTGGGGAATGGTTAAGAGGAGAGACGTTTGATCGGTGGAAAGGTCAAGGGCAATCATCAAAAGATAGGTAGCTGATTTGGTCTCCGAGGAATTCTGAGGTAGAATTTGGAGGTATGCCTGTATGGGTTCATCGCGGAAGTACCAAAGAACCCCTCAGAGTATTGATAGAACCGAGGATGTCGTAGACCGTTGGAGCAGGAGTGCTCGCTTTGAGTCTGTTATAGTATGCTGGGCTACGAAGGGTGGATGATGTTAAGGCTCGGGAGAAGGTATCCCGATATGGTGCTCTAGATGGTGATATCAGGTAAGGAGGTGCAGCTCACTTAGAAGTTTAGGAGAAGGTTTGTAAAGTTACGACATCCAACTTTGTTTCAGTATTGTGCATTATCCTTAGAAGGATGGATGTATGGAGAGATCAATGTACGAGTTCCTTCGGGATTACGTTCTTGGTTGATGGGAGTTGTAGTTTCCTATGTAACGTTGGTGGAGTCCTTTATGATAATGGTTAGCACACGAGAAATGGTCTCTTGTGCAAGAAGTCGTACGGGAGAGGGTGTCCGGACTTCTATGTGTTCAGGAAGAGATTGTAGACCGATTTGAGTCGGAAGAAGAATCATGATAATATGCAGTGATAGGACCTGAGTTTATCGGTCGGAGTTACCGATGTACCAGAAAGTGGGACCCCGGGTATACCAGATCGTTGTTAGTGTAGTAGATAGAATCTATGGCTCAATCAGGCTTGTAGTAACTTCTAGATTTCTTAGTTGAGGCTGTGCAATGTGACGCATTCTGTAGCGTGCAATTGGGAGAGAAATTGCGAGACGATGGTCCGATCTCGAGTTCCAGGTTGTAAGTTTTGTTCTTCTTAAGGTGTCGCCTTGGGAGGGGGTTATTAGGAATCGAGGAAAGCCTGGCTCTAGGTATATTGGACCATATCGAATCATCTCACAAGTAGGTAAGGTAGCCTACCGATTGAAGCTGCCTGAGCAGCTTAGCCAGATTCACGAGACGTTCCACGTTTCCCGACTCAGTAAGTGTATTACCGATGAAACTTCAATTGTGCCCTTGGAGGGTATCCAAATTGACGAACGCTTGAATTATGTGGAGCGACCGGTTGCTATCAAAGAAAGGGAAAATAAAGACTTTACGAAATAAGACGATAGGGGTAGTTAAGGTGTAGTGGCAGCATCGTAAGGGGTCTGAATGGACTTAGGAACCCGAGGAAGAAAATGTGGAGGTATTACCCCCAAGTTGTTTTCAGGCACAGATTTCGGGGACGAAATCCATTCAAGTTGGGGAGAATTGTAAGACCCGTTCCACCGAGGCACGGCCCGGATGGATCCGCGGCGCGGCTCGGGAAGGATCTGGATACGCGAGTGATTTTGTACGCGCGGCGGGGCTCGGTAAAATCCGCGGCGCGGTGCGCCGCAGTCATGAAAAACCCTAATTCGAGTTTAAACGCCTATATAAAGGGACCCAGCCCTAGGGTTCGTATTTTTTGGGAATTTATGGAGTAGAGGCGACAGGTTTTGGTAGAGACTCTTCGGTTTCGAGACTTTGGAGGTTTTTGGAGATTAGAAGAGGGAGATCCAACGCGAGAGAAGGCTTGCGACGGATCGTGGGCATCACTCCGCTTTTCAGAAGTAAGGTAAGAAGATTTACCTTTCTGACTTTCATTTTTATCTCGTCATGGGGTGTTACCCATTGGTTTGTAGCCTTAGATGACTTGTAACACTTAGGGTTTGGACCAAGGACATGCATGGACTTGCATGTCCATAAGGAAGTGACCTTAAGGTAGTTTCTGATCCCAGGAAGGGTTTAGAAAGGAACCCTAGCCGATTGATATACTGTTAAGCGCTAATAACATTTTGGAATGCTACGAGCCGCGACGCGGACTGGCTATGTCAGCGGCGCGGACTCGGCTGAACCCCCGTAATTATGCGATGGTAGCCGCGACGCGTAGGGTGAGGAGCCACGCCGCGGCGAGCGACTGTTTGACCCAAAGGTTTGGTTTTGACCCTGGTTTGGTGGCAAACGTTGGGTCTGACCTTTAGGAAAGCCTATAAGAGTTTGGCCAGTACTTTATGTTGTATATGTGGGATTTAGGTGATCGGACGAGCCTAGTTTGGGATATTAGCGATTATCCGGACGGTTGTGATTCAGGTGAGTATCCTCACCTTACTATATGATGTTGCATGTTAGGCATCTTGTGTGTTATTTACAGTTATATGATTTGCTCTATATCTGTGGTTATTTGTTGTTGAGCTCAGTACTGATGTGTGTCCCCTCGTAGCTGTTGTATGGCGAGTTGGACTATTGCCTTGTCCTATAGCTGTTGTATGATGGGCTGGGCCATAACCGGGAACCCATAGCTGTTGTATGATGGGTAGAACCTTCCCGTGTCCATAGCTGTTGTATGATGGACGCCCGTAGCTGTTGTATGGCGGGTAGGGTCGGGTCGTTCTCGAGGACGGGTTGTTTAATGTGTGGGCATGTATGGTAATTTGTGGACTCACTAAGCTTTAAGCTTACCCGTTGGTTTTATAACATTTCAGGTATTTCAAATGACAAAGGGAAGGGCATGGCTTGATGGCAGCGCATCGCATACAAGAGATTTATGTTAATGAACTATATTAGTATTTTCAAATGTTCCGCTGTTGGTTAAGTAATATGTTGAACAGTTTTACTTTTTGGAATAAATATTTTATTGAAACCTTGGTAATAAATAACTTTTAAAATTTTCGGAATTGGGGCGTTACAAATTAATATAAGAATTTTATAAAATTTAATGTAGAGTTTATAAAAATAGAGTTTTATAAAAAATAGGTTATTATTTGATTATAACAATCTACTTTGATTTGAAGATTAATTATAGCATTCAAGTTTGATTCTTTTAATTTAATTAGAGCATCATACTTTGATTTAATTTTAATATGGTATCATAATTTAATTTGATTATAGTTATAATGTTATACTATGCTATATTGCTATTAACGTCAATTTATATCGTAGTGTATGGGTTTTGATCCTATTTGCGTCAAGTAATCTTGAGTAGGGTTTATTAAATTTCCAATTGGGTTGGGTTGACCCGAATCCATTTTAGGCGGATGTCACAGTCTCCCCTACTTTAGGAAATTTCGTCCCGAAATTTAAGAAAATAGTACCTTAAGAGAAAATTTGCGGGTATTTGGTACGCATTTGATCCTCACGCTCCCATGTATACTCGGGTCCACGTGCTGACTGCTACCTGACCTTGACCAGGGGAATACGACTTCTTTTGAGTTGCTTTTCCTTTCGGTCGGCAATTTCCAAGGGTTTCTCGATAAATTGCATTGTCTCGTCGATTTGGATATCCTCGAGAAGAACATGAAGGTTCTCGTCTGCTAAACACTTCTTGAGGTTGGCTATATGAAATACTGGGTGAACTTTATTAAGCTCTATTGGTAGATCCAACTCGTAGGCTACTGGTCCGATCCTTTTAAGGATCTTAAACGGCCCTACGTAGCGGGGTGCCAATTTACCCTTGCGTCCAAATCGAACCACACCTTTCCATGGGGACACTTTTAACATGACCATGTCACCCACGGTAAATTCAAGTGGTTTGCGTCGCTTGTCGGCGTAACTCTTTTGTCGGCTACGAGCTGTGAGAAGGTTATTGCGAATCTGAGTGATTTTGTCGGTTGTTTCCTGGATAAGCTCAGGACCAACGATTGGAGAATCCACTGTTGCACGAATTACGTGGGACTCGCCAATTTCATGCCAGCAAATAGGAGATCGGCATTTATGGCCATACAATGCCTCAAATTGTGGCATCCCGATGCTAGAATGATAACTGTTATTATAGGAGAATTCCACCAACGGTAAATGAGAGTCCCAGTTTCCTCCGAAATCTAAGACACACGCCCTCAACATATCTTCGAGTGTTTGAATTGTCCTCTCAGATTGACCATCGGTCTGAGGATGATAGGCGGTACTGAGATCAAGGCGGGTTCCCATGGCTTCTTGAAGTGATTGCCAGAACCGAGAGAGAAATCTCCCATCACGATCTGAAATGATGCTGAGAGGGATGTCATGCCGACTAACTATCTCGTCGATGTAAATCCGAGCAAGTTGTTAGACCTTGAAATGTTCACGGATGGGAAGGAAGTGAGCAGATTTAGTCAAATGGTCAACGATTACCCAAATGCTGTCATGTCCCTTTGTGGTACGGGGAAGTTTGGTTACGAAATCCATGGTGATCGCTTCCCATTTCCACTCGGGGATTACCGGTTGGACCAATAGTCCAGAGGGTCGTTGATGATCTGCTTTGACCCTGGAACATGTAAGACATTTGGCTACGAATAAAGCAATATCCTTTTTCATTCCCGACCACCAATAATTGGTTCTCAAGCCATGATACATCTTGTCAGCGCCCGGATGAATGGAATATCGAGTTTTATGGATTTCTACCATTAGGAATGTACGAAGATTGTCGCGATCTGGGATCCAGATGCGATCTTGATAATAGAAAATACCATCAGATTTAGATTCCAACTCCCCATCAATTCCAGTGGGCATGTCATTTTCGGTAATTGCCGAGTGTTGGGCTCCTCGAATTCGGTCGCTGAGATTGGAAAAGATAGGAGAACATATTAAATGAAATGCTTTGGCTTAACGCATCGGCTACGACGTTCGCCTTTCGGCTTAATGCATCATTTAGGAGTTCGACCCATCGTTTTTGCCTCATATTGAGTTCCTTTTGATTAAGAATATGTTGCAAGCTCTTATGGTCGGTGAAAATTACGCATTTAGTGCCGTAAAGGTAATGCCTCCAAATTTTAAGAGCGAAAACCACGGCACCGAGCTCCAAATCATGAGTCGTATAATTCCTTTCGTGGATTTTGAGTTGTCGCGATGCGTAAGCTATAACCTTTCCCCTTTGCATCAAAACACAACCTAGACCGAGATTGGAGGCATCGCAATATACCACGAAATCTTCGGATCCTTCAGGGAGTGTAAGAATCGGAGCGTCACACAACCTTTGTTTAAGGGTTTGGAAAGCGTCTTCCTGCTTGGGTCCCCAATCAAATGGCGTACCCTTGCAAGTGAGAGAAGTAAGCGGTAAAGCGATCTTTGAAAAATTTGAAATGAAACGCCGGTAATAGCCGGCTAAACCGAGGAAGGACCGAATTTCCTTGGGGGTACGTGGGGCTTTCCAATTCTTGACTGCTTCAACTTTTGCGGGGTCGACTAAAATACCCTTGTCACTTACAATATGACCGAGGAATTGTACCTCATTTAACCAAAACTCGCATTTCGAAAATTTGGCATAGAGCTGATTTCCTTGCAATGTTTGGAGAGTTAGACGAAGGTGTCTTTCATGGTCTGCCTTTGTCTTGGAGTAAATGAGGATGTCATCAATAAAGACGATAACAAAACGGTCGAGATAAGGTTTAAATACCTGATTCATCAAGTCCATGAATGCGGCAGGGGCATTCGTTAGGCCAAAAGGCATAACGGTGAACTCGTAATGACCATAGCGGGTTCGGATAGCGGTTTTGGGGATGTCTTCTTCCCGTACTCGAAGTTGGTGATAACCCGAGCGGAGGTCGATTTTTGAGAAGCATGAAGCTCCTTGAAGCTGATCAAAAAGGTCGTCGATCCGAGGTAACGGATATCGGTTCTTGATGGTCAATTTATTTAACTCCCGATAATCGATACACATACAAAACGAACCATCTTTCTTTTTGATGAAGAGAACCGGGGCTCCCCAGGGTGAAGTAGTAGGGCGGATAAATCCCTTATCGGTTAATTCTTGTAGCTGACTTGCCAATTCATGCATCTCGGTTGGAGCCAACCGATATGGATACTTGGCTATGGGAGCAGCCTCAGGAACGAGATCGATGCGGAACTCTAGCTCACGTACTGGAGGGAGTCTAGATACGTCATCGGGAAAGATGTCGGGAAAGTCTCGTATAATCGGAATATCTTCGATCTTCTTTTCTTTGACCTTTGTTTCCACCACATGGGCTAAGAAAGCCATGTATTCTTTACGTAGATATGATCGAGCTTGAGTACATGACATAAGACTAAGCTTTTTTGAACAAGTCTCGCCATAAATGTAACATCCCAAAATTTTAGGGTAAAATTAAAAAAAAATTTAAACGAACACTTCAATATAAGAAAAGCCACTTAATTAATTTTGACAAAATTCCATAACTTATAAGTTTAATGAAAACATCCCAGGATTAACAAAAGTTAATGAAATCACAACATAGCGAAACATCTATTCAAAAACAGTCCTCCAATGAAGCAGTACAGTGTATACACGTCACGCCTTGCCATCCATGGTACCTGATGTACCTGAAACAGTAGTTTATATAGGGAAAGGGTAAGCACGGAGCTTAGTGAGTTCCTCAAAATACCATACGATCCATCACATAACATACAACACACAATAACCATTCATATGTCTGTGAGACTCACGGGCTATCCCTGTTCCGCCTGAAGACTCACGGGCAGTTCCCGTTCTGTCTTATCGCTCGCAGGCTTCTCCCGTTCCGTCTAATGACTCGCAGGCTATTCCCGTTCCGCCTATTGGCTCGCGGGCTATCCTGTTCCGTCTAATGACTCGCAGGCTTTTCCCGTTCCGCCTATTGGCTCGCAGGCTATCCCGTTCCGTCCACAAACAATCATTATCATAGCAATAATTCATACAATTATCATAACAGGTAAGATCACCTTAGTGTAACATATCTTCCTTCCTACGCATGCAATATCACCTACAGTATAGTGAGAAGACTCACCTGATTATAGTTGACTATATCGTTTATCTTTCTCGGCTTTGTATTTCCTTCAACTTTAACTGTTAACATAATAAGAAATCTATCATTTCTTAATCCTTAACTATATTATAGTCGCATCATTAAACCCTTCAGTAATTCCAATATGATACTGCATGATTTATCAAGTCAAGAACAGCCAGGTAGAAGATTAGATGGGGTGGCAGGATCCTTTCAGCATTTTAGCCTTTCGGAAAATCCAACAACAAGATCCCAAGTAATCGGCCTAGTCACCGTCCTCGTAAGTAAATCAATCGGTATCATTTTCGGAATTACGAATTGTTATAATAACGACATTTTAAGGTTTTTTGTTTACTATTGTTAGAAATGAGTATAATATAACATATGTTATACTTATTAAATATTCTACTTCTTAACACAAAAACTATTTTACAATACCTAATTAAGCTATAGAAAGGTTTGTAGTTAACTTATGACCAGTCGTCGAGATCTATAACTCCTTCGTTAGGCTTTTAAGCTTCCTTCCGCTCACTTGCTTACACTCTAGTGCTTAGAAACCTCTATATATTGGATTGAGATTTAGTTTTGTGGTTTATGAGATGTTTTTAGGGGTATTTATACTTGAATTCTAGGATAAAAAATGGCATGACACTTTTGACAAAAGATTTTAATAATATAACTTTGTTGAAATTAATACCTTCTAGAATCAGTCTGTTCAAGACTGGTTTAGCCGACTTTAAACCCATGAAATTCATGTTTTTATTTAATATTCAAGAAATTTATCTCAATACCTTTCCAGGGATGTATTTTACGTATTTATACGATTTTTCTATGATTTATTATGAATTTTTGAAAACAGACTATCTAATCTGTCAATTCCGAACTAATCAGTAAAGATTGCATTTTTTACCATATATAATGTCATTTTCAAGCTTACTATTATTTTTGGTAATTGTACTAGACTCAATTTGTAAACTTTGTGCACTGGTTTGAGGTCCAAACGATTTTTCTAGAATTAATTATGATTTTTCTAAAAACGACACAAAATGCTGATTTTCATATGAAATTGTAACTAAAGTTTTTCTTAGCTTTATAACTACCAATGATCATATAATTCCTAACACTCTTATTTTAAGCATATGTTATAATCAGGATACGGGTCTTACAATAAATACGAAGACTTTGACCGTCGGCAAGAGGAATACGAATAAACTTCTCGTAACATACTATTTCAACATGGTTTTGGGATAGTCAATCCATTCCCACGATGATGTCGAAGCTACCAAGTTCCATAGGAACTAAATTGACAGAAAATTTATGACCGCAAAAATCGAAAGTGCAATCTTGGATAACTGCATTGAGTGAAATGTATTTTCCATTGGCGACTTCTACAGTAAAGTTTTCATCAAGAATCGTGCGAGGTGTGTGAAGTATGGGTTCAAATTACAGAGGGGGTGAGGTCCGGTATACGGCTTTTTGTTTGGTTGGGTGACTTGGGTGATAGGAGCAGCAGGGGTAATAACAGCATGGTTGTGGTGATGGCTTTTCCGCTTCTTTTTGTCGTATCGGTGTGAGGACTCGGACTTGACAATTAGGGGAGTCTCAGGGGTCGGCTTTTCAGTTGTCATCTTTGAACCCTTGCATGGGAGGACACCATCGTTCATATTATCCTCGTTGAGTTGACCTGTTATTTCAATAGCGGATTCCAGGGTAGATGGTCTGCTGCTGGTCACCGAATCACGGATCTGGCGCGGTAACCCTTTGATGTAGCGGCGTAATGCAGTTTTCATAGGTTGAACCATGTGAGGTAAGAGTCTCGAGAGATCATGGAATCTATTGGTATAGGTCGCGTTATCGCCACCCACCTGTTTCAGATTCCAAAATTCATCCTCGAGAGTTTGTAATTCGCTGTCAGGGCAGAACTTCTCCCTCATGCGTTCCTTTAATTTTGGCCAGGTCATTCCCAATGCAACAGCCTCTCCCTTTGTCCGTTTTTCTAGGTTCCACCATGTGAGAGCATGACCTTGGAGGCACCCTGTAGCATGACGGACCATCAGGTCCTCGGGGCACTCGTTATGTATGAAAATACTCTCCATTTCTTCGATCCATGTGAGGAGTGCGGTGGCACCCTCGATGCCTTTGAAGTAAGGCGGATTACAGCTACGAAAGTGCTTAAACGAGTAACGATGAGTGGTTGCTGGAGCTTGCGGCTGAAGAGCTTGAAGATGGGTTGCAATTGTTGGGATGACATTTGCTACCTCCTTAGCGATAAGGGCGGCTAGCCTTCGGTTGTTACGAGCAGCGTATGGGGGTCGTAATGCCATCTATGAGAAACACGCATATGGACTTGTGAGTTATTTGTAAATTGATTATGGAAATTAAGTTTGTAGACATTGTTGTGTAAAATGATTGTAAAACACTTGTTAGGCCATGGTTAGGAGTGTTGGGCACCTTTTGGGCTTTCTATGGTTACTAAATGTGAAGCATGTAGCAATTGCGTGGGCCCCCACAATACTAAGTTTTCACATGTTTTTCCCATATTTAGGCCCATTAGGGAACTTAATAGTCTAATGAATGCTTACCTAGTCAGGACTTTCAGTGTCGGGAATAATACGTAAGCACATAAGGGAGCAATTAGCACACAAAGGTATTCCTAGGATTTTCTAAGTGCGAATTGCATGCAGTTGTGTGTGCATTTTATAAACTAGCATACGAGAGGACCCTAGAGGCTATAGACTAGGTCAAGGAAATTAACCTAATTCCCTATAGTCAAGGGCTCTGATACCAATCTGTCACACCCCGATCCTTGGCGGAATCGATCAAGGTGTGATATATTGTTCAAAGTCTCATGACAACTATGTTATAATATGATTAGATTCAATTAAGTACTAAGTATGCGAACAAGATCCACAACATACAAATACAAATCCAAATACAACAACACTTATTACATCAAATTTAAATAGTCTTGTGGGTTTCTAAGGTACGCCCTACTTTTCATCAACTTCATTCTTCAAATCTGCATCATGGGTAAAAACAGGTCAACTACGAGAGTTGGTGAGTAATCTAGTTTTATTAAAGAAAATTGTGAGTTTGAATAATTTGAAATTTGTTTTTTTTTGAAGTTGGCAAGCAACTGTTATTGAGATAACAGTTTATAAATCAAAAATTGATTAACAAATGATAACAACAACAATAAGTCCTCACCCTATATATACATATATATGTATATATATAGGATGGAGCATCTAATCATCATACACACTCAACCATGTGCAATCAATCACGTTAGCGTCCCAAGGCGGGGTGGTCAACCCAATAGCGCTATTATTGTCCATAACGTACCTCAAGAATACGGGCGTAGTCATGGAGATTAGACTAAAAATGGTAATGCACCTCAAGTACATGTAACGTAAACAAAAAATAATTATACAAATAATGATTCACGTATAAATGTCCCAACAATGTCTCAATTGTGTTAAAATAATAAAGTGAAGTTGGAACATATTAGAACCACATGATACACCCCAAAAGTATTGAAAAGTATAAAATACGGGGTAGATTACTCACATTAGTCCAATAAGGAATGCGCGTGTTGTACGATAGACGGCTCGAGTCAAAATGTCGTAGAAGCTAATATAATTAATAGTTTTGGCTTAGGAATCGATAAACGGGAATATAGTATTAATAAAAATAATTAGACACATATTCTTATATTAGATGAATTAACAATAATCCAAATTTTGTTTTGAATATTAATGTATTCATATGTTAAATGAATTTTAAATTGAATTAATTACTTTGCTTAATTAATTTATATTTTCACTTTAGGCAAGATTTTAATAATTTCTTATTAAAATAATAACTAGTCAAATTATAAGTATTTACAGATTTTATATAGGGTATTGGTAAATAAACCCTCTCATTATTATTTAATGATGTCCCATCAATTAGGGTTACTTTTAATATATATATATATATATATATATATATATATATATATATATATATATATATATATATATATATATATATATATATATATATATATATATATATATATATATATATATATATATATATATATATATATATATATATATATATATATATATATATAAATAGGCGTGTTATTTGGTTGATTAAATCGTTTTTTTTTAATTTTTCCAAATTAATCGTATCCAAACCAAATTAAGTTTGGTTAAATCGGTTTCGGTTTAATTGGTTTCAGTTTATTCGGTTTGGTTAAATCGATTTCAGTTTAATTTAACCAAACCAAATAATGTTCGGTTAAATCGATTTCAGTTTAATTTGTTTCGATTTATTCGGTTTGGTTAAGCGGTTTCAGTTTAATTTAACAAAACCAAATAATGTTCGGTTAAATCGGTTTCGGTTTATTCGGTTTGGTTAATCGATTTAGGTTTATTCGATTTGGTTAATCGGTTTCGGTTTATAAATATATAAATCCGTTTCGGTTTATTCGGTTTGGTTAATCAGTTTAGGTTTATTCGATTTGGTTAATTGGTTTCGGTTTATTCGGTTTGGTTAATTGGTTTCGGTTTATTCGGTTTGGTTAATTGGTTTCGGTTTATTCGGTTTGGTTAATTGGTTTAGGTTTATTCGGTTTGGTTAATGCAAACAAGCAAAACGTAAAAAAACATATTAGAAAATATATTCGAACTAAACGTCAAAAAGTTAGAAATTTATTTAAATTATAAATACTAAAACAAATAAATAAATTAAATAAAAACAATTATTACTAATTATTAAATTATATATATATATATATATATATATATATATATATATATATATATATATATATATATATATATATATATATATATATATATATATATATATATATATATATATATTAAAAAGAAAACCCTAATTGATGTGACATTAAAAGATAATCATGAGGGGGTTTTTTTAAGATGACCCTTTATATATTATAAACAATTATTTATATGAAATAATAATTAAAAATGCATTTTTACATGCTTAGATATTTAGGAAAATGGTTTTAAATACTAAACAGTAATGAACCATTATGAAATTATCAGCAAATCATTATTTCATAAAATAGTAATTACTGTAAAATTTTCATATTTTTTTTAACTGCTTTAGTATTTATTTAGTATTTTAATAATTAAACCACAACAAATTTCGGGAAAAATAATAAATGATTCCCAAAAATTCTGGAATATTAACCATAGTTTTCAAACATTATATTGAGCCTACTGTAAATATTTTGGATATTTTGGACTATGGGAAGTATTTCTTATGTTTTTCATTATTAACTAATCAATAAAATCATAAATAATAGGACAATATTAAGAGAAATTCATTATACTTTTTATTTATGATTAACATGTTATATATGATATTCGGATAAGGTTTTATAATTTTTGGACATGTGTAGCTATTTATTATCAATTTAAACCATTAAATAATCATTAAATCAGGAAAAATAAGCAAACATTCTTACAAAACTCTGTAAGTTTTGTCATGGAGTCTTTAAAATGTTAATAAGGTACAAAAAATATAAAATCTAGTTTTTAACATAAATAACTATATTTTGAAATTTATTTATCTACAAAAAAATAAAATACAAAATAAGCATCAAACAGTAATATAAATGCATGAAACTTTATAAATCCACTTTACTCAATGTATGGGTTGTTCCAAAAGTTTCCCAGAATTTATTGACTGCAAAAAGTATTTTATGTGAATTATTGCCCTATTTTATTGCAATAACTATAGTAATTCAATAAAAATAAGTTTTTTTCTGAAAATTTCCAGAACTTCTTATTTTATTGATGGGATTCTGAGAAAAATCATGTTTATATATAAAATGAGTTTTAGATATTTTGGTGGATTTAATTTGTTTCATTAATGAATTTGAAACTTTTAACAACATACCTTGATGAATGCTTCAAGAGGGATGGAGATTTGAGTATGAGGGATTCTTCTTGGATGGAAAATTGATATTTCTTGGAAGAATTTCGAGATTGAGAGTGAGAGAAAGAATAGAGAGGATTTGAATGGTGATGAGAATAATGTGTTGGGAGAAAAATGAAAGGAAAGATGATGGGAGGTGTGAGTGGGAGACAATGGGAATAACTTTTGGCTTTTGGTGGTCTTCATAATTTCCCACTAGCACAAGCATCTCTATGTAATACACTAATTAATATAAGAATTTTATAAAATTTAATGTAGAGTTTATAAAAATAGAGTTTTATAAAAAAAATAGGTTATTAGTTGATTATAACAATCTACTTTGATTTGAAGTTTAATTATAGCATTCAAGTTTGATTCTTTTAATTTAATTAGAGCATCATACTTTGATTTAATTTTAATATGGTATCATAATTTAATTTGATTATAGTTATAACGTTATACTATGCTATATTGCTATTAACGTCAATTTATATCGTAGTGTATGGGTTTTGATCCTATTAGCGTCAAGTAATCTTGAGTAGGGTTTATTAAATTTCCAATTTGGTTGGGTTGACCCGAATCCATTTTAGGCGGATGTCACAATTATCATCTTTATTTAAAACCATTTTTAGAAACTCATTTTCATGCAATGCACAAGTAGTAATCATATAACACATTGCAGATAATAACATGCATGAAAAGTAATTGATAACATACACAAAATAGTGTGGAAGGATGTGTACTCCCGGTAAACTCACCTGAGGTCAACTGAAAAGTCAACACTATTCCTGGAACATCCTCATGCTTGAAAACGTCAAACCTTAGAAAACATCTGCTCAACCTCCAATTTTCCTATGATCCAGCATATAAAGATAAATACGCGATCTAACAAGTGTCATCATTTACTAACTTAACTAAAGTTTCATTTGACAATTGATCATATGTCAATATGAGGATTAGGCTCAAACGCTCAGTCTAAAGATCATCCTAAGCGATCAATCGCGCTTAAATCATCATACTAAAATATCATCTCATTTGTCAACCAAATGTTTTTTTTTATCCAAAAAGTCGCGTATGATTTAAAAATACATTTTGAGATGTAAACCCAGCTAATCCCTATTATTTACAATAATAGAGTTAAACCGTATTTAATCGGATAAAATCATATTCATAATTAAATAATTGATTTATGAAAATATTAAAATTTCATCTTTCTGTGGAATTAAAAGTTTTTCACGTTTATATAATTATAGCTCAACATTTAACAGCACAAATTCTATTCTTGCTAAGTCTAACAAGATGAGCTCCAATGGAATTAAGTCCAACATAAAGTCCACTAGGACTGATAGGCTAATAGCAAAAGCTGGCCCAAAGAATTGACTAAACGTAGAATGGGATACGGGTTATGGTACCTCATCGCACACACACGAGGCTGAGCAACGAAGTCCGATGACTCCAACGTCTACACCGGCGAAGGTTTGCTCCTCCGACGAGGTTTCTTCTCCGGTCACACCATCGTCTCCGGCGACGATGATTGCGCGCAACACCGACCACCGCCCACCTCCTGATGCACCATCGCCTCCGGCGACTTGAATCCAGCCCCACCATTCTTTAACATTCGGCAATGGCGAGGCCACCCCAAACTCAACGTCAATCCATGCTCCGCCAACCCAACGGCAGGTCCCCGCGACTACCCACCCACCGGATCTAGATACGACAACTGCCAGAGATCCCAGCCGCTCCAGATGTAGAAAACGGACACCATCAACATCATCTAACCCTCTTCTTCATTACCGGTCACCGGAGATGGTGATCGGAAATCCTTCTCTAACTACTTCTTTCTCCTCTCACTCGGCTACTGAACAAACACAGGAGGAATTGCACCATTTTCTCTCAAGTCTCACCTCTCCCTTTTTCGATACCTTATCTTTCTAGTTCTTATTCTCGACCTCTCTGTAACCCTTTCTCGCCTTACCAGCGAACACTCATCAACCCGGGTGGTGATCGGAGAGGAGTACTACCTCTCCAACATGCTTTCTCTCAGCTCTGATTATGGCCGTTTCTCTCTCCGTATCCCTCTCATTTCCATTCTGAATTCGTATATGAAAGTGGAGCACTAGTGCATGCTTCTCAGGTAGGGGAATGAATTTGTCCTTATCGGAAATTTACTAAATTACCCTCCATGAATGCTATATTTATAAAATTACGAAAATGCCCTTTTATTTGACCTTTCTTAAAGTTACAAAATACCAATCCAAAGAATACTTACAACTTATGTCTAATTTACTAACTTGTAACGCCTCAATTTCAAAAAAATTTAAAAATCATTTATTACCAAGGTTCCAATAAAACATTTATTCCGAAACATAAAACTGTTCAACATAATACTTAAATTGACAGCGGAAACATTTGAAAATACTAATATAGTTCATTGACATCAATCTCTTGAATGCGACGCGCTGCCGTCAAGCCTTGCCCTTCCCTTTATCCTTTGAATTACCTGAAATGTTATAAAATCAACGGGTAAGCTTAAAGCTTAGTGAGTCCACAAGTTACCATACATGCCCACACATTAAACAACCCGTCCTCGAGAACGACCCGACCCTACCCGCCATACAACAGCTACGGGCGTCCATCATACAACAGCTATGGACACGGGAAGGTTCTACCCATCATACAACAACTATGGGTTCCCGGTTATGGCCCAGCCCATCATACAACAGCTATGGGACAAGGCAATAGTCCAACTCGCCATACAACAGCTACGAGGGGACACGCATCAGTACTGAGCCCAACAATAAATAATCACAGATATAGAATAATCATATAACTGTACAAAACACACAAGATGCCTAACATGCAACATCACATAGTAAGGTGAGGATACTCACCTGGTTCGAAACCGTGTAGATATTCTTTAATATCCCCACTTAGCTCGTCCACACACCTAAATCCCACACACATACAACATATCAATTATTGACCGGCTCTTACAGACCTGCCTAAAGGTTAGACTCAATATTTGCCATCAAACCGTGGTCAAAACTAAGTTCCTGGTCAAACAGTCGCTCGCCGCGGCGTGGCTCCTCGTCCTACGCGCCGCGGCTATCATCGAATAAACACGGGGTTTCAGCCGAGTCCGCGCCGCTGACATAGCCAGTCCGCGTCGCGGCTCGTAACTTTCCAAAATGTTTTTAGCATTTAACAGTGCATCAAACGGCTAGGGTTTCACTCCAAACCCTTCCTGAGATCAGAAACTACCCTAAGATCACTTCCTTAGGGACATGCAAGTCTATTCATGTCCTTAGTCTAACCCTAAGGGTTACAAGTCATCTAAGACTACTACTTAAGGAATAACACCATAAAAACGGGATAAACTGAAATATCAGAAGGTAGATCCTCTTACCTTGCTTCTGGAAAACAGAGAAATGCACCCGATCGACTACAGCCTTTCCCCACGTTGTATTTCTTCCTTCAAACCTCCAAAGCCTTGGAACCAAAGAGTCTCTGCTGAAACCAGACGCCTCTGCACCAGAAAACTCCCAAAAACACGAACCCTAAGGCTAGGTCCCTTTATATAGGCGTTTAAATCCGAATTAGGGTTTTTCACTTTAGAGGCGCACCGCGTCGCGGGATCTTTAGAATCGCGCCGCGCGTACAAATCCTTCGCGATTCTAGATTCTTCCTAAAGCCGTGCCGCGGATTCCTTCGGGCCGCGACTCGGCGGAACGGGTCTTACATAACTTGCTTTTAATTCATCCATTGCATTAGTCTTCCACATGAATTTACTAAACGTCCTTTACGTAAGATTTCTCGTCATTTGAAAAATAAAATTTACTAGTTTACGCTTCGACATCCAATAATACTAAAACATCTAATATGCTGTGATGATGATTTTTAAGCTAAGTGGCGGATTAATTATCTTAACAGTAAAACTCGTTACTAAATATTAAACTCTATTTGCTTAATTACCAAGTTGTCCTTTTTAACTAAATATGGATAAGTTAGACATCAAGTGATAAATAATTATATAAATTCTTACAAAACGATAATATTTATAAGTATAAGTGTGTGAAGTAGGATTTTTAAGAAAATAGTTATGGAACATCTAGTAAATTTGAAAATTATTTATTTATTTGTTTCCTTTATTCAAAATACAAGAAAAATATATTTTATTTTGTCGATTTAAGCTCAAAAATTATTGGCTCAAAACACGGATGTTACAGATTTTTATTAATTAACATTGTTTTTCCGCTGCGAATGATTTTCTTTTATGAATGGTGAAAAAGAAACATGATAAGATTTGCAGAATTTTAATTAAGTGATTTTATTTAATGAATTGTGTTGAAAATAAAATTTTAAATTTACCTTAAAAATTGGGGATGTTACAAGTTGAACCAGAGGATCTATGTATGCCGATATAAGATTCATACATCTTTAACATGCCATGCATTTCCATTATAGACTTATCCATATTTCCCACCCTATAGATCTGAATGAACAGATCATATGAGCTTGTTAGAGAGTTAAGGATAATACCGGTACCCAACTCCCGACTGATAGGAAAACCAAGTCTTTCTAGCTTGTCAATGTATGCCTCAATCTTAAGGACATGAACACTAAAACTACTCCTACCTCAAACTTGCACTCTACAAGTTGTTTCATGATCTTGATTTGTTCTTGCCCAACCTGCTTTTGGAACATGCCCTCGAGCTGGTTAACTATGTTATATGGACCAAGATGTTCAAGGTCCTTTCAGATCTCAAGAACCATTGTGAATAACATGAGGCAACAGACTTTATCAGACTCATTAAGACGACTTTCATATTCGTTTGACATCTTTTGTAGTGCCAGCTAGAAGTGGTTCAGGAATAGGTTTCTCAATGGCTCAAAGCTTTCCTTCGAGTCTGAGAACTATTCTCCAACTCTGAAGCCATTCTAAGCAATTTAGACCATTAAGCTTGTATATACTCAAGATGTATTGCATTAAGAAGTTTGAGAGAGGTCATGGTGGAAGAGGAGAGATACCATTATTTATTCCAGACATCTATGAGAGAGAGAGGTAGTTTTAGTTAGTTGACTTATATATATATTCCTTAAAATAATTACCCAAGTTATGTTTAAGGCTAGGACCTGTATTTTACATTCATTTTATGAAAAGGCATATCGTAATCATAAATGAACTTATTTTAGGTAGGCATACACTTTGCCAATTCTAGTCACTATGAAATTCCTACATCTTTTGAGATCCATTAATTCAAACCAATGGCATGTTAATCTCGGATATGCTATGTTACCTTTGTGGCTGGGATACCGAGGACCACAAACAAGATTCTGAATTGACCATGCAAAAAAGCGTTGGCACATTCATTCCATTTATAATCTCAAATTGATGTTCTGGTAAACCACTTACGCTCTATCAATAACCATAAACCCAAATTGCCACATCATCTTTCATATATTCTCAAATTAATTTGTCAGTTAACCATACGCGCTCCATTAATAGACCAAAAGGAAATGATGTGTGTTTTCATGGATTAACATACACTTTCACATTTTTCCCATTTATCTAAACGGAAATTTTGTTTGGATGATTGTTTACTTAATACTTTTAACTTGACATCAACATATTTGGACCATTCGAGAACTCTATTGGTCCACAGAAACGGCAGTGAGGGAAAAGGATGCCAATTCAACGGTCATTTTATAGGTCGCTTCCTTAAACATTCTTAGAATGTTTAGAATGGATGAGCCTAGTCTTGATCAAAGTCGATGTATTTAATTTAGTCATACATATAATATAAACTATTATATAATGCATAAGGTATATCTTAAACCTTTTATAATTTACATGCTATTTAATCATATTAATTCAGATTAATCTATGTGTTCAAATGATAAATTAAATCACCATTTAAAATTCTAATCATTTGTGTAACGCCCCATATTTTCAAGTCAAAATTTTCTTTTTGAAAACCAAATATTGATTTATAAATGGATATTTTACAAACAGAGAAATCAGCCATAGTATTGATTTTAGCAAAATACATATAGAAACTCATGTCCTTTATTCTTCACATAAATTATTTATAAAGTAGCGGAAGTCTTGGAAATAGTGGAATGCGGTGCGTCAGGTTGGAGCCTTCCCTCTGTCTCTGCCATTATCTGAAAATGTTAAATATCAACGGGGTAAGCACAAAGCTTATTGAGTTCCTCAAAATACCATACGATCCATCACATAACATACAACACATAATAACCATTCATATGTCTGTGAGACTCGCGGGCTATCCCTGTTCCGCCTGAAGACTCACGGGCAGTTCCCGTTCCGTCTTATCGCTTGCAGGCTTTTCCCGTTCTGTCTAATGACTCGCAGGCTATTCCCGTTCCGCCTATTGGCTCGTGGGCTATCCCGTTCCATCCACAAACAATCATTATCATAGCAATAATTCATACAATTACCATAACATGTAAGATCACCTTAGTCTAACATATATTCCTTCCTACGCATGCAATATCACCTATAGTATAGTGAGAAGACTCACCTGATTATAGTTGACTATATCGTTTATCTTTCTCGACTTTGTATTTCCTTCAACTTTAACTATTAACATAATAAGAAATCTATCATTTCTTAATCCTTAACTATATTATAGTTTCATCGTTAAACCCTTCAAAAATTCCAATATGATACTCCATGATTTATCAAGTAAAGAACGGCCAGGTAGAAGATTAGATGGGGTGGCACAATCCTTTCAGCATTTTAGCCTTTCGGAAAATCCAACAACCAGATCCCAAGTAATCGGCCTAGTCACCGTCCTCGTAAGTAAATCAATCGGTATTATTTTCGGAATTATGAATTGTTATAATAACGACATTTTAAAGTTTTTGTTTACTATTGTTAGAAATGAGTATAATATAACATATGTTATACTTATTAAATATTCTACTTCTTAACAAAAACTATTTTACAATACCTAATTAAGCTATAGAAAAGTTTGTAGTTACCTTATGACCAGTCGTCGGAACCTATAACTTCTTCGTTAGGCTTTTGAGCTTCCTTCCGCTCACTTCTTACACTCTAGTGCTTAGAAACCTCTATATATTGATTTGAGATTTGTTGGTGTGGTTTATGAGATGTTTTGGGGGTATTTATACTTGAATTCTTGAATAAAAAATGGCATGACACTTTTGGCAAAAGATTTTAATAATATAACTTTGTTGAAATTAAAGACCTTCTAGAATCAGTCTGTTCAAGACTGGTTTAGCCGATCTTAATCCCCTTAAATTCACGTTTTTATTTGATATTCAGAAAATTAATCTCAATACCTTTCCAGGGATGTATGGTATGTATTTATACGATTTTTCTATGATTTATTATGATTTTTTGAAAACAGACTATCTAATCTGTCAATTTCGAACTACTTAGTGAAGATTGCATTTTTAACCATATATAATGCCACTTTCAAGCTTACAACTATTTTTAAGAATTGTACTAGACTCAATTTGTAAACTTTGTGCACTAGTTTGATGTCCAAACAATGTTCCTATAATTAATTATGATTTTTCTAAAAACATCACAAAATGCTGATTTTCATATGAAATTGTAACTAAAGTTTTTCTTAACTTTTTAAATACCAAAAATCATAGAATTCACAACAATTATAACTAAATGCAATAAATGGAATACAGGTCTTACAAGTCTCCCCCACTTCACTGAATTTCGTCTTCGAAATTTGTATTCTCAAATAACTCGGGGTAATGTTCTCGCATCTCCCTCTCGGGCTCCCATGTGCATTCTGAGCCTTTTCGATGTTTCCATTGTACCTTCACCAGTACTACCACCTTATTACGCAAGGATTTTGTCTTTCTTTCTAAGATAGCTATAGGACGCTCCACATAGTTCAGGCGCTCATCCACCTGAATGTCTTCTATAGGCACGACAGCAGTTTCATCGGTTATACATTTCCTGAGTTGCGAAACATGGAAAGTGTTATGGATCCGACTGAGTTGTTTAGGCAATTCCAAACGGTAGGCTACCTTGCCCACATGCTCAATGATCTTATAGGGTCCAATATATCTAGGACCCAACTTGCCTCTCTTTCGGAATCGAATAATACCCTTCCATGGTGATACCTTCAGAAGAACAAAGTCCCCAACTTGGAACTCCAAATCTGTACGACGTTTATCCGCATAACTCTTTTGTCGACTCTGGGCAGTTTGTAACCTTTCTCGAACCTTCTGGATAAGTTCAAACGTTTTAAGCACAACTTCAGTGCTTCCCAACACACGCTGACCAACTTCACCCCAGCATACTGGTGTTCTGCATTTCCTCCCGTAGAGCATCTCAAAGGGAGGCCTGCCAATACTTGCGTGATAACTGTTGTTGTAAAAGAATTCAGCCAATGGCAGATATGTATCCCAGCTTCCTCCAAAGTCCATAACACATGCCCGCAACATATCTTCCAATGTCTGAATTGTCCTCTCACTTTGACCGTCTGTCTGAGGGTGATATGCAGTACTAAAATGGAGTCGACTGCCTAACTCCTCCTGAAATTTCCCCCAAAATCGAGAAGTAAATCGAACATCTCGATCAGATACTATTGAAATAGGCATTCCATGACGGGTAATCACCTCTTTAATAAAGATGCTGGCCAGCTTCTGTGCCGTAGATGTTTCTTGAATCGGTATGAAATGAGCACTCTTAGTTAACCGATCCACGATAACCCAAATAGTGTCTGCATTTCGAGGAGTCTTTGGTAACTTAGTGATAAAATCCATGGTGATATGCTCCCACTTCCATTCTGGAATCTCTAAAGGCTGAAGTTTACCATGAGGCTTTTGATGTTCAGCTTTAACCTTTCGACAGGTTAAACATTTTTCCACATACCATGCCACATCTCTTTTCATTCGTGGCCACCAATAATCTTCTCGTAGATCTCTATACATCTTGGTGGCACCTGGATGAATAGAAAATTTTGATTTATTTGCCTCATCCAAGAGTATCTGTCTAATTCCACCATTCGCCGGCATCCAAATCCGATTATGTCGAGTCAATAGTCCTCGACTGTCTTTTACTAGTTGAGGAACTTGTCCTTTTATACGTTCCTTATTCTGATTCTCTGGTTTAATTGCTTCACTCTATGATTGTCTAATCATGTCTGGTAATGACGTAGTAACAATCATTCTTAAGCAAGTGATTCGAAGAGGCATACACATCCTCTTTCGACTAAGAGCATCTGCTACGACATTTGCCTTACCAGGATGGTAAAGTATCTCACAGTCATAATCTTTCAGTATATCCAACCACCTTCGCTGCCTCATATTCAGATCTTGCTGATCCATAAGATACTTCAAACTCTTATGATCCGTATAAATTGTGCACTTAACTCCATACAGGTAATGTCTCCATATCTTTAGAGCAAAGACAACTGCTCCGAGTTCCAAATCATGCGTCGAGTATCTGGTTTCGTGTGGTTTTAACTGTCTTGAGGCATAAGCGATAACTTTTCCTCTCTGCATCAAGACCGCTCCCATTCCGTGAAGTGACGCATCGCAGTATACCGTCATGTCTTCGACTCCTTCTGGTAACGTTAGAATTGGAGCCTCACACAACTTCTTCCTTAGAATTTCAAATGCCTTCTGTTGATCCTTGCCCCATTTAAATGAAGCATTCTTCTTGGTTAGCTGAGTTAATGGTACCGCGATCTTAGAAAAGTCTTGGATGAATCGACGGTAGTAACCAGCTAAACCCAGAAAACTTCTAATCTCTGTGGGGGTCTTCGGAACTTCCCACTTCATTACAGCTTCAATCTTGGCTGGATTGACTAATATTACTTTTTGATTAACAACATGTCCAATGAATTGAACTTCTCGTAACCAGAATTCACATTTAGAGAATTTGGCATACAACTTTTCTCGTCTTAATACTTCTAATATTTCACGCAGATGGTTCTCGTGCTCTTCTCGAGTCTTGGAGTATATTAGGATATCATCAATGAATACTATCACTGATTTATCAAGCATGGGTCTACAAACTTGATTCATCAAATCCATAAATGCTGCCGGTGCATTTGTAAGACCAAAAGGCATTACCACAAACTCGTAGTGGCCATACCTTGTCCGAAAAGCTGTCTTAGGAATGTCTTCTTCCTTTACTCACATCTGATGATACCTAGAGCGTAGATCAATCTTAGAGAACCAAGAGGCTCCCCGCAATTGATCAAACAGATCATCAATCCTTGGTAAAGGGTATCTATTCTTTACCGTGAGCTTATTTAGTTCCCTATAATCAATGCACATGCGATGTGATCCATCCTTCTTTTTGACAAATAAAATCGGCGCTCCCCAGGGAGAACTGTTAGGTCTGATGAATCCTTTGTCTAACAATTCTTGAAGTTGTGTAGACAACTCTTGCATCTCTGGTGGTGCGAGACGATATGGTGCTTTGGCTATCGGAGCCTGTGACACCCCATTTCTATTGTTTTCAAATACTATGGTTTTTCGTATAAATACATGAATACAAAAATACGGTTTATCAAAAACCGATTATTTACATCTTTAAAACTGTGGGTGTTACAAATCCATACCAAATTTAACCATAGTAAGCAAGAAAAGGATTAAACCTTGCGTCCAAGATAGGAGCTAACTCAAGCTCCACTCCAGTTGAACTTCATCCCATTTATAGCAACTTATTTAAACCTGGAATACATGGCAAAACATAAAATACGTAAGACAAAAATGTCTCGTGAGTTACATGAGTTTTAGACTCAAACTTATAACTTCTTTTCCAACCTTTTTACAAACTTCTAACATAAAACATCTTTCAAAGTTTTATAACATTATCATACCATAGCTCATTATTTTTCAAAACCATTTCATATCATGCCTTGCAAAAATATCTTCTTTCAAAAACTTTATAATAACAACATACTATAACTCTTTACTTCTCAAAAATCATTTTATGACATACTTTACAAAAATAACATCTTTCTTACTTTCTTTGACTGGTTTTATAAGCTTGCTCGATTTTTATACTTAGGGCTTTAATCACTATAAGTGATACCCCAAGTCTCTATGGCTAGAAAGAACGGATCAATCCTCACCATAGAAGTGCTGAGGCGATCTACTTCGCGATGGGGCTTGTCCCCAGTAGACCCCTTACCTAACCCGGGTAGGTTGGAACATAGTTCCCTTACTAACGCTGCTTGCTACAATTACCAGTCGTACAAAATACTTGCTATTTGCTTGAACATTTCTCATATACATATAACTTGTGGCTAAGTGCCAAACTACATCATTTTATGTCTTTATGGCTAGATGCCAAATATAGCTTTCATCATATAATAATCATATGTTTAAAACATATTTTTCTAACATGCTAAGCTTTATGCCAAAACATACTTTCCAACATCTTATGGCTATATGCCATTCTTACTCGAAAACAAATACAGTTTGTAACCAAAACATACTTTTTAAACATCTTGTGGCTATATGCCATTCATACTTGAAAACATATATAACTTATAATCAAGATATACTTTCACATAATTGGTTCATAGACCAACATACCTTCGCTTAATTTAATGTGTGGTTCAAAACATAACTTCAATATAGCATCATACTTTCTCATCAAATTAAAAATAATACTCTTGCAAATAATTTCACATAAAGAGATTTATAATAAATCTTGTAAATACTTACTTGCCATGTACCCCAGAATGGGTAAAAATACTGCATGTACTCACCTCATATATTGCTAGAAGATTGACTACACGTTCCTTGTATTCATACTCTTTTGTGATTAAATAATCACTTGGCATGAACCTATAATTAACATGTTATACGTTAACATTCATGCTAACTGATTCTATAACTCATTAGAGTCCTTATAATACTACCTTGGGTCATAACAAGTCTATAACTTTTAAATGACCAACTTTAGTTAAGTTGTATTTTATACGTATTTTGCTACAGTACCCTCGGGGGTCGTATTTCGATTCCGACAATTTTTCAGGAAGTTTCATAACATATTAGACCTATGTTTAAAATTTGAGGTCAAACGGACAAGTATTGAATAAAATCTCAAAAACTAAAATCACTTGGCAGAGGACATTGAGACTAAACTGCATATGTACTCTGCCGCTAGGCGCATCGCGCCCATACCTGACCGCGCCTGCTGAGCAGCAGTCCAGAATCTCCCGATTTTTATGCTACAAATTTCCATTTTCCCTTATTAAGCCCTTAATTCACGTCTTAATAAATAAGGTTTATTCCAAGATCAAAACCATTCATTTACTTCAAGTTTTTAATCATAAAAATCATGGATTTCAATTATTTTTCAAACATTCCCGTTTTTGCATTTTTGATCCAAAAAACCGAAATTATCAAATGTTAAGCACTTCTACTGACTTATTTTAACAATTTCCACATATGGAACTCATTAAAACCCCTTGGAATTAATTTGATCTTGTAAAATTGAATTCTAAGGCTTTTGAACAAAATTCCAATTTTTCAACAATAGCAACATACTTTGATGATTTTTAAGATATGTTCTTAATACTTGACTTAATTGGTTTAGGGTCATATCTAAGCCCTAAATACCAACTTATACTTGTTTTTAAACTACAAAATCATCAGTTCTTCTTTATAAACTTTTAAATTCTTCCAAAAAGCACCATTTTTCACCAAAAATCGTTTTATGGAAATTTAAGGCTTAAAACTGATTTCTTACTTCACTTATGACATTTTTTGGCTTAACAAGATCATTAGGATCATATGAAATCAGTTCCAACTCATAATTTGATTTATTCTCACAAAATCCCGGTTTTTGACATTTTTGGTCCAAAAACTGAATTTCTTCAAACTATCTCTTACAACTGATTTCTTCCATCTTTTATAGTTTATTGGACTTCATAAAATCATTAAAACTATCTTTGATCACAAGGACCCGTGAACTAGGGTTCTTGAGCCAAAAATTCATTTTCTTGATTCTTAACACTTTCAATGGTTATATTAAGTTGAGATAGTGATTAAGACACAAATTAAGGCTAGGAATCATAGGATAATTCTCCTCTAGCCACTGAAATCACGAAGCTACAGTAACTCACTCATGGGAAATGGGTTAAAGAACCCTAAAATCAAGTTTACTAACCTTCTTTGGCTTGGAATTCTTCAATTCCAAGTTAGTTGCTTCCAATTCTTCATGAATCCTAGAAATCGGGTCTTCAAAGTTTTCTCCCGTATCCTCTCTAGAACCATCTTCTGAGTTTTTATGTTGATTAATGAGATATTTTCTCATTTTTATATTTTCCATATTTTCAATTTTAGTCCCTGAACTTTCATTCCTTGGACTTTTGACACCAACATTAAGTTTGGCCACATAAAGCTATAATTTCTTACATTTTTAGTCCAAACTAGAATTATATTTTTATAATAATTCTTGTATATGGTCAAATGACCAAATTACCTTTCTCATGGTAAAATGACTAATTTACCCATAAAACATGCATAAAACTTTAAATTATACACACCTTGTTTTACATATTTATATTATTAAATTTGGGTCGTTACAACTACCTCCCCCTTATTGGGATTCCGTCCTCGGAGTCATTGCACAATTACTAAATTAAGGAAATCACTTCCCCTTCCTTTTCAGATGTTTTCCGCCAAAGTTGATTTCTAGTAGATACTTTCTTTTTACCAACACTTAATCATTTTCTTCATTATTTTATCTTTTAAATCGTTTGTTCTTTGGTTGTTTTTGATTCTTTAATCAGCTCTTAGCGGTTCCTGCTTTCAATCCTTTATAAAGGATTAACATAATCTCTTTAAAACTTTATATCTTCCCAGTTAACCAAATTATCATTTTGGTCATTTTATCTGTTTTCTCAACCTTTTAGTCATTCATTCATATTTCATACTCTACCTTCTAGTTACTTTCCTTTCTACCTCATTTCATTTATATTCAATCTCTAGTAAACTTATTTTACAAAATAGTTTCATACTTCCATACTTGTTATCATAAATAGCAATCTACTTTATAATTCCTCTCATATCTTTACTAAAACATGTGAGATTATACTCACAGCATTCTTTACTTATAAAAATTCCAATATCATTAAACATAATTATATATGTTTCGTATTTTTACAAATTCATAAAGACATCAAAATCTTTTCCTTGTATAAATTTTGTCCCTTAATGGACATTTTAATTAAGAAATCTTTTCACCTTCATTTAATATTGCTTATTTATCTTCACCCGTCTCTTCTTCTTATTTCTTTACTCATTCGTTACTTCCTAGACAATCCACTGTTATTTCTTCTTTACAGAAGTTTTACAACATCTTATTTCCCTTACATTTGTTTTTAAATCTTTTACACTTTAGTTTATTCTTCTTTATCTCTATTACCCACTACTAACTCATTATTATTTATAAAGGATGTATTTTCCTCCTTCTTGTTACACTTCACATTCTTACTTTTCTGATTGGGACAAAATTTGTCGAATCATCATATTGTTCACGAGAATCTGTTTATCTCATTCTGAAAGTGTTGAAATGATATACCGCTTTTTATTTTTAACAATTAAACATCATTAAATTTCTTTCTATGTATAATACACCATATTTAACCTTATAAACTTGTACAGTTTTACTGTCGAGGTTGTTCTATTATTTCAGTCAACTTCCTTCTCGATTCACACTTTTAAGAAAATCATTTTTCACATACTTTTTACTCATTTCCTGTACATTATATGTATTACCTTCTCTAATATTTGTCTTGTATCATTCTTTACTTGTATTACTTTCATATTCCACATATAATCAACTTAGATATTTCTTTCATCTTCTTTTATGAGATTTCGGTCTCATTACTCATTACTTATTCATATAAACATGTCTTTATCATTTCTTCAATTTTTGTTTTACAATACTTTTATAAGTATATTTTTCTTTCCTTTTTGGATACTCCACGTATCCTTCTCATATTAATACTTTATATTTTAGTATTTCTTTGCCAATTCTATTTCTCACATTAGTGCTTAGTTTAGCACCTGATCTTCTGTTTACTCTTTCCTCACGGTATCTAAATTGTTTACCATGATTGATTCGAAATTTAGTTTTCTTCGGTTCACTTATGGAATTTCATACATGTTGCATACCATAATTCACATTCTCATACTTAATTCATTTTTCATAATATTATTACCTTGTGGTGTATTTATGTTTTACAAACCACATTCATTAACTTCTTGACATATACTTACAAGTTCTTAGTTGTATAATACACACACACACACACACACACACATATATATATATATATATATATATATATATATATATATATATATATATATATATATATATATATATATATATATATACTTGGTTCTCTTTTGGTTTAAGAACCCAACTAGGTATTTTTAACATTTTCCTCCCATGACGAATTCTTGACATAACCCTCAATCACCATTACCTCTCGCTACTCTTTACTTTTACATCTTTTATCATTTCTATTATGTGTTATAAGGCTACATGCCTAACACATTTTGCTATATTTTTTTTTTCGTTTAAACTCCACTTCTTTACACTATATATTTCTTTACAACATTATATATTTCATATACAACTTACTTCTTACGTATCTTTAGGTGATACACAATTGCCATTTATTTTCTCGTCATCTTACGTTCTTTTGTATTTCGAGGCATTATGCCCAATACATTATTTTACTCTTTTGCTTTATACCTTATAGTATTCTAATTAGAATACTATTTCATAACCACTTTTATACTTTTTATAAGTTCTAAAACTTACTCATTCACTCATATGTATAAACACGTATAAATATATATACATTTCTTTGTATTTCATGGCTACTAGTTATGTACTGACCATTTCTCACAATCTTTGGATTCCTTTACCCATCATTTCTATTCGGAAGTAGTAACTTCCTGTCTGTTTACTATCATTCTTACATTATCTTTAATTCTTCGTTTACTACTTGTTTAGATATTTACTCTTTTTCTTTACTTCATATCATTTATGACTTTTAGTCATTTTGCTCACATGCTTTTGATTTTTTCTTCCATTATCATACATCATTATACTCTTTCATTACTGGTATTACCTCTTTTATTTCATTCATTTGGTTGTGGAATGTATTTCCTCATAACCAATATTTTATCATCATTTTCTTTAAAGTCTTTCATTATATTCTTCTGATTATCCTCATCATTTGTTTCATCCTTTATTTATTGCCTAACATTTATTTAGGCATTCAACCTTTAATTCTCACTTCATGTTCATTTAATCACATTACAACAATGCAATTTACTTTAAATATCATAATCTTTGACAATTTCTCATGCATCATTCTTTTCCCCCCATTTGGGTATTTTACTTTACTTTTATTACTCATTATAACATTGTACTATTAATACACTCCACTTATAACTTCATTCTTCCTGTAAAAGTCTTACTACTTTTATATAGATAATCAATACCCATAATTCCTTTTTAGGTTGCTCTTATACATACTTCCTCTCGCCTCTAAAGGCACATAAATACTTTAATGTCTTTCAATTTGTCGAAGAATTATTACTTATTACATTATTTCTTTTACTTTACCATACTAAGTGGTATATATCCACTGCATTAACTTTTAATATTTATAATCTTACCTGTTCTTGTTACATAGGCATATACTTCCTATGTTATTCTCACTACTCTCTTCACAAACCTTACCCACCAGAATGTCATAATTCCTTTGCGATTCCACCAGTCTCAATACATATCCTGTGATTATGATAATACGGGCCCATATTACCACAATCACCTATACATATTGATTCTGCTGTTACCACAAGGTCTCATGGGACACTGGTTCCCTTGACATATAACACCATTAAAAGTACATGGTGATCACTACTAGAAATCCTACTACTTTATAAACATAGCCTTTAATAAATTTAGACGGTTACGGAAAATATCATATAATTTTCCTAACGGTCAGATTTTTACTCACTTTAAACGTTAACTTAACACTTATTAGTGTTATATATCTACATATTTAAAAAAAATGCATAATGTCTTAATCATTTAAGACATCATATAACATACTTTTCACAAATTAACATTTCTATAGCATGAGTTTAAGCCTAGGAGTGGAACAAGCCAATCCTAATTCGCTTAAACTATGGCTCTGATACCAACTTGTGACACCCCATTTCTATTGTTTTCAAATACTATGGTTTTTCGTATAAATACATGAATACAAAAATACGGTTTATCAAAAACCGATTATTTACATCTTTAAAACTGTGGGTGTTACAAATCCATACCAAATTTAACCATAGTAAGCAAGAAAAGGATTAAACCTTGCGTCCAAGATAGGAGCTAACTCAAGCTCCACTCCAGTTGAACTTCATCCCATTTATAGCAACTTATTTAAACCTGGAATACATGGCAAAACATAGAATACGTAAGACAAAAATGTCTCGTGAGTTACATGAGTTTTAGACTCAAACTTATAACTTCTTTTCCAACCTTTTTACAAACTTCTAACATAAAACATCTTTAAAAGTTTTATAACATTATCATACCATAGCTCATTATTTTTCAAAATCATTTCATATCATGCCTTGCAAAAATATCTTCTTTCAAAAACTTTATAATAACAACATACTATAACTCTTTACTTCTCAAAAATCATTTTATGACATACTTTACAAAAATAACATCTTTCTTACTTTCTTTGACTGGTTTTATAAACTTGCTGGATTTTTATACTTAGGGCTTTAATCACTATAAGTGATACCCCAAGTCTCTATGGCTAGAAAGAACGGATCAATCCTCACCATAGAAGTGCTGAGGCGATCTACTTCGCGATGGGGCTTGTCCCTAGTAGACCCCTTACCTAACCCGGGTAGGTTGGAACATAGTTCCCTTACTAACGCTGCTTGCTACAATTACCAGTCGTACAAAATACTTGCTATTTGCTTGAACATTTCTCATATACATATAACTTGTGGCTAAGTGCCAAACTACATCATTTTATGTCTTTATGGCTAGATGCCAAATATAGCTTTCATCATATAATAATCATATGTTTAAAACATATTTTTCTAACATGCTAAGCTTTATGCCAAAACATACTTTCCAACATCTTATGGCTATATGCCATTCTTACTCGAAAACAAATACAGTTTGTAACCAAAACATACTTTTTAAACATCTTGTGGCTATATTCCATTCATACTTGAAAACATATATAACTTATAATCAAGATATACTTTCACATAATTGGTTCATAGACCAACATACCTTCGCTTAATTTAATGTGTGGTTCAAAACATAACTTCAATATAGCATCATACTTTCTCATCAAATTAAAAATAATACTCTTGCAAATAATTTCACATAAAGAGATTTATAATAAATCTTGTAAATACTTACTTGCCATGTACCCCAGAATGGGTAAAAATACTACATGTACTCACCTCATATATTGCTAGAAGATTGACTACACGTTCCTTGTATTCATACTCTTTTGTGATTAAATAATCACTTGGCATGAACCTATAATTAACATGTTATACGTTAACATTCATGCTAACTGATTCTATAACGCATTAGAGTCTTATAATACTACCTTGGGTCATAACAAGTCTATAACTTTTAAATGACCAACTTTAGTTAAGTTGTATTTTATACGTATTTTGCTACAGTACCCTCGGGGGTCGTATTTCGATTCCGACAATTTTTCATGAAGTTTCATAACATATTAGACCTATGTTTAAAATTTGAGGTCAAACGGACAAGTATTGAATAAAATCTCAAAAACTAAAATCACTTGGCAGAGGACATTGAGACTAAACTGCATATTTACTCTGCCGCTAGGCGCATCGCGCCCATACCTGGGCGCACCGCGCCTGCTGAGCAGCAGTCCAGAAACTCCCGATTTTTATGCTATAAATTTCCATTTTCCCTTATTAAGCCCTTAATTCACGTCTTAATAAATAAGGTTTATTCCAAGATCACAACCATTCATTTACTTCAAGTTTTTAATCATAAAAATCATGGATTTCAATTATTTTTCAAACATTCCCGTTTTTGCATTTTTGATCCAAAAAACCGAAATTATCAAATGTTAAGCACTTCTACTGACTTATTTTAACAATTTCCACATATGGAACTCATTAAAACCCCCTGGAATTAATTTGATCTTGTAAAATTGAATTCTAAGGCTTTTGAACAAAATTCCAATTTTTCAACAATAGCAACATACTTTGATGATTTTTAAGATATGTTCTTAATACTTGACTTAATTGGTTTAGGGTCATATCTAAGCCCTAAATACCAACTTATACTTGTTTTTAAACTACAAAATCATCAGTTCTTCTTTATAAACTTTTAAATTCTTCCAAAAAGCACCATTTTTCACCAAAAATCGTTTTATGGAAATTTAAGGCTTAAAACTGATTTCTTACTTCACTTATGACATTTTTTGGCTTAACAAAATCATTAGGATCATATGAAATCAGTTCCAACTCATAATTTGATTTATTCTCACAAAATCCCGGTTTTTGACATTTTTGGTCCAAAAACTGAATTTCTTCAAACTATCTCTTACAACTGATTTCTTCCATCTTTTATAGTTTATTGGACTTCATAAAATCATTAAAACTATCTTTGATCACAAGGACCCGTGAACTAGGGTTCTTGAGCCAAAAATTCATTTTCTTGATTCTTAACACTTTCAATGGTTATATTAAGTTGAGATAGTGATTAAGACACAAATTAAGGCTAGGAATCATAGGATAATTCTCCTCTAGCCACTGAAATCACGAAGCTACAGTAACTCACTCACGGGAAATGGGTTAAAGAACCCTAAAATCAAGTTTACTAACCTTCTTTGGCTTGGAATTCTTCAATTCCAAGTTAGTTGCTTCCAATTCTTCATGAATCCTAGAAATCGGGTCTTCAAAGTTTTCTCCCGTATCCTCTCTAGAACCATCTTCTGAGTTTTTATGTTGATTAATGAGATATTTTCTCATTTTTATATTTTCCATATTTTCAATTTTAGTCCCTGAACTTTCATTCCTTGGACTTTTGACACCAACATTAAGTTTGGCCACATAAAGCTATAATTTCTTACATTTTTAGTCCAAACTAGAATTATATTTTTATAATAATTCTTGTATATGGTCAAATGACCAAATTACCTTTCTCATGGTAAAATGACTAATTTACCCATAAAACATGCATAAAACTTTAAATTATACACACCTTGTTTTACATATTTATATTATTAAATTTGGGTCGTTACAGAGCCGCCCTAGGAACTAAATCTATTCGAAATTCCACTTGCCTTTCGGGAGGTATGCCTGGTAAATCCTCAGGGAATACATCTGGGAATTCTTGAACTACAGGCACATCTTCAACGGCCTTCTTTCTTTCCTCCCTAGTATCGGTAACATAAGCAAGGAATCCTGAGCCTCCATGCTGAAAATGTCTTCGTACTCTGGCAGCTGAGCAGAATGTCATGTTGTTCCTTCTTTTCTCGCCTTGGATGATCAGTTTTCCCCCACTTGGGGTTTGAACCCATACTTGTTTATTCTTACAATCAATCCATGCTTCATGATTACTTAGCCAGTCCATACCAATGATTACTCTTCTATCTCTCAAGGGAATAGGAATAAGGTCTATATTGAACCTCACTCCTTTTACTTCCAGGTTACAATTACGAAAAACATTAAAGGCTCGTACAATTTTATCATCCGCAATCTCTACTTCTAACGGATTATCAAGTGTTTCAAGGGTAATGCTAAAACTCTTACTAAATTCAAGTGATACAAATGAATGACTAGCTCCTGAGTCGAATAGTACTAAAGTAGACAAAGAGTTGACTGAGAACGTACCCGTAACGACATCAGGTACAGCTTGTGCTTCTCCCGCGGTTAACTGAAATACCCGACCCTTGGCTTTAGGAGTTCCAGTCTTTACTTGATGACCATCTGTGATACGAAGTGTACTGGGCGCCGGGTTCTGCACTGTTGTTTTACCGAGGCTGGGGCATTGGGATTTGATATGGCCCACCTGATTGCAGTTAAAGCAGATTTTGGCCTCCTGTCGACAATCCCTAGCATAGTGGCCCTCTTTGCCACACTTATGGCACACTACTACCCTACACCGCCCCTCATGGTTTTTCCCACACTTGCCACACTGACCGTGGCTTCTCTGACCATGCCTTCCTTGGTCCCCCCCTTTATGCTTCTTTGATGGCGGATGAGATTGTGTCGGTGCCTGACGCTTCTGCCTTTGTTGGTTCTCTAATTCCAATTCTTGAGCTCGAGCGGCTGTAATCATGTCGTTAAGAGTTTGGTGCCTGGCAGCAGACATAAACTCCCGTATATCCGTCCGAAGCATTGCCAAATATCGGTTCATCCGCATTTTCTCCGTGGCTGCATACTCTGGGCAAAAGAGCGCCCGCTCGTTAAACTTTTTGGTGATTTCTACCACTGTCTCTGTGGTATGAGTCAGGTTCAAGTATTCTTGAGCCAAACGTTCCATCTCTATTTGCGGGACGTACTCTTGTCTGAACTTAGTCGTGAATTCAGCCCAAGTGATAGCCTCTATCTGAGCATCAGTGAGATCTTTAGCCAACATTTCCCACCAATCCTTTGCATCGTCTCTCAACAGGTTTACAGCAAAGATAACCTTTGATTCCTCTGGGCAAAAACAGGTTCTGAAAGCACCCTCTACTGCAGAAATCCATCTTATACTAGCGATTGGATCCCTTCCCCCACCAAACACCGGGACTTGACATGAGGCAAAATCCCGATAAGTCGCCATTCTATCCCTTGGTCTGCTAATTGTAGCAAGTCGTTCCTCAATCATTGTTATTAGTTTAGTTTTGATTGTACCGAAGAAACGAGGAATTTCGGCTAGCACCTTGCGTGATACCTCTTCAGCAATTAAGTCTCGTAGCTCCTCATCTGATCGAGTGGGTCGGCTTGGTCCCTCACTAGACCCAGAGCCATTACCATTGCTTCTTGTAATCACCACCATTCTGATTTTACCAACAAGATGGTGAGACCATGCTCGTTATATGTGATTACCCTACCAACCGGACTCTATAGGATTTTTGGCGACTGACTCTGTTACATGTAAGAATCCTGTGCTTTCGATAGTACGGGCCTTGTACTATCTTCCACACCTATTCTTACTTGTACCAAACGTCCTTCCAAAATTACTATATAGTCTCTTATTACTATATGGTCTTTTATATGGTTCGTACATTCAACACTTCTTTTTAGACTTCCTAGAGTTTCTTTATCATACTCGTGATAAAAGAGAAAAACGTTTGCTGATGTCATTAGGTAGTTTTGTTAACGCTTATTTCACAAATAATTTTAAGGATAAAATATACAGTTGAATAAGTAATCCTATCCTAATATCACCACCAAACAAGGAACAACTAATAAAGTCAGATAACTAATTCCAAAGAAATCTGGTATTAACTACATGCAATTCAAGCGTTCATTTAACTTTCTAACAGTATAAGCATAGTTTCAGTTGCACATAATTGTCATCATATAAGGCAATCAGACATCCTAAATCATGCAATTATAACATGCAATTCCTGAGTGAATCCTTAGTATACTCATTATCATATCAAGTTTCTAGCATATACATGAATGCAGATATTTTGAGAATCATTTACTCACTTAAGCTCCGGCTGACCGCATGTATCGCATTCCTTTTCTTTTTAAAATTTCTAACTTTTGTTTTTGTAAAACTCTCAGTCCTCAGTTTGAGTTCAGATTTACCCGAAAGTTTATCTAAATCCCTCAAACTAAGGCTCTGATACCAACTTGTAACGCCCAGATTTTCAAGTCAAATTTTTCTTTTTGAAAACCAAATATTGATTTATAAATGGATATTTTACAAACAGAGAAATCAGCCATAGTATTGATTTTAGCAAAATACATATAGAAACTCATGTCCTTTATTCTTCACATAAATTATTTATAAAGTAGCGGAAGTCTTGGAAATAGTGGAATGCGGTGCGTCAGGTTGGAGCCTTCCCTCTGTCTCTAACATTATCTGAAAATGTTAAATATCAACGGGGTAAGCACAAAGGTTAGTGAGTTCCTCAAAATACCATACGATCCATCACATAACATACAACACATAATAACCATTCATATGTCTGTGAGACTCGCGGGCTATCCCTGTTCCGCCTGAAGACTCACGGGCAGTTCCCGTTCCGTCTTATTGCTTGCAGGCTTTTCCCGTTCTGTCTAATGACTCGCAGGCTATTCCCGTTCCGCCTATTGGCTCGCGGGCTATCCCGTTCCATCCACAAACAATCATTATCATAGAAATAATTCATACAATTACCATAACATGTAAGATGACCTTAGTCTAACATATCTTCCTTCCTACGCATGCAATATCACCTATAGTATAGTGAGAAGACTCACCTGATTATAGTTGACTATATCGTTTATCTTTCTCGACTTTGTATTTCCTTCAACTTTAACTGTTAACATAATAAGAAATCTATCATTTCTTAATCCTTAACTATATTATAGTTTCATCGTTAAACCCTTCAAAAATTCCAATATGATATTCCATGATTTATCAAGTAAAGAACGGCCAGGTAGAAGATTAGATGGGGTGGCAGGATCCTTTCAGCATTTTAGCCTTTCGGAAAATCCAACAACCAGATCCCAAGTAATCGGCCTAGTCACGGTCCTCGTAAGTAAATCAATCGGTATTATTTTCGGAATTATGAATTGTTATAATAACGACATTTTAAGGTTTTTGTTTACTATTGTTAGAAATGAGTATAATATAACATATGTTATACTTATTAAATATTCTACTTCTTAACAAAAACTATTTTACAATATCTAATTAAGCTATAGAAAAGTTTGTAGTTACCTTATGACCAGTCGTCGGAACCTATAACTTCTTCGTTAGGCTTTTGAGCTTCCTTCCGCTCACTTCTTACACTCTAGTGCTTAGAAACCTCTATATATTGGATTGAGATTTGTTGGTGTGGTATATGAGATGTTTTGGGGTTATTTATACTTGAATTCTTAAATAAAAAATGGCATGACACTTTTGACAAAAGATTTTAATAATATAACTTTGTTGAAATTAAAGACCTTCTAGAATCAGTTTGTTCAAGACTGGTTTAGCCGATCTTAAACACATTAAATTCACGTTTTTATTTGATATTCAGAAAATTCATCTCAATACCTTTCCAGGGATGTATGGTATGTATTTATACGATTTTTCTATGATTTATTATGATTTTTTGAAAACAGACTATCTAATCTGTCAATTTCGAACTACTTAGTGAAGATTGCATTTTTAACCATATATAATGCCACTTTCAAGCTTAGAAATATTTTTAAGAATTGTACTAGACTCAATTTTTTAACTTTTTGCACTAGTTTGAGGTCCAAACAATGTTCCTATAATTAATTATGATTTTTCTAAAAACATCACAAAATGCTGATTTTCATATGAAATTGTAACTAAAGTTTTTCTTAACTTTTTAACTACCAAAAATCATAGAATTCACAACAATTATAACTAAATGCAATAAATGGAATACAGGTCTTACAATTTGAGAACACATGTTAATAATTAGCATTAAACAAGCAAGTCACCCAATTAGGGTCAAAATTGAACTAAACTACTTAATTCTAATCATTCGTGTATAATCAAATAAAAATAATTAATTACCAATTAAATATTCAAATCGTGTTAGGACACATGATAATGATAAATGTTAATTCAATTATCCTAAAATAATTTAAACTATTTAAATTATCTATTTCCTAATATAACAAAATAGAAATAATTTCAAATTCAAATAATGTTGGAGGATAAATAAAACTTTTAAAGATAATTACAAAATTATTTTAAAACATTTTAAAATTACAAAAACTCTAAAAAATCGACTTATCCTAGCCTATAAATAAATTTTGAAACACACTTATCAAGAAAGAAATCATGTAGTGCAAATATCAACTAATCATAGGTTCCGATACCACTGATAGGTTTTCAATACCCTAGATACATCAAACATGGTAGTGGAAACCTCACAAAAATTATCTAAGGCCAGTAACAATTACTAAAACGTACAAGGATGCTACTTAATGATAATTACAACTACAAGAAGGATTAGGATTACCAACCTTTAGCAAAACCAATTTGCTTGAAAAACCCTTTTGAAGATCACATCTCAAACTAAGGGCTTTATCATCCAATTTTAACATCCACCACCATTTGAGAATGACGTCAATACTAGCATTTTTCAAACTACCAATACCAAGACCACCAAGATGCTTAGGAGACAACGTTATTCCTAGCAACCCAACAATTTTTTTGTTTTTTTCACATCCACCCTAAATTAATCTCATTCTAATTCTTTCTGAGACCTCAATAACATCTGGGGTTGAATATGGAAAGTAATGCAATTGTAGGCTTCCACGAACCATTTACTAAAGTTAACGGAACACCAAGTCAAAGAGTTTGAACCTTCAAAACATTATGTTTTCATCTAAATCAAATGCTAGGAAGCCAATTTTTTATAATATTCATATTTGCACCTATTAGGTATGTGAAACAGAAGAGAGACGACTTTACGGTTTAGGAAACTAGCAAGATGTGGGACTTTCCCCATTTCAACACCAATGCCAAACACTTTACTTTTAGAGAAGTTTACTTTAAGATCGGAGGAAAGATGAAAACACTAGAATATCCTTGTATGGTGGATTATGTTGATCTCTGACCATTTTTGTTAAACATGACATTGTGGGCATCAGTGTTGCAAAAGACGCTAGGTGCTCCCAGGTCGGTGAACTAGCGAGTAGCGATTACTCGGCTAGGCGGTGAGTACTCAGACGAGTACTCGGATAACGTAAATTATAAAGAAATTAATTTTGGGTAAATTATATATATGACAAATATTATAAGTTCATTAGATTTATAACAAAATAGATGAATATCAATAACAATGACACCTGTTTAAATGTTTAAGTGTTACTGAAATCGATTATACTTGTAACGCCCCGGATTTTCCCGGTACATTTATTTATTTTATTTAAATTATTTTGTAACATTATATTAATTTAATTAATTAAGATCTGATTATTTATGTGGTGGGCTTATAGTGTCATCTTTTAATTTAAGTTCATGGGTTAAGAGACTAAACCCAATAAGCTTAAAGATTAATCAAGCCCATAGGCTTTATGTTTTAGCCCATCTTTCCAAGAATACTTAAAGCTCAAATTAATTCATTTCACTCATTTTCTAGTAAACACTCACTCAAAGGACTCTCTCCCTCCTCACTCAAAGCTCTCTCTCTCTCTCTCTCTCTCTCTCTCTCTCTCTCTCTCTCTCTCTCTCTCTCTCTCTCTCTCTCCCTCTACATCTCTTTTTAATCCCGAATCTGAGAACACATCTGCAGTGTTTGGACGATTCCCGGAGATTGAAAGGTTGGATCGCTACGACACTTTAACTGAAGGTTCCCAAGACATATATGAAGGTTCTGACTGAAGGAATTGTGTTTTCAAGGTATAGATTTTGAGTTATGAATTTCGCAACATAACCTAGGGTTTCTGCCAGATTTCACTGCTGAGTCTCCTTTCTTGTAAAAATCATATATCGAGTTCTAGGACTCAAATAGACCCACAACAAGTGCCCAAAGTTCAAACATTGAGTTGAGTAACTTTCTTAAGAATACCACTCTCGCTGAAAAGGGCTTTATCATGGGAAACAATAGCTTCTTTGCTGTTAGGTCTAATCCGGGTCTGCTGTGATATGTCATTTTGTTTTTATCATTACCAGGGTTTGGAAAATGATCCAGAGTGATTCCAAGTTCCCACATGTACATTACATATTGAATTAAAGATCTGGAGAAGTTTGTTTGCTAATTCTCATTATAACGTGGTTAGAAAGGATCCACACTCCAGATTAGTAGACAGTCACCAGCTTATGCTGATTCTGTGATTGTCCACATTGTGATTTTTATATCCAGACCTTAGGAAGCCCTTTTTAATCGATTCCAACTCTGAGACTTTTATTTATGTATCTATGGTTCCTATGATTTTTGGTTGGGACTAATTCCACCCACAAGTTGGGTAGAATTGGCCAACACCACCTGACTGTCCGTCTGAAGACAGCAGTGACATGTCTTTTTGTAAATTTTATATCTCTTTCATCCTTTGGAATTAGGAGGAGTTCTTTATGGTTCTGGAAACCTAAGTCATTGAAGTTTATTGTAAAAATTATTTAAACCTATCCTTCTGTTTTATATTTTGGAGTAATTCAGTCTTAAATAGCAGGTCTGTTTTAGAGACTTTGTTGTGATTACTCCTTTCTCATTCATTAGCTTCACAACTTCATCATTCAAACCTTTAGTCTTAATTAGGTGAAGTGTTGAAGTTTGCACAAGCTTGGAAGCCATATATTGACTTCTATCTATTATATCACTCACTCAAGGTGAGTTCTCTGACACCGTTGTATTGATGTTTGTGTTTACTAGTTAGCTCGTGTGTGATTGTTTAGATTTATTATTTAAAATATGCTATATTATTATTATAAATCGTACATGTGCACTGTATGTAATCGATTATTACTATGAGGGGTAGTCGATTATTACTATGAGGGGTAGTTAGGTAAGATCACCAACGTTATACTCTTTATGAGGTGCGGGGATCAGGGCCAAAGGATACGGGATTTACCCGGTGCGGCTCAAACCTACAAGTCCGCCCTATTTTATATAAGCACTGATTCGTTCTTTGCTTAGTTTTTATAATTATAATTGGAAATGGATTAGGGCTGGTAAATGTGAATATTAATATGATGTTTGTGTTTGAATTCACTAAGCTTTTGCTTACGGTTTCCCTAAACATTTTTCAGGTGTTAAGATCAAGGAGGCTCAGGCTTGATTGGAGCACCGGGATTGCCACTACTAGGAGTTTTATTTATTTGGGACTATGACATGTTATGCTTCCGCACTTTACTTTAGTATTTTGCCATGTTTTGGGTTTGAGCTACTTATTTATTTTGGAAACTTATAACTATTTTTATAAAAGTTATCTTTGAAAGTTAAAATATTTTGCAAAAAATTTTGGGTGTTACAATACTGAAATCGATTCCTGATCATGGCTACTTGAAATCGGTCCCTTGAGATGAAGCCATTCGAGAAATAGAGATGAGGGAAAGAGACTAGAACCCATACCTGTCATACCCTCGTCTTCGGTTTGGAGAAAAGGTTGCCGGAGAATTAACGTCGGCGATTATCGGAAATCGCAGATTGCAAATCGAGAGAGAGAGAGAGAAAAAAGGGAGTCGGGAGTGTTTTTGGGGATGAAAAGTTGAAATTGCAAAGAATTAGACGAATTTTCGTAATTAGAGGTTTATTTTTCATTTTTTTAGTCAACAAACCGAGTATAAGGTTTGACCGAGGAATTTCCGAGGAATTCCTAGTAATAGCTAGTGCGATTTATTAGACCGATTCTTGAATAATCGTCAAGGTACCTAGCCGAGTCTGAGTACTCAGCCGAGTCGGCCGAGTTTTGCAACACTAGTGGGCATACATAAGATGTGAAAGATTAGGGACATCAATATGAAGAGTTGTGCCATAAAAATGTTGTTTGAGTAGCCACTTTCATACTATGGTGCGCCAGTTAGCCAAGTAAGTCTTGTTTCTTAAAATCTTATTCCAATAGATTGTTATATCTTGAGTTGTTTATTATAAGTTTTATCTGCAAACATACCTTTAATTATCCTTAAATTGTTAGATTTCACCCATGTTAGTAATATCATGTGAGAGAGTTGTTTAAATAAACAGCTAGAACAAATTGGAACATTTGAAACTAGACACGAATGCGAGATTGGAACTTGTGTGGAAGGTAGTAAAAGGGCCCCTACTATTTAAAGCACCGGTGCCAATCTCGGGTCGGGGCAAGGTTGAAAATGTCTGGTGAGCTGAGTGTTTCAGTCTTCCTAGGAAAATCTAGGGTGAATAACTCCTAATAATCTCTTTATTCTGCGAATCTAGATGGCTCCGACAACTCGTCTTAATCAGACCCAAATGGGGCAAGTTAGGGAACTCATCGTTGAAGAATTCAACAATGCCTTTAACGAGCTCATTCTGAATGTCACTTCTGACATAATTACCCAATTCCGTGCTCTCTTGGATGAGCGCCTCGCAGCTATTAACGGAGGAGCTTTACCCGCTCCGCCTGTTCGCGACTCAGCCTATTATTTCGAGAAGTTCTTTAAGTGCCACCCTCCACAGTGGAATGGTGACTTGAATCCAGTGGAGGCTAAACACTGGATTGCCGATATCGAAAGCGCTCTCATGACTTGCGGGTGCCTAGATCAATTCAAGGTTGTTGTTACTATGAGCCAACTTAGGAAGAAAGCAAATACCTGGTGGAAAACTGTTACGACATTGATGACTGAGGAGGAGCTGAGAGCCATGACTTGGGCCCAGTTTGTGGAGAGGTTTGAGAGGCAGTATGTGCCCCAGGTGGAGCAGCAGCGGATGCAGCAACAGTTTATGACCTTTAAGCAGACTACGGAGTGCGTGTCGGATCTGAATGCTAAGTTCCTGGAGATGATGTCCTTCTGTCCCTCATTTGCCTGAGATGAGGCGTGGTTGGTTAGTAGGTATAAAGATTCCCTACGTACCGAGATACGGGAGTTCGTGAGCATGTAGGAGTTCACGACATTGTCAGCTATCATGGATGCCGCTAGGAGGAGGGAGATTGAGCTACAGACCCAGCAGCACAAGAGAAAGGCAGAAAATGCCCTGACCAAGACGTCCGGGGATGCACATAAGAAGCAGAAGAACGGTGGGAAGACGAGATACGAGTACAGGCCGTTTACGGGACAGGACGACAAGAGTCGGTTAGTATGTTACAATTGCAAGAAGTCGGGTCATCATTGGAAGCATTGTAAGTCTTCAGTAGTGGTGGCATCACCACAGGTTCCTTCTACGATTCCTACCTGCTTTAACTGCAACGAGAAGGGACACAAGAAGCCTGATTGCCCGCAGTTGAAGAATGGTGGTGGAGGCGGGGGTATGAAACCCCCGAGTGCATCGTCCTCTAAAGGACCTGCCTTGGTGACACGAGGACGTGCTCACCAGCTGACTGCGGAGGAGCCGGCTATTACAACAACTGTGGCGGGTAAATTTCACTTTTCTTCATTCTCCTTCACTCTTGTATTGTTTAATTTGATGATAGTTTTAAAGTTTGTCTATGTATTTATATGTTGTGAATCAGGCACTTATCTGTTAGACTCCGAGCCCGCTGCTGTTATGTTCGACAGCGGTGCTACTCATTCTTTTGTATCTCGCACATTCATTAATCGTTTGGGGCGTAGTATCGGAAAATTGGCTCGCTCAATGGTTATCGAGGTTGCCGATAACCGTATGATTTATGTCACCGACGTGTATCAGGGCTGTACTCTCGAATTTTCCGGGGTTGAATTCCCTATTGATCTTATCCCCATTACGATGCAGGATCTTTGTGTTATCGTGGGTATGGATTGGCTGGACGCGTTTGATGCGGAGATCCATTGTCGTAAGAAACAAATCCGTGTTCAAAACCCTAAGGGTGGAGAACTTATCATTCAGGGAGATACTCCTTGCATGGCTATCGCTTCTTGTTCTTCTGCCAAAGTACTTAATGATGTTTCGGTCGTTTCAGACTTCAGCGATGTTTTTCCGGAGGAACTTCCTGGTTTGCCCCCTATTCGGCAAGTGGAGTTCCGCATTGAATTATTGCCAGGTGCGACTCCGATAGCTAAGGCCCCATACCGGTTGGCGCCACCCGAAATGAAAGAACTCCATGAACAACTTCATGAATTAACTAATAAGGGTTTTATACGGCCTAGCTCTTCACCATGGGGAGCTCCTATTCTATTTGTCAAGAAGAAAGATGGCACCCAGCGTATGTGTATCGATTATAGGGAACTGAACAAGCGCACGATAAAGAATAGATATCCGCTACCACGTATTGACGATCTTTTTTATCAGCTACAGGGAGCATCTTGGTTCTCCAAGATTGATTTACGGTCCGGTTACCACCAGATGCGAGTTCGGGAAGAAGACATTGAGAAGACCGCATTCCGTACTCGCTATGGGCATTATGAGTTCGTGGTAATGCCTTTTGGGCTCACCAATGCACCCGCTGCTTTTATGGACCTCATGAATCGGGTGTGTAGTCCGATGCTTGACCGCTCTGTTATTGTGTTCATTGATGGCATATTAGTGTACTCTAAGACCAAAGAGGAGCATGAGCGACATCTTCGGGAAATTTTAGAGACTCTTGCGAGAGAAAAACTTTATGCTAAATTCTCGAAGTGTGAATTCTGGTTAGATGACGTTCAGTTTTTGGGGCATGTGGTGAACAAAGAAGGTATCAAGGTCGATTAAGCCAAAGTGGAAACAGTTAAGCAGTGGGAGGTTCCAAAAACGCCTTCCGAAATTCGTAGCTTTTTGGGTTTGGCCGGTTACTACCGTAGATTCATAGAAAATTTCTCAAAGATTGCGTTACCACTTACCCGACTAACCAAGAAGTCAGAGAAGTTTGTGTGGGGTCCGGAGCAACAAGCGGCGTTTGATGAGTTGAGATCACGATTGAGTGATGCACCGATCTTGGCCCTAATGGATGGAATGGAAGATATAGTAGTTTACTGTGACGCATCACTTCGGGGCTTTGGTGCAGTGTTGATGCAGCGAGACAGGGTTATAGCCTACGCCTCCCGACAACTAAAACCCTACGAGCAAAACTACCCCACTCATGACTTGGAGCTGGGGGCTGTTGTATTTGCCCTCAAGATTTGGAGACATTATCTCTATGGGGTAAAGTTTATTGTATATACCAACCATAAGAGCTTGAAGTATCTGTTCGATCAGCGGGATCTGAACATGAGGCAGATTAGATGGCTGGATGTGGTGAAAGACTATGACTGCGAAATTCACTACCACCCCGGTAAAGCTAATGTGGTGGCTGATGCTCTCAGTCGCAAACCGACTACTGAGCCTATTCGAGCCAAGTGCCTCCGTATGACGATGATGTCGCCCTTGCTAGACCTGATTCGTGATGCTCAAAAGACGGCAATAAACATCAAGCGGGAGAAAATCGAGAATAAACTGCCTAAGATGGAAGTAGATGGGCGGGGTTTGCTGACTCGCCATGGTAGAGTTTGGGTTCCATATACAGGAGGCAACCGGAAAACCCTAATGGAGGAAGCTCACAAGTCTAAATTCTCCATACATCCGGGTGCAACCAAAATGTATCTAGATCTACGAGAGGGTTACTGGTGGCATGGAATGAAGAATGATGTAGCCTAGTATGTGGAAGAATGTATGACCTGCCGGAAGGTCAAGCCAGAGCACCAGAAACCGCATGGGAAATTGCAACCTTTGGAGATTCCGGAATGGAAATGGGAGCATCTGACCATGGATTTCATCACTAAGCTTCCTAGGACTACCCGTGGAGCTGATACTATTTGGGTGATTGTCGACCGTCTGACTAAGAGCGCTCACTTTTTGGCCATAAAGGAGAGCTCATCTGTGAAGAAGTTGGCCGAAATCTTTGATCGAGAGATTGTCTCATTGCATGGTGTGCCCGTTTCTATTATCTCCGACCGTGACACTCGAATTACTTCTCGGTTTTGGCGGAAATTTCAGGAAGAGATGGGTACACGATTACACTTTAGCACAGCCTTCCACCCACAGACAGACGGACAGAGTGAGAGGACGATTCAGACACTGGAAGACATACTTCGGGCATGTGCGATCGATTTTGGAGATAGCTGGGATGATCACCTGCATCTAGCCGAGTTCTCCTATAACAACAGTTATCACTCAAGCATTAAAATGCCCCCATATGAAGCTTTGTATGGAAGGAAGTGTAGAACGCCTGTTTGTTGGGGCGAGGTAGGGCAGAGGGTACTTGGGAGTACCGAAATCGTGCGGCAAACTACGGAGAAGATACAGGTGATACGAGACCATTTGGCCACGGCGAGGAGTCGTCAAAAAAGCTATGCCGACAAAAGACGCTCCGACCTTGAATTTCAGGTGGGAGATTCCATGTTGTTAAAGGTCTCTCCCTGGAAAGGCGTGATTCGTTTCCGGAAGCGGGGAAAGCTAGGACCACGATTCATTGGACCTTACAAGGTCATTGCTCGCGTTGGGGAGGTCGCCTATCGCTTGGAGTTACCTGATGAGATTAGCCTGATCCATGACACTTTCCACGTCTCTCAGCTATGGAAATGTGTTGTTGATGATACCACAGTGGTACCTTTGGAGGATATCCAGATTGATGAGTGTCTCAACTATGTTGAGCAACCAGTTGCAATTTTAGATCGGGAAACAAAGACCCTTCGGAACAAAACTATAAATTTGGTTAAGGTTCAGTGGCGACATAGACGGGGTTCGGAATGGACATGGGAACCGGAAGACGAGATGAGGGCTCATTATCCGAATTTATTTGTTGGTGATGACTTCGAGGACGAAGTCCGTTCCTAGTAGGGGAGAGTTGTAACGCCCCGGATTTTCCCGGTACATTTATTTGTTTTATATAATTTATTTTGTAACATTATATTAATTTAATTAATTAAGATCTGATTATTTATGTGGTGGGCTTACAGTGTCATCTTTTAATTTAAGTTCATGGGTTAAGAGACTAAACCCAATAAGCTTAAGGATTAATCAAGCCCATAGGCTTTATGTTTTAGCCCATCTTTCCAAGAATACTTAAAGCTCAAATTAATTCATTTCACTCATTTTCTAGTAAACACTCACTCAAAGGACTCTCTCCCTCCTCACTCAAAGCTCTCTCTCTCTCTCTCTCTCTCTCTCCCTCTCTCTCTCTCTCTCCCTCTACATCTCTCTTTAATCCCGAATCTGAGAACACATCTGCAGTGTTTGGACGATTCCCGGAGATTGAAAGGTTGGATCGCTACGACACTTTAACTGAAGGTTCCCAAGACATATATGAAGGTTCTGACTGAAGGAATTGTGTTTTCAAGGTATAGATTTTGAGTTATGAATTTCGCAACATAACCTAGGGTTTCTGTCAGATTTCACTGCTGAGTCTCCTTTCTTGTAAAAATCATATATCGAGTTCTAGGACTCAAATAGACCCACAACCAGTGCCCAAAGTTCAAACATTGAGTTGAGTAACTTTCTTAAGAATACCACTCTCGCTGAAAAGGGCTTTATCATGGGCAACAACAGCTTCTTTGCTGTTAGGTCTAATCCGGGTCTGCTGTGATATGTCATTTTGTTTTTATCATTAACAGGGTTTGGAAAATGATCCAGAGTGATTCCAAGTTCCCACATGTACATTACATATTGAATTAAAGATCTGGAGAAGTTTGGTTGCTAATTCTCATTATAACGTGGTTAGAAAGGATCCACACTCCAGATTAGTGGACAGTCACCAGCTTATGCTGATTCTGTGATTGTCCACATTGTGATTTTTATATCCAGACCTTAGGAAGCCCTTTTTAATCGATTCCAACTCTGAGACTTTTATTTCTGTATCTATGGTTCCTATGATTTTTGGTTGGGACTAATTCCACCCACAAGTTGGGTAGAATTGGCCAACACCACCTGACTGTCCGTCTGAAGACAGCAGTGACATGTCTTTTTGTAAATTTTATATCTCTTTCATCCTTTGGAATTAGGAGGAGTTCTTTATGATTCTGGAAACCTAAGTCATTGAAGTTTATTGTAAAATTATTTAAACCTATCCTTCTGTTTTATATTTTAGAGTAATTCAGTCTTAAATAGCAGGTCTGTTTTAGAGACTTTGCTGTGATTACTCCTTTCTCATTCATTAGCTTCACAACTTCATCATTCTAACCTTTAGTCTTAATTAGGTGAAGTGTTGAAGTTTGCACAAGCTTGGTAGCCATATATTGACTTCTATCTATTATATCACTCACTCAAGGTGAGTTCTCTCACACCGTTGTATTGATGTTTGTGTTTACTAGTTAGCTCGTGTGTGATTGTTTAGATTTATTATTTAAAATATGCTATATTATTATTATAAATCGTACATGTGCACTGTATGTAATCGATTATTACTATGAGGGGTAGTTAGGTAAGATCACCAACGTTATACTCTTTATGAGGTGCGGGGATCAGGGCCAAAGGATACGGGATTTACCCGGTGCGGCTCAAACCTACAAGTCCGCCCTATTTTATATAAGCACTGATTCGTTCTTTGCTTAGTTTTTATAATTATAATTGGAAATGGATTAGGGCTGGTAAATGTGAATATTAATATGATGTTTGTGTTTGAATTCACTAAGCTTTTGCTTACGGTTTCCCTAAACATTTTTCAGGTGTTAAGATCAAGGAGGCTCAGGCTTGATTGGAGCACCGGGATTGCCACTACTAGGAGTTTTATTTATTTGGGACTATGACATGTTATGCTTCCGCACTTTACTTTAGTATTTTGCCATGTTTTGGGTTTGAGCTACTTATTTATTTTGGAAACTTATAACTATTTTTATAAAAGTTATCTTTGAAAGTTAAAATATTTTGCGAAAAATTTTGGGTGTTACAATACTGAAATCGATTCCTGATAATGGCTACTTGAAATCGGTCCCTTGAGATGAAGCCATTCGAGAAATAGAGATGAGGGAAAGAGACTAGAACCCATACCTGTCATACCCTCGTCGTCGGTTTGGAGAAAATGTTGCCGGAGAATTAACGTCGGCGATTATCGGAAATCGCAGATTGCAAATCGAGAGAGAGAGAGAGAGAGAGAAAATGGAGTCGGGAGTGTTTTTGGGGATGAAATGTTGAAATTGCAAAGAATTAGACGAATTTTCGTGATTAGAGGTTTATTTTTCATTTTTTTAGTCAACAAACCGAGTATAAGGTTTGACCGAGGAATTTCCGAGGAATTCCTAGTAATAGCTAGTGCGATTTATTAGACCGATTCTTGAATAATCGTCAAGGTACCTAGCCGAGTCCGAGTACTCAGCCGAGTCGGCCGAGTTTTGCAACACTAGTGGGCATACATAAGATGTGAAAGATTAGGGACATCAATATGAAGAGTTGTGCCATAAAAATGTTGTTTGAGTAGCCACTTTCATAAAAATGATGTGAAAGATTAGGGACATCGTGTCTCACTCCTCTTCGAATAGGAAACTCTCTAGTTTGAAAGCCATTGACAAGGACGAAAGCTCGCTCGGAGGAAAGACACCCTTTTATCCAATTTTTCTATGTAACATCAAATATCATTTTTGCCTATCATTAAAAAAGGAACCCTTAATCGATGGAGTCTAATGCTTTGTCATAGTCCACTTTGAAAAGCAACACTCTTTTTTCATCCATTGCCCAACTACACAATTCATTCACTCTTTTTTGCCTATCATTAAAAAAGGAACCCTTAATGATGTTTCTTCCTTAATGTAAGCGGATTGCTTATGGCTAAAAGTATGATCAATAACCGCTTAAGGGAATTAAAAAGGACCTTACGAATCATTTAAACATACATTTAAGAGTAAATTACACGAATGTCCCTGTCGTTTGGGGTAATTTGCGTGCTTGGTCCCTAACTCCTTTTTTTTAACTCGAACACTCCCTATCATTTTGTTTTGTTACGTGCTTGGTCCCTCATAGGTATAAAAAGATTGATTTACCCTTTAATAATTTATTTTTTAGTTTTATTTATATTATTTATTGTTTTTAATTAAAAAGGAAAAGGAAAAATAAATGGTCTCTCTCTTTCTTACTGATGCAATAATCTACCCGACTCCCTCTTTCTCTCTTTCCCCTTCTCAAGCCACCGGTGGCTGTTTTCCGGTGTGCCACAGCCCACTTCTACCAAAAACGAAAGTAGCAACCACTACCATCCATTCAGTCGAATCTCACTCTCACCCCTCAGGCCCTCACGCTTCATTTTCCCTTGTTGGTATCATCTCTAATAAACCAATTGCGACCACTAGCATACATTCCGGTGAACCTAGAACACCTGCAATTTTGAATTTGCGTCTTTCTTTTGCACCGATTCATAGAGACGAGATGTGAAGGGGATGTTGTTGGTTGTGGTGGCTCTAATTTCAGTAATATCTCCGATCAACCACCATCGATGTTGACTGTCGGCAATAATAAACAACCCTCCATACTTTGCTTTAATACTTTCTTTCGTTCTTTCTTCTATAAACCCTTTTCCCATCTTCAAGATTTCCCAGGTGATTATTTCGAATTTTAGGTTTAGTATTTCAACTTTCTGTTCATAACTCTTTGTGGGTTTGTTGATTCGCTCTGTGTAGCAAGAAAGGATCGATCTTTAATCAGGGTTTACTAGTTCGAATAAAAACGGGAGTTGAAAGAGGAGATGAGACGCTACAGAAAGAGTTGAAATCTTATTCCCCGTTGAAATCGTTAAACACAGATCGGGATTCACATGAAAAATAACCGGTTGAAATCGTCTTCCCCGTTCCCCAACAGTTACGGCGGTTGATTGTCGCGCACAAGTGTACAACCAAGAAGAGCACCACAAGGTTGTTTGGGTGCATTGGATATGTGTGTGTGTGAGAGAGAGAGAGAGAGAGAAAGTTGAGAAAGAGAAAGTCCGATCAGGAGGAGTATGGGGTGGGGTAATGGGGTTATTTTATTTTTATTTTTTCTAAATCCAAAAATAACAAAAAATAAAATAAAATTTGTAAGGGTAAAATAGTCATTTTAAGTCGGTCAGGGACTAAGCACGCAACAAAAAAAGATAATAGGACCGTTCGAGTTAAAAAAGAAGCTAGGAATCAAACACAAATTACCCCAAACCAGAGTGACCATTCAACCGCCCTGGGTTGCGGGGCTGATTACCCTCAGGTGAAACCATATCTATTCGTTGGTTTCAAAAAAAGATCGCATACTTTAGGTATAGGAGAGATGAAAGAGGAGTTGCATCATTTACTAATCAGCCGGGTGGATCAAACTCTTCTATGAAGCTAAAGAAATCTCCATGAACAAAATCCCAAAATTTATTGATGAACTTGAAAGTGAACTTGCCTAGACCTTGTGTTTTTTCGTTTCCACAACACCAAACGGCGTTTTTACCTATTTGAGAGTGAATATCGATTCGAGAAAACACCAATGTCTAATGGTGATGATTTAAAATGGTTGCTAACTAATTTCGGGATTAGAGGTGGCAAAACCTGACACGACACGACACGACAACCCGACACGAACTCGACACGAAATAAACGGGTTTGGGTAAGAGATTTCAACCCGTTTAATTAAACAGGTTGATACGACACGACACGATAATTAAACGGGTAAGGTCAGGGTCGAAGCTTTCGACTCGAAAATGACTCGAAAATGACCCGTTTATTTATATTCAAGTGTTTCTAATTCTTATGTAAATTGGACAGGTCAAAAACCATTACCATATTTAGAAGAAAAACTTCTTATTAACGTGTTTTATAATGTGGAAGTCACTTAGCCACCTAGATCATAAATTCATTTTCACTTTTCTACTTTCTTATTCATACTCCACAGTTTCACTCGACATCTCTCTCCTCCTCACAACCTCATCATTCATCTCCCCGACTCCTAATCTTTTAACGTTGCTCTATAAACTTAGTGTGAATGCTTCAACCACTAGTTTTCATATTTTCCTTTTCGCCTCAAACTCCTATAATTTCAACATACTTAGTGTTTCAACTCGAAAAGTGACATGATATATTTACAAGGTATAAACCCCAAACCCGAAACTCGACACGAAAATAAACGGGTTGACACGACACGACACGATTATTAAACGGGTTGTGTTAGGGTCGAACACTTTCAACCCGTTTAATATTTCGACACGACACGAAATCGACACGACACGACACGTTTGCCAGGTCTATTCGGGATATAGGGGATGCTTTGGTCGAAATTTTTAGCAAACAATCACGGACCTCGATTTTTTCATGGCAACTGGATCAGTCACCCAACGCTCAACCAATAAGCCATTAATTCTTGTTCGTTTTTGTTTCCATTGATGATCCCAAGAAAAAACTTGTGTTTTCGTCACCCATTTCAGTCTGGATTTCTGTTTAAGATTCAAGTTGTTGCTTCTTGTTTCTTCTCTCTGCCTTTTCTTGTGAAGATAAGGGATGTGATTTAGCCCTAATCTCCAGCTTGTTAATCTTTCTTTTTAGTTTGGTTGTATTCTGAATTTCATATAGGAATGGCAACGGGTCGGGTTCGGGTCGGGGCAGGGAGACCCATACCCCGACCCTAAAAGTTTCGGGTCGGGTTGGTGGCGATGCCCTATCGGGTTTCGGGTTTTCAGGTCGGGTTTCGGGTCATTGAATATAAATATTTTACATATATATATATATATATATATATATATATATAGAAACACATACACATACACACACACACACATATATATATATATATATATATATATATATATATATATATATATATATATATATATATATATATATATATTCTTATCGGGTCGGGTCGGGTCGGGGCAGGGAGACCCAAACCCGACCCTATAACATAAATTTTCGGGTCTCGGGTCTCGGGTCTCGGGTTTTTTTGCTCGGGTTTCGGGTTGCCCCGTCGGGTTCGGGTTTTTTTGCCATCCCTAATTTCATACATTCGTTTGCCATTTCTTAATTTCAGTTTTCACCTTTTGTAAATTTTTTAGCAGCTTAGAATTCGTTCTAGAACGAGATTCATCAATCGATTGGGTCAAATTCAGTTTTACAAGTTTTGACAGCCCATCCATCAAGAGCCACGATTTGTAAAATTTAAATAGTATGGTCCAAGATCAAAAGGAGATTCAAGAAGTATGATTGGGCTGTGATGAGAATGCTCTTTAGGCAATGCGATGATGAAAGCCACAAGCCCATGAAATTCTTGCACATCATAAATTGATAGGCCTCTATTTAAAGAATAATATATCTTAACGTATAACTTTTAACACACTTAAACAATTCAAAGCAAAATCATAAGAATAAATTCACAACAAAATCAAAACTTGAACTAAGCAAGTTTTTTTTCAATATAACACATGACCAAACGTGTAACTTACTGATGGTAATACCATGTAAGGTAAAAAGAATCAAAATACGTGTTTAGCCATAGATAATGGAGCTGTTATGATAGGCTTTGTCATATACAATAGATTTGAAAAGGGATGAATTGAATATCTTTCTTACAAGTTTTTTTTTATCTTTTTGTCTTTTGTCAAATATTGAATTATTTATTAGATGGCTGTGGAATCTCAATGGACACTAGCGTTCCTTTCCCAAGATTGTCATCACTAAATTATATATATATATATATATATATATATATATATATATATATATATATATATATATATATATATATATATATATATATATATATATATATATATGGTCACGTTCCGGTGATGACTCTTTTTTCGGTGAGGACTCGTAAGGACACCTTAAAAAAGTTGAAAAATAATATAAAAAAATACAAATTATAAAATCAAGAATAGTACTATATCATTATAAAAAAATGGAAAAAAAATTTTGGATCATTGAAAAACAGCAATGATTCATAAATTTTTTTATTTCGTGGATCATTTTTTTCATTATAAAAAAAATAATGATCCAAAAGTTTTTTTTTTCGAATTTTTTTCTCTCTAATATAGTACTATGATCCATTTTATTATTTATATTTTTTGTTTTTTTTTTTCAATTTTTTAAGGTGTCCTCACGAGTCCTCACTTTAAAAAGAGTCCTCACCCGATCGGTTATATATATATATATATATATATATATATATATATATATATATATATATATATATATATATATATATATATATATATATATATATATATATATATATATAGAGAGAGAGAGAGAGAGAGAGAGTAAAGATCTAATGAGAATCAAAAAATCATGAGAACTGGAGAACCAAATCTGGACCACTAGATTAAAAAAAAAACGAAAGGCTAAGATCAAAAGTGGCATTCTCGTAATTAATAACAAATCCAATGATATATTTGGTATAAAAGAACCGGATAGGAGCATTATAAGAATTTAAAAAATATAATTAAAATTGAATCTCTAAAAATCAGCCAATTAAAATGGAATATTATCTCTCTTTCTCTCTCTTGTATCTCACGTATCACTCTGTATTCTCCTTTTTCTCTTCCCCAATCTCTCCATAACCCTAATCACGCCTCCCCGATTTGAAAACAGTGATGCATCGGGTTGTTTTTCACACAGGCCGTAAGTTCTTCCTCTTCCATTGTAACACCATGTTACTTTCAGTAAGTATTTATATGTTAATCATAGAGTAATTATGATTTAAGATGGTATAAGTGTTTGGGTGTTTAGAACACCTTTTGGGTTGAGTTTTCACACGAAAAACGCCAAAAACGGGTTACACGGGTCGTGTAAAAGGTCGACGAAGCTTACCGAAACTTATACGGGTCATGTAAGTTTAACACGGGTCATGTTCCACATGACACGGGCCGTGAAAATTGAAACACGGGTCTTGTTTCCTAGTTACTGTAGCAGAATATGGGCAGTGTAAATTTAACACGGGCACTATAGCAGAACACGGGCCGTGTAAATTTAACACGGGCCATGTTACGCGTGCAGACCTACTTTTTAAGACGTGATTTTCAGCCATTTTGGGTATTTTCTCTCAAACCAAAAACGTGAAAAACCCTAGAAAATATTCCCCAATCATCTTAGAACCAAATTGGAAGGCTAGAACTCGAAGGATTGAAGTAATCTTCGGTATCTCGTTTATTGAAGGTAAGATTTACCGTTATTGTCCAATTGAACGGTTGATTTGGTTGATTTGGGTGGATTTCGAGTGGTTATGATGAACCACATGTGATTAGTCGAAGTTTGTTCGGATCGAGATAGTAGATTTACTTCTCGATTTTGGCAGAGTCTCCAAGAGTAATTAGGTTCGAAAGTATTAATGAGTACCGTGTATCATCCACAGACTAATGGGCAAAGCGAGAGAACCATTCAGACTCTGGAAGATATGCTTCGAATTTGCGTGATAGATTTTGGTGGGAGTTGGGAAGATCATCTACCTTTGGTAGAATTTGCATACAATATCAGTTTTCATTCCAGCATTCAGATGCCCCATATGAAGCATTGTATGGAGCACCATGTCGTACTCTGACTTGCTGGACTGAAGTAGGGGAAAAGCCGTTGGCTGGACCTGAGATAGTAGCCCAAACCGAAGAGAAGATAAGACAAATTCGAGAAAATTTGAAAATGGCCTAGAATCGACAAAAACAATATGCTGATAAGCGGGTGAAACCATAAGAATTCCGAGTGGGGGAGATGGTAATGCTCAAAGTGTCCCCTTGGAAAAGCTTAATTCGTTTCGGGAAGAAAGGGAAGTTGAGTCCTCGTTTTATTGGACCTTTCCAAATATCCCAAAGAGTAGGAGCTATGGCGTATCGATTGGAGTTACCTGATGAGCTTCAAGGTATACACAATGTTTTTCATGTGTCCCACTTGCGGAAAATATTATTTGATGAGTCCCAAACGAATACCTCTTGTTGAAATTGAAGTAGACGAAAAGCTAAGATACCCGGAACAACCCGAGAAAGTGTTGGACCGGAAAGTGAGGCAGTTGCGGAACAAGAAGATTAGTATGGTCAAAGTGCTTTGGCAACACCATAGAGGTTTCGATATGACGTGGGAAGCCGAATATGAAATGAGGGAAAAATACCCTCAACTTTTTGTATGATTTCGAGGACGGGATCTTTTGAAAGGGGGAAGAATTTGTAACACCACGTTACTTTCGGTAACTATTTATATGTTAATCATAGTGTAATTATGATTTAATAAGATGTTATAAGTGTTTGGGTGGTTAGAACACCTTTTGGGTAGAGTTTTCGCACGAAAAACGGGTTACACAGGTCGTGTAAAAGGTCGACGAAGCTTACAGAAACTTACACGGGTAGTGTTCCGCATGACACGGGCCTTGTAAATTGAAACACGGGTCTTGTTTCCTGGTTACTGTAGCAGAACACGGGCAGTGTAAATTTAACACGGGCACTGTAGCAGAACACAGGCCGTGCAAATTTAACACGGGCCATGTTACGCGTGCATACCTACTTTTTAAGACGTGATTTTCAGCCATTTTGGGTATTTTCTCTCAAACCAAAAACGTGAAAAACCCTAGAAAATATTCCCCAATCATCTTAGAACCAAATTGGAAGGCTAGAACTCGAAGGATTGAAGTAATCTTCGGTATCTCGCTTATTGAAGGTAAGATTTATTGTTATTGTCCAATTGAGTTGATTTGGTTGATTTGGGTGGATTTCGAGTGGTTATGATGAACCACCTGTGATTAGTCGAAGTTTGTTTATATAACACTTGTTTGGTTGGATGAAAAGCTTCTAATCTCGAACCCTAACTGCTGTGGTCAAGTTTTAAGCTTTGATGGTGGAAATACAAGGTATTCACCTCTATTTGGAATGTATATGGTTGTGTAGGTGCAGGAAATTGTTGAAGAAGTGGTTCTAATCACTCTTGGTGATGGCTAGAATAATATAGAACTTCAAACCAAGTGATTAATATATACTATATCAAATATGATATGTATTGGTTGAACTCTTGTAACTTGAAGCAGTTTTTGGAGATGAGTTTTACAGCTTAGAAGTTGGGTTGAGTACCCAAATTACCTAGTAGAAACCTGTGAGGTTATAAACGGCCTTTGTGGCTAGGAGATTGGATTTGATATCCAAATATAAACGGCCTTTGTGGCTAGGAGATTGGATTTGATATCCAAATGTTAACATCCTTTGTGGCTAGGAGATTGGATTTGATATCCAAATGTTAACGGCCTGTGTGGCTAGGAGATTGGATTTAGTATCCAAATGAAGAGCAGATGTAGAATTAACTTGTATTGAGATTTGTATTAACTTATCTTTCTTATACATGTTAAATTGTTGATATGATTACTCATTAGGCTTTATAGCTCATAGTGTTTGTTTGAAATGTCCCTACAGGTGAGCATGACCCTGCTAAGGGTAAGGATAAAGTCCATGACTGAGAACATTTGGACTTGTTGATGATGTCAGTAGCAGCCCGGCTTAGGGGAGTTTGAAAGGTTTTCTGCAACCAATGAACTAAAACCTAAGTTCACATGCAACCTAGGAGGATCTATGTTTTCTTCTAATTGAACATGTAATAAGTTCCTAAAAGGCCAACAAAAATTTCTAAAGAATAAAACCAGAAAACTAACCTTTAGGTTTCTTGGAAGCAAAGCAGCAAAATTATCCTGCCTCAAGTGAAGTCACACCCAGGCTGCTGAAGTATATGGATCGAAAATTCTAGAGAGTATGGATATCAAAAATGGCGCAGAAAATAGGGTATCCAGGGATCCCTATTTATAGTTTTCCAGATGACCAGTTGATAAGCATTAGAGATAAACCTATTTGAATTCAAATAAGATAAACCTTTTTGTCTTAGAATACAAACTCTATTTATCTATAATGAGCAAAATCGATTTATATATATCCATATAAAAATCGCTGGACACTATACTCACTCACACTGCCACTTACTCAACTATTGAATAATTACAGTTTCAGTCCCTCGACTTTTAATTAATTAAATTAATCACCAAATTAAATCCAATTAATTTCTAATTAATTAATATAGTTTCTAATTAATATATTATCACTTTAATATATTAATAAACCATATATTTAATTCTATTGATTTATCAATCACATAATCAATCTTTCTCTCTACCGAATTTTCTACCAAACCTCCAGCTATGAGGGCAACCCAAATGGACTATGCTACTATTAATTTGGTAAATACTAATTATTAGTCATGGCTTAGACACCTAATCCAACAGTCTCCCAATTGGATAAGTCTATGACTATAATTACCAATTTAACCTCTAATTAATCAGCATCTGTAGCTTCCTAAAAACTGTTGTCGAACTCTGACCTAGTCAGTTCTGTCCATAGATAAGTGATCAGATGATCCTCCGTCCAACAAGATATTTTCAGACTTAAGACATGGATTTAAGATCAATCTTGGTCTGATTCACTGTTTCCCGATTTCCGATTTGCATATGACTCTTAGACTACTAATTGACCATGTCAATTTAGTCCCGGTTGGCCAACCCTTTTAGTCAACTTCAAATTCATCGAGAGGCCTACAGATATCTGTTCCCCGTTAGGGTCAAGGGACGAATAAGCTTCAACTCATATACTTATGTCTTTTACCAGACAAATCACTCACAACAACACGTTTTATAACACCGAGTTACCGATGCGTTTTCGTATTATCAATGAATAACCGCCTTGAAATCATAACTCATATGTCTTGGCTTAAAGATCAAAAGATATTATCGTCTCAACATTGCTCGTGATGTAATCCATGAAGCAATCTATTGAGCGTGGGTTTATCCAATACTCAAATCTCCATTTCCAAGTACTCATGAACATTGCAACAATCTTATTGCAATGTCTAACTCCTTAGACAGTCTACAAACCAATTCATGACAGTCTTCCTTCATACTTACTCCCTAAAAGTATGAGCGACTATGGATATTTGAATAATCCAATTATTCAGGAAGTAAACATGCAAAATGAAACACAATGACAAAGTATTGACAAAAGTAGTAAACCATTACTCATTAATAAATCTCCATTATTAAATCACAAAAGTCAAATACAATTACATTGCTACAAGTTTCAAAACCTATCTAATTACAAAAACTTATATCATCTCTTAATCCAATGCTCCTAGCATGCTAATTATGCTTAATCCTACTCAGAGCCTTTGTCAAGGGATCTGGAGGATTATCTTCCGATGATACCCTCTTTACAAGGAGGTGACCTTCTTCTACCCTATGTCTGATGTAGTGTTACTTTCTGTCGATATGCCTGGACTTTCCATGGTCTCGCGGTTCCTTTGTCAATGCAACTGCTCCTTCGTTATCACATAATAGTTCCATGGGCTCCTGAATACTCGGGACTACTCCAAGGTCACCGATAAAGTTCTTCAGCCAAGCCGCTTCCTTTGACGCTTCTCCTGCTGCTATGTACTCTGATTCGCACGTAGAATCAGCCACCGTCTCTTGCTCGGAACTTTTCCAAGTAACTGCTCCCCCATTCAAAAGGAATACCCAGCCCGAATGAGACCGACCATTGTCTCTATCCGTTTGAAAACTGGCATCTGTATATCCTTCAACTCTCAAAGTATCACTGCCACCAAGGACTAACACCATGTTCTTTGTCCTTAGCAGATACTTGAGTATATTTTTGACAGCTATCCAATGCGTCCTTCCAGGATTTCCCTGGTACCGACTGACCATGCTCAGAGCAAAGGCCACGTCAGGGCGAGTACACGTCATAGCGTACATGATCGACCCCACAGCCGAAGCGTAAGGTACCCGACTCATGTCAGCTATCTCCTCGTCTGTACTCGGACTTTGAGTCTTACTCAACTTTGCATTACTCTGGATAGGTAGCTCTCCCTTCTTGGAATTTTCCATACTAAACCTCTTTAGTACCTTTTCCAAGTATGTATCCTGACTAAGTCCAATTAGTCTCTTCTTCCTATCTCTCAATATTCTTATCCCGAGAATATAGGCAGCTTCTCCTAGGTCCTTCATGGCGAAACACTTCCCAAGCCAAGACTTGACATCTTGCAAGGTTGGAATGTCGTTTCCCATGAGCAGTATGTCATCAACATACAGCACCAGAAAAGTGACTATACTCCAACTAGCCTTTATATATACGCAGGACTCATCCTCGCTCCTAGAGAAGCCAAACTCTTTGACTTTCTCATGGAAACAAAGATTCCAGCCGCGAGAAGCTTGCTTCAATCCGTAGATCGATTTCTCAAGCTTACACACCTTATTAGGATACTTTGCATCGACAAAACCCTCTGGCTGATTTATATAAACATCCTCAGTCAACTTCCCATTAAGGAAAGCGGTTTTGACGTCCATCTGCCAAATTTCATAGTCATGAAACGCAGCTATGGCCAGCATTATCCTAATAGACTTTATCTTGGCTACTGGTGAGAAGGTATCATCATAGTCAACCCCCGGGGTTTAAGTAAAGCCCTTCGTAACCAGTCTTGCCTTGAAAGTGTGTACCTTTCCATCCATGTCGGTCTTCTTCTTGAAGATCCACTTGCACCCGACTGTCTTTCGACCCGGTACATTGTCAACCAAGTTCCAAACTTGATTGTCAAACATGGACTTGATCTCGCTATCCATTGCCTCTTTCCACTTGGCAGACTCAGGGCCCGCCACTGCTTCCTGGCAGTTAGCTGGCTCATCCAAATTTATCAGTGTCCTATCACTGAAAAACGTGTCCCCGTCCGAAGTTATATGGAAACCATAAAACTCGGGTGGCATGCTAACTCTACCGGAGCGCCCAAGAGGTAAGGATACTTCAGTCGGACCAACAGGAACTTCTTCCTCATGTTGGTTGCTAGTTTCTCCCAAGGTTGTGTCATCTGATGACTATTGAATTTCTTCAAGACCAATGGTACTCCCACTGTCCTCTTTGAATATGAGCTCTCTCTCCCTCTATCGAAAGACCGCTCGTCTAGCTACAAAGACCACGTCCTCGCTCGGTCTGTAGAATAAATATCCAAAGGACTGTTTGGGGTAACCAATGAAGAAACACCTTTCGCTTCTTTCTATGAGTTTGTCTTGAGTCTCTCGTCTAACGAAAGCCTCACAACCCCAGACTTTGATATGTGCCAACGAGAGAACTTTCCCCGTCCACATTTCATGAGGTGTTTTAGTAACCTTCTTAGTTGGGACAAGATTGAGGATATGTGCGGCAGTCTCTAAGGCATACCCCCAGAAGTGAATGGGAAGTGAAGCTCGACTCATCATGGAACGAACCATGTCTAACAGGGTTCGGTTACACCTCTCGGCAACACCGTTCAACTGTGGTGTTCTGGGAGGTGTCAACTGCGAAACTATTCCGCATTCCTTCAGATAGTCTAGGAACTCGATACTAAGATACTCTTTGCCTCTGTCGGACCTGAGCATCTTTATCTTCCTGCCTAATTGATTCTCTACTTCGTTCTTAAACTCTTTAAACTTTTCAAAGGTTTCTAACTTGTGCTTGATTAAGTAGATATAACTGTATCTACTAAAATCATCAATAAAGGTCACGTAGAACCGCGTGCCATCCTTTGTGGTTGATCTGAAGGGACCACACACATCCGTGTGTATGATGTCCAACAGACCTTCACCTCTTTCAAAAGAACCTTTGAAAGGTGATTTAGTCATCTTGCCCAACAGGCAAGATTCACATACATCATCCGACTTGAGGTCGAACGATTCCAACACTCCATCCTTTTGGAGTTGGGCGATGCGTTTCTTGCTGATGTGCCCAAGCCGACTATGCCACATGCATGCCTTTTCTACACCACTAGTAGAATCAATATAATTAACACTATGTCCTAAATTGTCAACACATTCTACAGTTTCATACACACCATCACAAGGAAAAGCAGTAAAAATAGAAGTACCATTTTTTAGAACAGAAATTAAACCAATCTTATTATCAAAAGAAAACTGAAATCCTTGTCTGAACAATGCGTGAAATGAAATAATGTTTCTTGCCATTTCTGGCGAATAGCAACAATTTAATAATTCTAAACTAACATCACTACTGAGCACTAAACTATAGACATCGATCTTGGTAATAGGGGACGATCTCCTATTGCCCATGATCAGGTTCAGTCTACGGTGCTCCACCTCCCTGCTTTCCTTTAGGCCCTGCAAATAAGAACATATGTGAAAACCACATCCTGTATCAAGGACCCAAGAATTAGAAGATGGTGAGTTTTTAGAGATAGTGTATATACCTGATGTCGATGACTTTACTTTCCCATCCTTGACGTCTTACAAATACTTCGGGCAGCTTCTCTTCCAATGGCCCTTCTCTTAGCAATAGAAGCAGTCGGCTTCATTGGGGTTGGCCACATAAGGAATGTGGGAAGACTTGGTTCTCGGGCCATTGCTAGACGACCCGACCTGAACCTTCTCCCTCCAATCTTGTTTAGGAGGGCCCTTCCATTTCTTTCCTTTGCCACTGCCAATGGCTAAGACGGGCTGATTAACTGAGGGTACACTTTTACCCTTCATCCCGTCTTCAGCAGTCCTAAGCATGCGATGCAATTCAGCCAGGGTAGACTGATTGTTGTTCAAATGATAAGCCAGCCTGAACTGGTCATAAGAACTCGGCAATGAGTTAAGCACTATGTCAACGGCCAACTCCTCGTGTACATGCATCGCAAGCTTCCTAAGCCGCTCCACGTAACCTTGCATCCTTTGCACGTGAGTGCAGATGGACTCTCCATCTCTTGGCTTGCGGTTCGTGAAGTCCTTGACCACCTCGCACCTCTCGATGCGCTCTTGTTTGCGGAACTTTTCCGCAAGCTCCTTGTGCATCTCGTAGGTCCAGTAGTCTTCATATATCCTTTGCAATTCGGGGTTCATTGTGGCAATCATGATGCAGGCCACTTTGGTCGCATCATCAGAATGTTTTTGGTACGAGGCAAGTTCCTCGGGAGTAGCAGTTTCAGGGTCAATATCGACAAGCTCAGTCTCGAGTACATACTCTTTGTTCTCGAACCTTAAAGCCATATTGATATTTCTTATCCAGTCGTTGTAGTTCGTCCCGTTCAATTGAACCTTTGAACATAACGAGAGGATTGACGTAACATTGGAGTTTGAGTGGGGAGCGGATTGATCAACAGAAGACATCTATAAAAGAAGGTAAGTTTTAATTAGATACTTGTCGGTCCTTATAATTAACCCAATATAAAAATAAGGCTAGGATCCAACTATAACAATTTACAACATAGAAGAGGGATGCTAATCTATTTGCAAATTTTATAAAGGTAGGCGAGTGACGATTCAGCCAATTCCACCGCGGAAAATAATCATATTATAATGAAATTCCTAGTTTCTTTTGAGATTTATTGAACTGTTCAATAGCATGTTTAATCTCGGATATGCCCCACCGTTTGTGACTGGGATGTCGAGGATCACAAATCGGGTGTGAATAACTATGCAAATTAGCTTGGTACTCTTGGGTCAATTACCATCTCAAATTGATGTGTCGGTAAACCACACACGCTCCATCAACAATGATAACACCCGAGAAACCCATTGCCACTCTTTATGAACTCCTATTGGTGTGCCGGTAAACCACACATGCTCCACCAACGTTTCATAAAGTGCAATGTGCAATTTCATGGATTAGCATCAAATTCACATTTTTCCTAAAGTAACTAGATTGAGATTTTGTAAAGTGTTCTAGTACTTTGATCATTATACTTTTAATGATTAAGCGGTCCTATCAAACCCGTTCGGCTAACGACCCTCCACTGATCAGGCGAGCGGTGGGTGAGAGTGGACACCCATTAGACCGCCATTTTATAGGCAGTCTTCTTATACCCACTTTATAGATCAGCTTCGTGAATGAGGCCTACTATTGATTTGACTAACCAATTTATCTTATACATATAGTATTAACCTTTAATAATATATATAAGATATATTTTAAACCTTTTAAAATATTTCAGGTTTATCTTTTAATTTTTTCTAAATTTAACTATTAAATTTAAAATTAAATTAAAACTTTAAAATCGATTTAATATCTTTTAATTAAAAATTAATTAAATTAATTAAATCTAGATATTTTAAACCTTTTAAAATATTTTAGGATTTATCCTTTAGTTTTTTCGAAATTTAACCATTAAATTAAATTAAATTAAATCCCTTGAATTATATTTTAATTAAACAATTAATTAAATTAATTCAAATGTAGATAGGTTTTACAAATTTATCAAATTAATTTAAACCTATCTTAAACCTCTAATTTTCAAAGTCAAACAAATGGGTTTAAGGTTATCCATTTAATTAAACAATTAAAGTTATCAAAAATAGAATACCTTCTAAAACCCTAAGCCTTTTTTCGAAAATCACAAGGGGGATTAGGGTTTCCAAAACTCAGATCCTAAAAGTCGATCCATATAGATATTAGGGTTTATAAGCTTTAAACCCTAATTTTAAGAAAACAGTTATAATTATTCAGCAAGAAAACAAGTAACAGGCTCCGATACCACTGAAAGGTTTTCTGCAACCAATGAACTAAAACCTAAGTTCACATGCAACCTAGGAGGATCTATGTTTTCTTCTAATTGAACATATAACAAGTTCCTAAAAGCCCAACAAAAATTTCTAAAGAATAAAACCAGAAAACTAACTTTTAGGTTTCTTGGAAGCAAAGCAGCAAAATTATCCTGCCTCAAGTGAAGTCACACCCAGGGAGCTGAAGTATATGGATCGAAAATTCTAGAGAGTAGGGATATCAAAAATGGCGCAGAAAATAGGGTATCCAGGGATCCCTATTTATAGTTTTCCAGATGCAGTTGATAAGCCTTAGAGATAAACCTAATAAGATAAAACTTTTTGTCTTACAATTCAAACTCTATTTATCTATAATGATCAAAATCGATTTATATATATCCATATAAAATCGCTGGTCACTATACTCACTCACACTGCCACTTACTCAACTATTGAATAATTACAGTTTCAGTCCCTGTACCTTTAATTAATTAAATTAATCACCAAATTAAATCCAATTAATTCCAGATTAATTTCTAATTAACTAATATAGTTTCTAATTAATATATTATCACTTTAATGTATTAATAAACCATATATTTAATTCTATTGATTTATTAATCACATAATCAATATTTCTCTCTACCGAATTTTCTACCAAACCTCCAGCTATGAGGGCAACCCAAATGGACTATGCTACTATTAATTAGGTAAATACTAATTATTAGTCATGGCTTAGACATATAATCCAATAGAGTTTACTTTTATTATATACTCCTTGATACAATTGTACCCGTTTGTAATAACTTATACCCATTTTATACGGTTTTGTGTGTTAAAACATATGTTTAAAAGTGAAATTTTTTTGGGTGTATTTATTTTAAAAAGCCGGGTGTTACATCCCTCTCCGCCGTCTGCCAGCACATCGTCCTCGCTCACTGCCGTTGGCATTGTATACGTCCGCCTCCTTCGTCGCCGTCGCCAGCCACTAATGACTCTCGCATTGCGGTCGTCTACCTCCCCTGCCTCCTCCATCATCGCCGCTAATGCCAGTCTTCGAAACTTGAATTCTAGACATTTGGCACCATTATAGGAATCGAAGACTGGATAAAGACGCATGATCCTCGTCAAAATCTAATTGGATTCTGAGGTAAGTTAAATTGTTCACGACTAGTCTTTATTAGGTTTTGTAATGTAGATTACTACTGTAATAAAGATTTCACATTTTTTATCTAACATTTCTTTTATAATTCTTGATGCGATTGGGTTTTGCGGTTAAAAATAAAACACGTATGCTTTAACATATAAATTTATTCAATTGTTTTATCCATGTGTTAAATGAATATGAGTTTGTAATTTTTTGCTATGCTTTTTGTGATCAATAAATGAGTGCTTAGTAGTAAATCATTCACCTTTCGTAAATTGACACCTTGCGTTTAACATATGAGATGAGAGTTAGGATTCAATTGTAGAAATGATGTGGTTTCAATTTGTTTATCAATTTTGTTCTATGATGGTGCTTTTACATGTGTGCATAGGAGCATTAGTTAATTTAAATCAAAACCATCGTTAGTTTTAATAGGTATATGAGAAAATTTAGATTTTTCATATTTGCAAATATACATACGAGCATAAATGTATGTGCATACATGTGTGCATGGGAGCTTCGTTTTTCATTTATATATGAGTTATAACATTGTATTTATGGATTTCTTTTTTTTTTTAAGACAAGTATATAATTGTATATGTGTACATGTGCATATGTGCACATATTCACATATGTGCGTATTTGCATGTGTGCGTATTTGTATATATGCATACATGCAAATATGCATACATATATGTGCATATGTGTGAGTTATAGCATTGTACTTATAAATTTCTTTTTCTATTTGTTTGTGTACATGTGGGCGTATTTGCATATATGCATACATATATGTGCATAGGTGTATATGCATGTGTGTATGTGCACATGCATACATATATGTGCATGTACAAGCATATGTGTATATGTATGTGTATATGTGCACATATGTGCATATGTCTGTTCAAATGTATGTGCACATATGCATATGTATATCTATTTGTTCATATACACATGTGTGCGTATTTGTATATATGCATAAATAGATGTACACTGGTTCATATGTGTATATGCAAGTATGTATTTATTTTAATGTTTTTGAATATACATTTATATTAGTTTTTATTAATGTTTTGCAGATTTTGAAGAATTTATCAATCAAATTGAAAAATTGGAAAGTGATAAACTAAAAAAATGAAGATATCATGAAATTTTGTTGTTTTTTATATTTTTGTATGTATTGTTCATTATTTTTAATAATTTTTATGTATCGTTCAAAACAGTTGTATATTGTTGTTTTTAATAAATCGATTTTTTGTTGTTTGCATTCATAATTAAAGACAGTAATATGTATATATGAAATTTGAAAATATGCATATATGCACCTGCGAATATGTATATATGCACTTGCAAATAAATAAATTTGTGTGCATATATGCACCTGCGAATATGTATATATGCACCTGCGAAAATTTGAAAATCTGAAAACGAAAATTTGATTTATAAAAACGAATTTTTTTTTTTTTGAAATTTGAATATTCAAATCTAATAGGCTTAATTTTAGGAGATGGTTATTGTTGTTGCCAAAAATAAAAAAATTTCAGTATTAAATGAGATTTGTTAAATGACTATCATGCCCTTTTATGATTCAACCAATCAAAAAGAGTTCTCTGGTTCTCATTAAAATATTGGTTATTGTTTATGCTACCATCACACATAAAAACAAAGATGATACACACATTATCATTGTTATTCTTGGATTCACACCTACAAAATCTAGTTCAAAGATATCAAAAAATTGATTATAAACATACTAAACCTATCCAATATTATTAATGGAAAGTACTTACTAATTCAGTTATGACCTTGACACTATTCCAACAGAAATCGCCAGCCTAAAATCGACCTGAACTCGTTGGCACCGATGTCGGCATGGCTGGAGTGGAGTCGCCGGCATCAGTTTGGACGGAGACGACTGAAATCGACGGGCTGGAGTGAAACCGATGGCATGTTCGAGCCTGATGTCGGAGTGATTAGGGCAAGTTTACGTAAATGATTAAAATGAACTTAAACCACCCTATATAGTAAATATTTAAAAAACACCATTTTAATAAAGATTATTTCCCCAAATCTTATTTTGTCAAATCTCCCTGACGTTGCTAATCAATTTGGAAAAAATATATTTTTGATGTTATTGGAGAAAATATATTTTTAACTAACATCAAAGAGTCTTGATTATAAGTATGCAACCATAAATTTATCTAAAGGGTGTTTGGTTTACAATATTCAAAAGGATTCAAGGGATGTAAACTTAAAATGCTATAAAGTTTAATATTTGGTTTAAAAATTAAATAAATTTATAAAATCTATAATTATTAGATAATACCATATTTAACTAATTTTAGAAACCTCGGTATCTCATTTTTTTAAGTGCAAATACTTTAGGATAAAGATTAAAAAAATTGTTTTTATTCCCTTTATAATCACATTCACGTCTGCATTCTTCCTCTACTTATCACGATCTCCACTCTCTTTCTCAGCCATCATGGCGTTAATTTCTTGCCTTTCATGATGCTTAATAGAATTGTATTGTGTTGGGAATTAGAAGAGATGTACATGGCCATATATATAGACATACTAATTACATTTAGATACACTCTAGTCTAATATATTACATAACTGTCTAATACGCCCCCGCAAGCTGAGGGCGGGGAACGACCTGAAGCTTGGACCATAGGAAGAGAAATCTTGGAGTCGGTAGCGGCTTGGTGAAAATGTCAGCAATCTGGTCATGTGTGGATATGCATTGAACTTGAATATCTCAATTGGCAACTTTTTCTCTGACAAAGTGAAAGTCAACATTCATGTGTTTGGTTCTGGCGTGAAACATAGGGTTGGCTGAAAGGTATGTTGCACCAAGGTTATCATACCAGAGAGAGAACAGGGGCCGAGGGATCTTTGATACCTAATTCGCCAAGATGGGCTTAAAGCCGTGTGAGCCCAGCAACAATATTTGCAAGGGCTTTGTACTCGGATTCGGTGGATGATCGTGACACAGTACATTCCCCCCCATAGATCGACATCATTTGAGCAGCCCGTCCAGTCGAAATTTGAGAATGTCGTAAGGGACGATGGAGATGTGCTGACCCTTGCCAGTGTGTGTCAGTAAAATTCTGGAGATGATGAATAGAGGACTGTCTGATAAGCATGCCATGATCAATTGTACCCTTGAGATAACGCAAAATGTGTTTAACTGCAGACCAGTGATTTTCAGTAGCCGCATGCATAAACTGACATACCTTCTTTACTGCGAATGTGATGCAGGGTCTAGAGAGGGTGTCATATTGAAGAGCCCCGACGGCTTGCCGGTACTTGGCCGGATCAGAAAAGCCTGGACTATCCGCAAGAGACAGCAGAGGTGTAGTAACCATCGGAGAAGGCGTTGGCTTTGAGTCTGAGAGACTTATCTTCTGAAGTAGCTAAAAATGTACTTTTTCTTGACAGGAGGAAATCATTACTTATAGAAACAATTTTGAGGCCCAAGAAGTAGTTCAGACGCCCGAGATCTTTGATGGCGAAGGTGTTCATAAGCTTGGTGACGATGTTGTTGATCGCATCACTGTTGTTACCGGTAATGATGATGTCGTCAACATAAATAAGCATGTAAAGAAGAGTACCAACCTTGGAATAGATGAAGAGAGAAGGGTCAGTTTTGGACCCTCTGAAACTTAAAGACAACATTGCCTGGGAGAGGCGCTAAAACCATGCTCTAGGTTTCTGTTTTAAACCGTAAATGGAGTTTTTGAGCAGACACACGTGGTTGGGCCATGCTGGGTCTTCTAGACCTGGTGGTTGTCTCATATAGACTGTCTCAAATAGATTTCCGTGTAGGAAAGCATTTTAAACATCAAGTTGTCATAAGGGCCATTGCTGAGCGATGGCAATTGATAAAACTGCTCGTATGGTGGTAGATTTTACCATAGGACTGAAGGTCTCCTGGTAGTCAATCCCGGGTTGTTGGCGGAATCCATTGGCAACAAGTCTCGCTTTGTAGCGAGTGATAGCTCCGTTTTTTCCCTCTTTAACTTGTAGACCCATTTACAATCAATAAGGTTAGTGTTAGGAATAGGGGGTACTAAAATCCAAGTACCGTTCGGACAAGGGCACTATACTCGTCCGCCATGGCCTGGTGCCATTCTGGACTCTTGCTCGCAATATGGAGCGATGATGGTTCTGACTCATTGGTAACAGTATGGTAATCGAAAGGATGAAAGGGAACACACTGTTTTGGGATTTTGGCAAAGATTAGCGGGACGAGGACGCAGAATGGAAGAGGAAGGATGAGGAGGTGGATCAGAAGAAGGAGCAATAGGGTAGAAAGCGGTTCGGTCGAAGGTGTGGGTTCGGCTGGGAAGGTAGGTTCGGTAAAGGGGGTAGGAGGAGGTGAGGATTATGGCTCAGGAGTGGGAGAGTGTGTATCTGGTATCACGTGAAGTGATACCATAGAAGTGTGAGGAAATACGAATGCGGATGTGTATAGTGGGGATGATGTAGGCTTTTTGGCGCAAGGAAAGGAAGATTCATCAAAACGGACATGATGGGAGATGTAAATGCGTTTGGTGGACAAGTCAAGGCAACGATAGCCATGATGAAGAGGGCTTTAGCCAAGGAAGAGATAGGGAGTAAAGCGAAAGTCTATTTTGTGAGAGTTGTAGGGTCGCAGAAAGGGAAAGCAAAGGCAACCAAAGACTCGTAGGAATGAGTAATCGGGTTTTCAATGAAAGACATGTTGAAAGGTGAGATCTTTTGTGAGGTGCAGGAAGGCATACGGTTAATGAGGTAGACTGTAGTTTCAGAAGAAAATTGCCAAAATCTTTGAGGTGTATGAGATTGAGCCATGAGAAAGAGACCGGTTTCGACAACATGTCGATGACAACGTTCAACAAAGCCGTTTTGGGCACTGGTGTGAGGACAAGAGTGTTGATGGATAATGCCAAGACGAGCAAAAATATTTGACAGGGGACAAAATTCACTGCCCCAGTCAATTTAGACACGCTTGAGTTTGGTCGAGAATTAGCTTTCGACCATGGTGATAAAATTTTGAAATATGGGCAAAACATCAGATTTTTGGGACATAGGAAAAAACCTCATATAACGGGAATGATGGTCAACACATAATAATAAATAACGGTGACCATCGGAAAAAAGAACGGGAGCTGGTCCCTACACATCACAATAAAGTAAATCAAGAATTTTATTACTACGAAAAGAAGAAACATGTAAATGCAATTTAGATTATTTTCTCAATTGACATTAAGAACAAAAACTAGAAACTGATTTGGTTATTACAGGAAGAGAAAAACTAGAAATCATAAATTTATAAGATTGTGGTGAGGGTGCCCAAGTCGCCGATGCCATGTGTCTGGAGATGCATGGGCGGCGGAGAAGGAAACGAAGGGAGAAGGCTTAGACTTGGACTTGAACGACTGAAGGTTGAGCGGATAGAGACCATTTTTACTAGGGGCATGTGAGAAGGATAGTGTGTGTAGACTCGTCCTTGATAAAAAAATGAAGTGTGGAATTCAAAATAAACATTGTTATTTGAACAAAATTTTTGAACAGAAAGAAGTTGTTTGGTGATGTGTGGAACATGTAAAATTTCAGAAATTTGAAGGTTTTGTGTGGAGAAAAGATACAAGAAGAACCAATGTGAAGAATGGGGAAACCCTTACCGTCACCAATGTGCAATTTATCGTTGCCCTGATATGTGCGAGAATCATCTATGTTGGCTAAGTCAGGTGTGACTTGAGCATTAGCACCAGTGTTAGAAAACCAAGAGTTGGAGCTTGTGGAAGCATGGCTGTCAGCGAAGTTTACGCTTGGGCGCTGACGAATAGTAGTCTGATCTCTGTTTGGACATTGAGATGACAAGTGACCTATTCCACACCGATTGCATGTGTCGTAGACGGTGTTTTGATTGGAAGCCCAGCTGAATTGACGGTCACTACATCCGCGAGTTGTGTTTTGGCGAGAATATCCATGCCTCCCGCGATTGTAGTTACCACAATTGTTGTTCCTGGATAAAAAATATGCTTGTGGACTAGGTGAAGGAGAGCCAGAAGATGTGTGAGGAACATATTGAACCCAACAGAGTTCAAGGTGGCAGTTATAGAGCCGAGTTGAGTGCTAGGGCCGATGCCGAGGGTGTGGTGGTATCGGTTGTTGTGGTATGAAAGGCATGAACTGCTGGTGTAGTTGGAGTTCGTGACTTTCTGATCATGAAGTCGTGATCATTGAACAACACATGAAGTTCAGTGAAGGTTGTAGTTCACTGTCTGGCTGTAATGGTAGACTTCAGACTGTTGTATTCTTCTCGTAAACTGAAAACCGCGAGCATAACAAGATCTTTGTCAGGGATCCAATCGCAGCTAGGGCATTCGAAGTATTCTTGAGCACGGTTCAGATAGGCATCAGCAGTTTCGTCACCCTTCATCTAGATTCTCAAAAGTTGTGTTTTGAGAGTATATTCTCGAGAGGAGGAATGTGGGGCATACGCACGTTCAAGAGCATGCCAGAGATCCTTAGAAGAAGTACCTTACACGTGTTGGAATGATGCTTCAGAGATGGTGGAGATGATCAACATACCGACATGTGCATCATTGGCGATCCAAGCCGATTAGTTTGGATTGTCTCTTGGTTCAGGTTTGGGATCAGCAGCTGTAGCTGCGATTACAGGCAGATGTGATGGACGACAAGGGATTGTCCCGTCGATGTAGCCATAAAGATTGTGTGTGAGAATGAAGGGTTGAATCATGGCTTTCCAGTAGCCATAGTTGGTAGGGCTTAGGGTAAAGGCGAATTTATGTGTGCTATGGGATTGCTTTTCAGCGGTGGTGAAGCTGGCAAGGAGGGCCATCGGTTTAGAGAAGAAGGAAGATGGGCGGCGGCGCTAGGGTTAAAGAAGGTGGGTGGCGGCGGCTGGTAGGGCTGACTAGGGTTGGACGATTTTGAGGGTTAGGACCGCTTTGATACCACAATCGAATTGTATTGTGTTGTGAATTAGAAGAGATGTACATGGCCCTATATATAGACAAACTAATTATATTTAGATACCCTTTAGTGTAATATATTGCAAAAACTGTCTAATAATGCTTAAACAAATAGCCAATCTTTCCAGATAAACATTTTAAATTGCATCTTTCGGATCGACAAACAACCAATATTACCTTTCACACCTTGGGGGTGAATATTACCTATGAACTTCAGCATATGACCATGCTTTATCTTTTTTGCTCTTATTCGGCTTGCCGACGACAAAGAGTTGAGAAGATAGGAAGGTGTTCTGGTGCTTTTGCGATGATAATAGACACAATATAGTATGTATTTTTTATTTGTTTTCTAAAAGAAGAGGAGAGATGAAACCTTCTAATCCATTTTTACTCTACTGTGAACATGAATCGGGTGCAATTCTTGTTTGTTTACCTACCTTTAAATTATCATTTATGAAAATTTGTAATTTGTTTTTCTAGATAATATATAAAAAAGTAGAATTAAAAAAAAAAACAAAAAAGACATTTATGTCATTTAATAATATAAACATATTTCAAATCTTTTACAGAACAAAAAAAATTATAAAGAAACTTTTCCTTCAAAATTTTACCAATCAAATATTTAAGAGCATTTAGATTCTTTTAAATTCAAATCCATCTATCATATCAAAATCCTTGTAAGGCCCTTAAAATCTCACGAAGGGACCGGAGGCGACTATGTCGATGTGCTATTACGGGTCATATTGAGTCTGATTTGGTAGAAGCAAATTTGGTATCCTCAAACGCATTTAACGTTTTAAATATAAAACGTATTAAAGCAAAACACTGAATATTCTTGTCGTTATGAAAATGCATCTCATGGGTCCCACCTGATATTGGCCTTCGTGTAGAACACTGGGGATTCTAATTTCTTAGAGCCACATATAATCACATGACATAACTTGGAGATTATCACTTTTGACCCCTCAGTGTTGGCTCTATTTTCATTTCAGCCTCTAACCTCTATGAATGGAAAATTTGTTAGTATTTGTTTATAAATTCACATAATTATATATTATGGTAAAACTTCAATTTATATCTATATCCTTATAAAATCTATAAATTTACATATTTATCCAAATAATTAATTTAATGATAATTATATTTTTTAAAATTTAAAAATATATTTAAATTAATTTTTTATTATTAAAAACTAATTAAATTGTAACATTATGATATTATCATTTTCCTAAAAATATCAAACATATTGATAAAAATATGGATGTAGCCAAAATATCAATCGATTGAATAAAATTTGAGTCTCATGGTTTTATGTTAAATACATCCAAATCAAAATTTATTAGAGGTAAATAATGGAACCTGAATGGTCGAGAGAATATGTTCATGTTTTGACCATAAGATGTTTATTATAAAGTTTTACTTTTTAACCATTCAAATTTCATCATAAAGACCCAAATCTACAATCATGGGAGTGTGGTATGGTGTTTTCTATGGCTCATAATATATTTTTCATGTAGTGAAATTTGTATATCACACGCTGTCAACTAATATATAATGTCTAATGTCATGTGATATTGCATTCTTGTATCTATGAAATATGAGGATAATGTCATCTTGTTTGGTACTTAATTTCAAATTAATAAAGTCACGTATCAAAATTGTTTCCAAGCTAGTACCATGAGCTACCCTTGAAACAAGAAAGTATATACATTCACTGTATCACATTTAATGGGAAAATATTGATATCCCAAAAAAAGTATATTTATATAATTATATTGTTTTTTACATTATATTTAAAATCATTTTATTTTTTAAATTTCAACTTAAACTATTTGATTTATTAATTTAAATATGTATGTAAATACAAAATGTTGACAAATGTCCGCGTGTTGCGTAGAATGCAATTACATAGTAAAAATATTGACAAATATATATTATCCAAAATAACTATGTGAGTGTTTGTTTAAATAAATAGGTTGAACCCGTGTTAATCCCATTAAATTTTAAAAAATATAAATAATAGAAAAGATTACACCTCCTTAGATTAGTTCCAAACTCCAACAAAATCTCAAAATATGAAAAAATAAATCATAATATAATATTATAATTAAAAAATAATATTTAAATAGATATAGATTAAATATATATTAAATTAAATGAATTGGCAGTTTAAAAACAAATTGACAAAATTAAAGGGTTAAAAATCTCAATCCAGTCCGTTAATTTTAGATTATATATAGATTCAAGTGAATCGTCTCCGATGCTTATTGCATCAACTTCATATGTTAGATTGTTTCCCTACATTTCATTATTCCAAAATCTTTTATGACAATTCATTTAATTTGCTCCACACCACAAGTTCAATGTCACTCTAGCAAAACTTTCTATTTTAATGACATTATTGAATTATTGATATTTACCAGGTAAATATAGGCCTTTTCCTTCATATATGTCCAGTGTTATCATTGACATTATTGAATTATTGATATTATTCCAAAATCTTTTACATCAATTCATTAAATCTTTTACATCACTCGAGCAAAACTTTCTATTTCAATGACATTATTGAATTATTGATATTTACCAGGTAAATATAGGCCTTTTCCTTAACATACGTCCAGTGTTATCATAATATGGCAAATATCTCAAACAACATTGTTGTACATGTTATACTATCATGCGACCTTGAAAATAAAAGTTTTTCTCGGGTATAATATGGCATTTACTAAACTTGAGGGGTTTTACTGAAATTTAACCACTTGTCCATAAAGCGGTGGAGGTGATGGCTGGCTGTGATAGTAATCCACGGGCAAAAGCACTAAAGTAGAGCCATTTCAGAGAGTTGCGTGGCCTGCTTGCTCGCTCGCTTGCTTGCGTCTCTGCTTGCGAGCTTGCAGCCATAGCCATGGCGTCTCACTCTGCAATTAACAAACTCTATGATTGCTCCAAGTTGATTCCGTGTGTTTTCCCGCTTTTCCGCATCGTTATTCTTTTGCTTTCTCTGTCATCGGCCGCCAGTTCTACGCACATCTCCGACGGTAAATTCTCTTCTCTGTTTCAAAATTGATCCTCCTCCGGTTTAAAGCTATTTGGCTTAATTACAACTAATTTTTTCAATTGTTTTTCGCTATTATCGTTTTCAGTAATTTTAACTCCATTCAAAATCTCATTGTCTGGCGCATTTCATGTGTTGGTGTTCTAATCGTGGTCGCCTTTAACTGATTTGATTGATCTTCGCCTTTGAAATCTCAGATCAACTTATATTCACAGAAATGGATTTTGTTCGCTTTTTGCTGTCATTTTTAACATTCACACGTATCATCAAATATTGTTCAGATAATAAAAATTAGTTGTTTTACGTTAGATGTTCCTTGCACGATTCCTGCAAGAATTTCTTGGAATAACTGTCACGGAAACTGAGATGTGCCAGTGAAACGCATGCACTTGGATGAAGAGGTCTCGATTTATCGGAAGCAATTATTATTAATATTTATTATTACTATAAATAAGTTTTGATCTGGTTTGCTCTATCTTACTAATTTTGTGCTTGATTCATGGTTAAAATATAAGAAACCTTTTAGGGATATAAGGAGTATAATTGTATCCAGTAACTCTTGATATTTGATTTGCAATATGCTCCCCTTATACTAACTACCCTGTGTTGAATAAATATATTGAAGGTCCAAAGAATGATTTGTTTCCTGAAATTCTAAGAGACGAGGCAGTAGCAAGACTTCACGAGCTCGGAAAGGTACATGGCTTCAAATCTGATTTGTCTTTCTTTTTATTTGCTGTCAGAAAACTGTAAGGGGCTTGGATAATTGAAAAGAAATAATACCTTTCATGGGCCGATAGAATAGGATTTGAGTTGAAGTTGGTATTTACTGATGAAACCTTTTTTGCATTGAGTGATAGGTAAGTGATGCAGATGGCTATCTTGAGAGGACTTTCTTGAGCCTGGCTTCCATCAGGGCCGGGAATCTTATCAGAACGTGGATGGAGGATGCTGGTTTGACAACGTGAGATGCTTAGTGTTCTTTATCCATTTTCGATGATGTGGATCAGGAGAGCATTTACCTTTTTGGGTGGGACAAAAAATTAATATTTTGAGAAACCTCTAATTTCCAGGTGGGTGGATGGATTGGGGAATGTGCATGGTAGAGTTCAACCACCAAATGCTAGCAACAAGGCTCTTCTAATTGGTTCTCATTTGGTGAGTAATCACCGAATAATTATTAATAACAAGATTTTAACACTTAATGAATTGCATAGACACCATCGATATATGTTTTTTTATTTCATCCGTTATTGACCTACAAAAGCGGTTACCAGGTTTTATTTGCTCACATGGACAGTTGGCATCTGATGTGGCAAGTAAAATTGCCATATAAGTGTGTTAAAAATTGTCCATATAAGCAAATCAAACCTGGTAACCAGTTTTTGTAGGTCAACAATGGCTGAAATTAAAAAAATAATATATCAATGGCTTTTATGCAATTCAATTTTTTCATAATGGCTTTTTAGGTAAAGGTAATGGTTTTTGTGTACTTTTCCCTTCTCTATTTTAAAATTAATCTTTTTCTCTTCTTTTGTGGTATTTTTTGCCATTTTTCCTTGTCAATAGGATACTGTTGTTGATGCTGGTATGTTTGATGGAGCTCTTGGCATAATATCTGCTATATCGGCTTTAAAGGTGTTAAATGTCACAGGAAGGTCAAGGAATCTACAACATCCAGTTGAAGTAAGTTCAAATTTTTGTATATAGCATTGTAGTTTCAGTTCTTGTGTTATTAGGACATGGTACATTGAAAAATCCAAATAACTATAGCAATAAAAATTGCTGGTATATTATTCAAAATACAATGGTGTAAGAGGACGAAATGAAAGTAGGATGCTGTAATAGACAAAATGTATGAAAGTATGTTGCTCTTTCTTGCATTGAAAACTAGGTAATTGCGTTTAGCGATGAAGAAGGAGTTAGATTTCAATCTACATTTCTAGGAAGTGCAGCTATTGCAGGAGTTTTACCTGCTTCAACATTGCAGGTACCTGACAAAAGGTACAACCATTGTTTACTGTGTTGTCATGTCATGTCATGTCATGTGTCTGATTCCACTGACAGAAATATTATTCAGTGGTTTGACAGTGCAAGATGTTTTAAAAGAGAACTTGATAGACACTATGGAAGAAAACCTGAGTCAGATCAAATATGAACCCGAGTCTGTTTTGGGATATGTGGAGGTACATAAATTCTGTACAAATCCAATAGCTATTCATGTTCAAATTTTCGTTAATAAATATTCTTGTTATTTATGTGTAGGTTCACATCGAACAAGGACCTGTTCTGGAATCAGTTGGTCTTCCTCTTGCTGTGGTAAAAGGTATTGCTGGACAAACGCGGTTAAAGGTATGTTCTCTAAAATTAAATTCTAATATTTGTATTTTCTTTAGACATGTTTCTTAAATGTAAAGTTATAAACATTTAATCATGGTAACTATAATTTTGTTAAAGGAAATCAAGTAATAACGTAACATTCTTTATTGAAATATTAGATTTTTATGTTGATAGGATTTTTCTAGATTATACTTTGTAAAAAAATCGAAAAATATTTTAATCATGGCGGTCGGTCGAACATGGTCTTAAGAAGCAAAAATGATGTATTTATAAGGAATAAGCGAGGTTGAGTTGTTTTCTGAAATTAAAAGATAAAAAGTTTTTGATTGATATGGACGGGGCTCCATAATTGCAGCTAACAGTGAGAGGATCACAAGGACATGCTGGAACAGTTCCCATGCATATGCGTCAAGACCCTATGACAGCTGCAGCCGAATTAATCGTATTATTAGAAAGCCTTTGTAAACGCCCACACGATTTTATATCAGCTAACGGACACTGCAATGCCTTCACCGTTGAATCTCTTTCAGGATCTCTTGTTTGTACAGTTGGTCAGATATCAACCTGGCCCAGTGCAAGTAATGTCATACCAGGCCAGGTACGTATTACACCAACATGGGTAATTCTATTCGTACCCCCCATTACTTTTTGTACCCCTTTGTGTGTAGGTATGTGTTTTCTATATGTACCTCCTGATTTTGTGTGTGTGTGTTGGGGGGGGGGGGGGTGGGTACATATAGTAGCACACTAAAACAGGGGGTACATATAGTAGCACACTAAAACAGGGGGGTACATA